>CM057350.1:94154767-94749767 GCA_030015575.1 Agapanthus africanus | reverse complement strand
ATCGTCGAACGGTCCTGCTTTCTTTGAATGCAGCTTGTGAAACGGCAGGGAATCGTTTAGGACGAATTCTGACAAGGACTTGATCTCCCTCCTTGAATTCTACATGTCGCCTGTGTATGTCCGCTTGCTCCTTGTAGTGTTCATTGCTGGCATGAATGAAATTCTTTTACGGACTTCCTCGTGTATTTCCTGTATATGCTTTGCAAAGTCCTGTCCATTTTGGCGAATTCTCACCTGTGATGGAATTAGTAGAAGATCTATCGGCTGACGCGGACTTAGACCTGTTACAACCTCGAAAGGAGATCTTCCTGTGGTTCTGTTTACTGAACAGTTGTACGCGAACTCTGCTTGTGGTAGAATAGAATCCCACGTTCCAACAAAGTCACGTGCTAGGCACCTTAACAGATTTCCAAGACTCCTGTTGACAACCTCAGCCAGATTTCCAAGAATCCCACGTTCCAACAAAGTCACGTGCTAGGCGCTTGAAAAGTCTAGTCGAGTTCCCAACTTTGCCCAAAGTGTCTTCCAGAAAGAACTTACGAATTTGACATCTCTGTCGGACACAATTGTTTTAGGAACTCCATGCAACTTCACCATATGTTTGAAGACAATATGCAAAGCATCAGAGGTTTTCCTACAAGGTAGTTGACTTTCGCAAGAAAACGCTCAAAGAACATGTATTGTGAGCCTTTCAAATCTCATTCCTTAACCTAGGGAAATTGAGAAAATGAGAAATGCCAGCCGATGCCTGCTCCACTGTAAATAGACTATTATCTGGCTACTGAAAGACTCTACTCTCCCTATGCATTTCCAGTCTTTCTCCCTGACCCTGGGGTATAATGCGGGCCTTTCTTTCCATCTTTCATTCCTTGATTGGCTAATGCCATGTTAGGGGATGGATTGAGAGATTCACGGATAAGCCATCCCATCTCGAATGAGATGTCGGAAGGAGGGGTTGAGGGCCTAATATCTGCCTGCCACCCTTGGGGTTTTAGTTTGAGTTTCAGTTCCTGTGGGAGTTGCTTTGCCCTCTTTTTTGCTAAGCCCTGCAAGTTCTGTTACATCCTGCCTAACTGTGGTTAAGATGTCTAGTGCCAGTGGAAGGCCAGTCTTAATATCTCTTTTTTCCTTCTGGCTGTAAGTGAAAAAGCCAGTTAGAGATTTGAAAGATAGTTAGATCAGTAGAGAGAATGTGAAAGCAGAATAGTCAATAGCCCATCACATCTCCCTAGCGCCAGTTGGAGAAAGCTTAATGGAGTTGGAGTGCCAGATATATAGTTTGAACAGTCCTAATAGTTTCCCTCAACCTTTCGTACGAGTTAGAACATCCCTGAAGTCCTGCCCTTTACTTTTACTCTTTATCTTTATCCTTGCCTGCCTTGAGGTTTGAGTTCTCTCGACTATCAATGGGAGCAGTTTATGAATTCTCAGTATCAATAGTAGCTCTTCTTTCTTTATTCCCAGTGTAAGTGTAAGAGTCTTTACTAGTGGCAGTCCTTCTGTCTTCCCCTTTGTAAGCCAGTCTAAGGTAAGGCCTTTTGTCAGCCCTATTGGTTTCTTTTGATTTTGGGAGTTCCAATCTCTTTTATAAGACAGTCAATTGAGAAAATGAGAAATGCCAGCTATATGAGAATGCACTTTCTTGAAAATCTCATTCCTTAACCTAGGGAAATTGAGAAAATGAGAAATGCCAGCTATATGAGATAAGATGGAACCGCAAATCGACATGCAGCGCCAAGGGAAATTGAGAAAATGAGAAATGCCAGCTATATGAGATAAGATGTTTCTCATATAGCTGACGACATTAGCACTTCTAGCCTTGACTTGAGTAAATATGAACTACTCCTCCCTTGAAAGAGTCTGGTAGTCTTGACTTGCTGACTTGAAAGAGTCTGGCGGAATAAATGCTCTAAAAAGTGATCCCTAAAGAAGGGTCCGTGGGACCAGGGACGTCGTTCTACTTACTCAATAAGGGCGACCTATGAGACCGTTTTTCGTTAAGAGATGGGGGCTCCCAATGCAAACTTAGATGTTCTTTCAAAGGGTGGTTTGCTCAGGTGTAGCAAGGGTGTTGTTCCTTGAACCGAGTTTGATGTTTTGTTCCGTGTAACGAAATGAATTTCCCGATTGGCTTTGTGTGAAGCGTGCCTGAACAGACTAGTCTACGTTCAGCCAACATTCCTACCTTGCCTCGAGAGCTGGGGAATGTCTCGCCCTTACTGTGATGGTGTGACACAGGCTATTCAATCCTACCAACCGAATGCAATTGAGCCGGTCAGCTGGGGAAAGGAGTTAGCTTGCAGGCTCATTTGCAGGCCGACGTAGGATCACTTGAGTTTTATGGTTTCGATTCAAAAGTCGAGATTGACTTAGTGTTCCGAAAACGACTGGTTTAGGCAGATTGGGGGACGGTAAGCTCGGTCGAAGGGAGAATATGGGTGCCGGTCGAGTGAAAGTACGTGATCGGAGTTCGTCTGGAACGAACTTGACCGAGTGGCAGGGAAGGTTTAACCTAACCGTACGTGTACTGGATCTAAAGGGTTGGGGGCTTAGACCACTGGAACTCTTCTTTTTTAGCTTAAAGATAGGCCTTCTCGAGCCTTTTTAGACGAGGTGCCGGAAGGATCAATAGTAGAAGAATAGGCATCGAATGCCCTGTTGAGGAAGAGAAGTGGACAAATAGTGGAAAGGTAACTTCATGCTTATCCGGCTTAAACTGACACTAGGCACAGAGAAGGAGCTGCACATTCATATGACTGACGAAGGGCTCTTGAGAGCGCCTAGCATCAGCTACAGGAAGAGAAAGATCAAAGCGATAGGCCCCTGCTTCTATTTCTATTAGAAAAAGCGCAATCACAACTGTAGAAGCGGTGGAAGAATAGGCGAAGGACAGCTATTGAATCAACTGTTAGAAAGGGACGTAGCGGTTCAGAGGCTTCCCGTCTCCGGATGGTGTAAGTCCTTATCTAACTTGAAGAGCAGGAAACAACACACTAACATACGTAAGACGAAAGGTGAACCAGGTTCGGTTCTGAGCCAGAATCAAAATCAAACTCTTTTTTTTAGTATGATTGGGCCCCTAGACCTGAGGTATTCACTTCAATTGCTCAGTCCAAGTCTGCTGCAATTGGCAATTTCATTGAATAAGTATTGGTTGTCGTAGACTCCTCCCGCTCACGCTAGCTTGTCTTTTTTCATTGATCTTCTGCCCGTCTATCTCTTTCCGGTAAAATGTGCCTATCCAGGGACGTGTAAAGCAGCGGTAAAATGGGTGTGAACAAAGCACCATTCCGTCAATTCGTAAATCTACAATAGCGATAACGTTCTTTTAAAACACTGTAGCAGCAGTCGGCACTCGAGTTCTTAGCACCAGGAGGTGCAATTAGTGCGTCATCTGTTGTCTTGTCCAAGTCCTTCTCACTCGCATTCTCTTTATCGAATACTTCGTGAATGGAATCTCCTAAGTAGAAATCTGGGTGGGTCGCTTTCTTGCTAATTGAAGGTCTCTTTTGGTTGCTTAAAGGCAGCCCCGCAGAAGAAGCCATGTTTATTTTATTATTAGTCAAAAACTAGACTTTTCTTGGTCCTCTGGGTCTTTGTAACTAGTTGCCAGCCTGAAAATGCTTTCAATTTCCCTTTTAGACGTCAACTTCATCTGCTCTTGCCTTGTATTTGCTCAGGCTCTGTTTCTCTTGCAAGTGCAGGAGCGGTGTCTCGTTCGCTTCGCTCACTGGTTTTTCTGTTCACTTTGCGGTCCGGATCCACTGTCATAGACCTAACAGGATATTCAAATGCATGTTTTGAGCCATGCCTGGCGTATTCCTATTGAACAAATTCATCATAATAGTGTTTTTTTTTCTTTTGAGTTGGTCTACCAAATGTGTTTTCCCTACTTAACAGGCTCAGGAAGCTTTCTCGTTGTCCTTATTTAGCCTGAGGTATCAGGTTACCTATTTCTATCTCTATGGCGTATTTCAAACTTTAAATATGCATACCTCACGTTGCCCTTACCCTGAATTCAATTCACTCTTTCTATCAAAATTAGATAGGTGTTTAGGCCACATCTTATTGTAGAAAGCTATTACAGATGGATTTGATTTTTACATGAGCATAGAGATGCTAGATGACCAATCAAAGAACTAGTCTCTGATTGCTACCCTAAAGTACGTCCTATTAGGGATTTGTAGTGTGGAGGGAGTACTTGAAGAAGTCTGTATGAGCATCCGGAACATTAAAGAAGTCTGTACTTTGGTCATATTTGAATTGCCTAGTCATATATTTTTGTCTGTATGAGTTTCAATACGTTTTTTATTTCCCTAAAGAAGGAGACTCAAGTGGGAAGCCTTTGGGAGTACTTGGAATAAGTCTGTACGAGCTGGGCTTTGATCTACCGTTCCAGGTCTTTATAGGTTGATAGAAATGTTTATTCCCTAAAGAGGGATACTCAAGCGGGGGGCCGACAAGAAGTGTTTATTTACTCTAAAGAGAGAGCCTCAAGTGGGGGGCCTAGTACCAGGCAACATCTACCTTACACAAGCTCGATCAGGAGATAGGGAGCTGAGAAGACCGCATTGCACGACAAGAAAGTAAAGGCTAGACAGTTGACGCCTTAAGGTGACAACATCGAATGCTTAGAGAGTGAGCGTGAAAGACGCTAAGAGTTGGAGGTCAGCCCTCTCATGGGAGCTATAGCTGGATTGAATCCTTCGCGCGGGAACTCATACTACTGTTAGCTTGGGTTTTTTCGGAAAAAAAAACCCGGGCGTTTAAGAAAGCCTCATTAGCTTTTTCAGTTAAAGCTATCTATTCCTTCGCATCTTCCCTATGCTTCTATGGGTTTCGCTCTTTTAGCGAACTCTGATCTCTTGGTTCGAGTGTAACTTTATCCTCTTTCTCTTTCGGTTTAGGATAAGTCTCCTATCTATCAGAAAAAGTGAAGAAGCTCATGGGAACTCTCGCTTTGGAAGTAGAAAGCTCTCGTCCGTCTCGAGCCTTAGTGGAAGAAAGTGGTTTCCGGCGAGCAAGGTTCTAAGATAAGCTCTGGCTACTTTCGGTTTGGCTAAGACTTCGAAAAGGAAGAGCTCGTCAGTGAAAAAAGGATTCCTTTAGTAGGGCAGGATCCGCGTACAAGAGATCGTGAGAGGAGGCGAATAGAGGTCAGACAGGTAGAGTCCGACAGGGCAGTTAGTTTATGCATAAGTGAAAGGAGGGGTTCAATATCGGGAACTAGAGTCCAACTCCCAAATGTCGTCTTTTTGAATTCCATTATCCTTTCTCTACGCAACCCAGGGCTTTCACCCCGGAGTCGAACCTTCACTGCCTTTCCTTGGCTCACTTCCCTTAGAGTGGGGAATCCAGTTTGAATCTAAATTATGGGGTTTCGTCAAACTTTCTTCATTCTTCTTCGAATTCTCCGGATTACCCAAAAGAGGAGGATCTCTGAAGTTGGTCACATTGATTCGGTGATCGGTAGACGTCAAATTTCCTTCGATAGGAACTATTTGCCAAGCCCAAAGAAAAGAGTAGTTAGCGGTCACAATCTGAGCATCCCGACTTTCGAGAGACCTTTAGCAGGGAGCCAAATAACAGAGAGGGAAGGGAAATCCGAGCAAGTCATACATTGTGGTTCAAGGAGGTACTCTGCATTCGGCTCATCCCATGCTAATGATTCTGACCTTGGAAATGAGGAAGCGGTAAAGGCCCCCATATCATCCTGCGTACCAAGATCCGTGTCCACTTTGCCAAAGAGAAGGGCAAAGGCCTGTCAGCAAATTCACGCTTAAGATGACCATTCGATCACAGAATGACTGAAAAAAGCCAAAGAACGAAGAGAAGGGAGACCTTAAATCGGGTCAAAGAAAGGGGATATGGGGATCTTGCCCTCAGATGATGGACCACTCGATCATGTCATGTCTGTCCGTGATTGTTCATTTAAGCCTTCTTGCCCACTCATTCTGTTTAGCGTACAGTGGAACTTGCACTGGATCGGCTTCTTGCTCAGATGGGCCCTTCACCTCAGATCATCTTTCAAACGGGAATCAGGATTCGGTGAAAGAGATGCTTTTCTTTCTTCATCACCATGAGGTCTTAGATAGAGGGATAGACCCAGTCAACGGGAGTGATACCATAAGCGCTCCAGAGCTATGTCAAGTGAGTTCCTGCAGATGTATGGCAAAGAGCGGAATCCATTCTATGCTTTTGAGTAAACATAGGTTTCCACAAGCCAAGTTATCCAAGCGTTGCGTTCAAGCCTTCAACAGGTGGACCATAAAACCAGGATCAAAAAGTGAAAACCAGTATCACGGCGAGGGCTCACTCTGATCCGGGATCCCAATGCTTCTCTCATTCCCTCTCTTCTGTTATTCAATTTCGGACCAAGGTGGCATAAGCCCCCGGCGCTTGAGGGCTCCCCTAAGCTTGTTTTCTTTTTCAACGTGAGAGAGCGAAGGAGCCTTCGCGAGCGGAACTTAAAGCTCTTTTTTACAGGACCGGGTGTTCGATGAAAAGAGTGACTTCTGCAAGCAAGTAAGAAACCTTGTACTATTGAACACAGACTTTCTGAATTGTAGACTTAGTGAAGCTTGGGTCCCCGGCACGAGCGAAACGGTACTTTAAGCTATTTTGACAGGGCCGCAAAGTGAAGTGAGTCTCACGAGTTAAGATGAGTACGGCGCATTCGAGACGTCCTGTCTGTAAGTCAAGAAGACTCGTTGAGTATGGTATACTATCAGTGAGCGTAGCTCTGTCAAGCATATGAGAGAGAAGTTATGCTTGGAAGGCTTTCTTCAAACCTCACCGGCGTTGCCTTTCTGTGAAGAAACCCTTGAGTGAGTGAGAGAGCGGAGGCCCCTTCGCGAAGGAACGTATCCCGAAGGGTCCCTCAGTAGTATGAGCTACCTGACTCTAAAAAGACAGGGAATCAAAAGGTGCTAGATCCTTCTTGTAGTACTGATCGCATCAGACGTTGAGATTGTAGTTCATCAATTTCAGTAGTTGTTTACACTCGAGCGAGGTAGTTGACTTGCTGACTTGTTACAGGGTTTCAAAGAGAAGGACGCGATTACTATAAAGCAAGAATAGCAGCAGTCCTTGACGAGTTCAAAGATGTTATGCCACCTAGGATCATCGCATTGGGCTGGAACCTGAGGCTAAGCCACCGGCAATGGCACCTTACAGGATGGCCCCACCGGAGCAAGAAGAACTGAGGAGTTGCTGGATGCCGAGCTATCAAAGGCCCCATATGGTGCTGTTTCAAAAGAAGCACGATGGGAGTCTTCGACTTTGCATCGACGATAGAGCCCTCAACAAGGTAAGGATCAATAACAAGTACCCCATCCCTCTCATTGCGGATCTGTTCGATCAGCTAGGAAGAGCATGAGAAAGAGGTGCGGTGACTGACCATGGAGATGGAGCTGGTTGCCTCGAATAGGCAGCGGAAAGAGACCTTACAGATTGGGGATATCCAAGAGAAATGGTGGTAGAGAAGGACCTAAATTAAATGACGCTAATAAGGCATCCCAGGTGGTTGGAACTAAGAAAGAGCCTTGTTCTGCAGGAGCCATCTCTTCTGGGTTGGAGAAGGCAGATCCTGAACTTCATTAAGAAGAATGGTTGGTCCACCACACCGCCGGGCTGGGCCATCACAAAAGACTCAATCGAATTGGGAAACTTTCACTTCCAGATTAGCGTACTCGGAAAGGAAATGTTCTTTGCCAGAAGCTTATGTGGTTCCAACTCATGCGGCTAGGTCGAGATATGGTACGGCACCTGAATCCACTCCTGCAGTGTTGCAGTTGGTTGATCATGAAGTAGTCAGATGCTCTATTATACAACATTTGTCGGGCGTGAGGCAGATCTGGCAGATTCACCACAGACCTTGGTAGTCTTGTCTGACGAATCTGATTTACTCCTTTCCTCTTTTGCATCCGTTTTCTTGCTAGGCTCTGTTCCTCTTGCAAGTGCAGGAGCGGTGTCGGCCCAAGCAGTAAGTAGGTGGAGCTCTTAGTGCTTGGTCCCTTCCTTGGCCTCAGTAGGTGTGCTTCTTTGGCATGAGCTGTAGCGTAGGCACAAGAAGTCGGAGGATCCGGAGGCGTAGGAGCAAGGTGCAGGAAAGCCAGGTGCTAGCTAGGTCTGGTCTCCTGCCATTGCCTTAGCCTTAGCTCAGCCCTTGCAATTGGTCAGCTACACACGTCGCTTTCATTTCCTATATTATATGCCACTTCCCGGTCAACGCGAATAGATTCTTTGCTTCTTTACCTCGTCTGTTAGACAGATGTGATCTCCTTGCCCCCGCCCTTGCTTAAGGATTCTCGGCCTTCTTAGCCCATCGGCTTTTCTTTCATCTGGAAGAAATGGTCCTATCCAGTTGGCGAATCCCCTTGCTATTGTTCTTTCAAATATTTGAATATAATCATTCTAAATAGAAATATTAGATATCTCCTGCCTGTCCTGCCGCACATGCGGTACCAGCTCTTGTTCTTGATGTAGCTCTTTCAGAAGATAGTATAGATGCTCCTCTTCTTTCTGCGGCAGTTGTGGATGCGCTTTACTTCTTTCTGAGGTTCCCGGTGCAGCTGTCTTGTTCAAGCTATGGATCTTATATAGAGGAGTGTGAAAGCTAGCTCTTGAAAGCAGTGCGAGTTAGGCGCGAATCGAATCCCTGAGATTGGAATGAGATATCGAGAAATTCATTCCACTTAAAATCAATATTTTCTTTGTCTTCAGTATTGGTGGGCACATAGGGTATTGAAGTATGAAAGTCTGGGTCTCCCGCCCGTCTTAGCTTTAGCTCTTATCTCTCTTCAGCAGTTGCAGTACGATTCTTTAATTCATCTCCTGCCCTTCTTAGTCGTAATCGCTATAACATTGGCAATTGGCATTGGCGTAATCTTCTTTCTCCTGTCGGAAAGGAGGGAGGTCTTGTCGAAAGCAAGAAAAGGAATGTCTTAGCTTACTCTAATTTCAAATAAAGCTTTTTCGCGCTCTTGGTCGGGCCTCTAACAAGTATCTAAAAAGAAAATGCTTTCTTTTAGGCCTATGCAGCTAATCCACTGCTTGAGCCTGCTATATTCAGTCGCGCTCATCCCTTGCTTGTTGGAAAGAATGAATGAAACTTTACATTACATCATGGAAGACTACGTCGATGACATCCTCGCAGAGTCAGGAACCCAACACATCTAAACATCCTCAGACGTGCCATAGGGGATGGTTCTCTTTCTCTCACAGCCTTAAAATCTTTCGTACTTACAAAAGTCCTCCTAGCCTGTAAATAGGAAGGACTATGGGAGCCTTCACTGGCTAAAGCGAACAACTAAGCCATTAACTAATTGAAGACCAATGCAACACAACTATTTGTCATACACATGCGGCCAAGAAGCAAATATAGGACTAAGCAAGGGAGAGTAGACATGAAGCAAATAAACAAAGCTGGGGGGGGGGTACGACGAATACATTGATTATCTGGGTCCGTCTAGTCTCGACAAGACGGGTAGGGGCTCCTTCGTTTCCTTTGTGTTTGGAGTAGGTAAACTAGAAAGAGCAGATAATGCCCCGCTTGTAGCTACTGTGTTGCCAGAAATAGGAAAAGCAGTATGGGCTGGTTCTGAGCTTGCTTCCCTTATAGCTGCCCTTGACGCTGCTCTACTCTTTCTATCTATTGAAGACGAAGACATCGAAGAGGTATCGAATTGTATGAGAGAGACATCTTATAGACGAAATTGAGGGTGGGCTTCACAGGACTGTGCATTATTATTCTTTGAGTTGGTCAACTGGTACAAGACCGGAAAGGAGATTTTCTTTAGACAGGAGAAGCGTGTGGGGACTGCACCAATCAATAGGCAAGGCCTGGCTGCCCACTTTACTATAGCTGGATAGAATCAGAATCAGATGATCTTTTTTATGACAATTCTAGGTCTTTTGCGAATGTCTCAGTTCATCCATCAGTAGCAGGGCTGTACAAAGCATCACGTATTGCGTGCCCATCAAGGGGAACGGGCGTAGAATGAGCATTTCTCCTTTGGGGAAGGGTCACATACGTACAAATATAGGGAACCCACCCCCACTTAAGGAGCGGGGGATGGCAACCTAGGAGGGAAGGAGAAAACACAACCGGAGGAAAGAGGCCCGCGGGGACGAGACGGGAAAACAAAAACGACCTCGATCAGAGACATACCCAAAGGGTAGGCAGGGATGTATTCACATTAGAGTGGGTGGAGTAAGGCAACGGGGAAGACTGGAAAGGGGAAAGGGTTTAGCAAAAACAGTGTGGGCACTGGATCCACTAAAACAGAGAAGAATGGATACAGGTCCGACGAGACGGTAGGGATGGTTCTTCTTATGCCAGCTCAGCTAGGCGAGCGTATTATTATGCAATTACGCAGAGGTCTCAACCAGATGTTTAAGCGGCGGGTTCTACTCTTTCAACTGCACGATCGGAGAGAAGATAGGCTTGTTAGCCAGAAGAAGCTGTGGCTGGCTCATCTCAAGCGGCAAGGCTTGGCTACGGTGGGTAACCTGCTCCCTCTCAATAGGCAAGTAGCTCTCTTGCCCTAGTCTGACTTGCTTCTTAGTACGAGGTTCTTTACTTCAATCGAGAAGGACAAACAACAGGAACAAGACAAGCTAGCAAAGAAACCTATCTGTTACGTTCGGTCGGGGATTCACCCGTCTCTTTACTTTACTCAGACAACGGGAATGGATATAGTGCAAACAAGTAGTCCTGACTTTCTGACTAGCTTACTAAAAGAGAATCGGCTCAGGAAGCAAGACCCACCAGAGTAAGGCTCAGCGAAAGACTAAACAGCAAGGCCAATCGCATACGAGAGAGGTTAAGCGCATCATCAAGGGAAAACGGTCTGAGACGACCGGCTCGAAGAGTTGTGTCCACTAGGTCCTTCGGTCTGGGGAGCGACATAGTAAGAGTAGAGCACTATAGACAGATGATTCGGGGGAGAGGTCTTTTTCAGCTGGTGCGCAGGACAGGAGCGCACTTCCGTTTTCCTTTTACTAGTAAGTAGGGGGTCTCCCGTGGTTCCTATGCCGCCGCCTTTCCTGGTTCTTTTCTTTTAGTGCTTCGACCCGAAGCGATAGCTTCTTTTCACACAGGATTCCATGGATAGTTGTTTCATTCGACATCGTGATGGATTGAAGCAAAGTCTGAGCAAGTCAGGTAAAACCTTTTTCGCTAGCACAGTGAAGATTGATTCTGACATCAAAATGGGTTTCATCAATTTGATGAGAATAGGAATTGCAAGTAACTATAACTCACTTTCTCTTTCGTTAGTATAGAATGATTCGACGTACCTTCAGTCTGGGAGGGAAAGACAAGAACCCGTAAGTTAAGCCCGTAGGGGACAATGACGAGATGAAACAAAAACATTGGTGCTCCCTAACTAAGCTAAGCTTTGGTGCCCTCGCCCAAAAGGACTCATGTCGTGGATTAACAATATATTACAGAAATAGGTCATCGTTCGGGACGGACAGGGCCTTAACTAGCTTATCCGTCTTGTCTTGGCCTAGAAGTCTTTGATACGAACTCTTCTCTTCTATCCACTGGGTCTTGAGCAAGTGGGTGGAAACTCGCCCTCTATAAGAAAGAAAGGATAGGAACGCATGTGTCCCGGCAAAAACAACAAGAGAGAAAACGTCTTACTCTACTCTATCTTCGTTAGTTGGTCTACTCACATCTGTTGTCCCCGGATAGGACGAGGTGGCCCACTCCTCTAGCGAGATTGAATCAGACTCATCTCATCTAAGGCGGCTTGCCGACGTGGAGCATCATTATCCGCATAGGACAGAAGTGAATAATAGGGCCTTAGGGTCCGGAAATAGAATAGACAGGCAAACAAAGCTTGCTGGAGAACTCTCGTCCGAAACGAGAGAAAAAGAACCAGATGTAGCTACTTCCAGTCCGGGTGAAATGGCTGATGCGATGAACGAAAGAGCGTATAATTCAATTCCCCGGTAAATGCGACCGTGTCACTTTCCTCATTCTCTCGTCTCTCAATGTTCTCTGGTTAGGCTTGCATGTTGTTATTTGCATAGTTCACATAAAGTGCGGAGAATCGGAGGTTTACAAATTCATGCCCAAGATAGTAATATAGTCACCAAGCGAAAAAGAAAAAAAGCAGACGATTTCCCGAAGTAAACCCATAACCAGGCATTTTAGGATTAGGAAAAAAGGTACATACCATATATTGATCCCTTTAGAGGAAATAATAGTTAGCTCGAGCTACAAACGTCCCTCTATAGTCAATAATGGATTCCGTCAATATAAGTCTATTCTATAGATTCGGAATCAAGCAGGGAGCATCTACTAGTCGGGGTGCCCCGGAGCATTTGTTGAGTTTCAGGGTAAGGCAACGGTAGGACCTACCCTACCCGGAAATCCCATAGCCGGTCTCCTCTAGTAGATAGTTCGTTCATAAAGGAACGCGACTTCAAATGGTCCGTATCTTCTTAGAAGGGGTGGAAAACTTAATACATATAAAAATTAAAACTCAAAAGCAAATTCATGGTGAAAAGAAAAATGATAATGATAATGTTCCTGTTCCTGTGCCTGTTCCTGTTCCTTAAACCCGACATACAAATCCGAAACATAAACTCAGTAAGAAACCCTGCTATCAATTCTTTATTTCCTGCTATCAATTCTTTATTTGAAGTTCGCAGTTTAGTGAGAAGATCTTATTCTGATGGGTCGTCTTCTGAGACTTCTTCAAGTCGAGCTAATCAGAAAATTTCGATTCATGATCTTCCTTATGAATTTGAAGCAATTCGAGCTTTCCTTAATGCGATGTGTATGACAAAAGAATTGTTGAATGATGATATGGACGATATGAAAGAGGCAGTTCTATCTGGTAATTACCGCTTTCGTCCACTTCTTTTAATTGAGAAATATCAAGATCGTCCACAGAATACACTCTCACGTCCTTTTGATATCATCACATCCTCACCCTATGACAATGTGGTTATTGGAGCACTTGAAAATCTTCTCATTCGAGAGTTGAGGTTTCATAAACCTTCCTATTTTCTACCTTCGTGCTATAGCTCATATGCCAATATTGAAGATGATTATGAGACATACTACTTCGAAGCCATTCAAGAGTGTCGTAATTATACATCTTTCATTGTAATAAATAGCTTTCAGTCCAAACTGTTGATCCCCAGGTCCCGCCTTTTAGAGAAGATGACATTTATTTGTAATAATGATAAGTTTTTAGTCAAGTTAATCGCTGATTTTGTCAACTTATCGATTATTGATGAAAATGGAATGGACCTCTCGTTAAAGACTGGAGTTCCTCCTCTCGATGGAATATCTGACATTTTCTTGAATATCTTTCTCGATGATCTCGATCGGGAATTTGAAGCAAGGTACCCTCAACTGAAATATTTGCGATATCAGCATTTCTTCGTTGTTCCAATTATGAATAATGATATCTCAGATTCTACAATATCTGCTTTTCACAAGATTTTCAAGCAATTCAATTTACATCCTCCTGTCATAGAACGCACAGTTAGAGAAGGAGCTCATATTCCATTCTTAGGTGGGTCATCAATTCGTATCAACAACGAGGGAAACATAATTATATCATGATGAATCTATTTAATATATTGACATCGGCTAAGCCTCACTTTAGAGATAAAGATAAAAACGTTAGGGTTAGAATAGTACCTCTCCCTTCCTCCTATTGGATGACTTACTGGTATGGGTATGATCGCTGGAAAATGATGAGGGTCATTCATAAGGAGGAATACCGGGATCAATTGTGGTGGGTATGAAGTCAATTACAATTAGGGGGTAGATTATTATATCGGAAGGGTTTCATTCGGGGTTGGGGAATTTTGCATACCTTTGATGAGCCTTGGAAACCACACACTGCTAGGGAGCTACTACCCCCCATAGCTGAAGGAGGGCTGAGAGCACTATGGTTGCGTGAGCAGCCTCTCAAAGTCGGTCTTGCCGGTATTCTCAGTCTAGAAAAACTAGAAAAAGAGTCGCGCATCAAAGATTTGCGATTGGAGGATGCGATTAGATACTCCTATTGGAGAGATACTAGATTTGTAATATGCGTTTGCTTAACATTAGGGTTTTCTGTATGGTGGTCTTATGCGCCCGATCCATTAGTCCGAAGCCCTGAAGTTCTTTGGGCGGATAACCTTAAAGAAATTGTTTTCTTCTGGAAAGATACATTTATACATAAGGTGTGCTGTGGACACCCACAAGTTTACAGCCCCTGTGACTGTGGTGAACCTATTAACCGAGTGGTGAAAGAATTCTATCCGGTGAAAGATTTTGATCCATTATCATTGAAATCCGGAGAGAGAAAAGCTGCACTAGCACTATACCTGGCGTCTATCGTTGTCTGTCTTGTACTCGCGGAGTCTGTGTCTACGGATAGTTTTTTACTAAGCTACTAATAAGATCTCTATCAGTGCTGTAGTTTTCTTAGGTTGGGGGATAAGCTGTAGCCTAGCTTTGCATAAAACTGCACATATTCAAGGTAGGCCCAGTCAGTCAAAAGTAATAGGACTGGGGGACGGGGATGTGTCAACGGAGGGCCCGTCCATGTGTCTCTTATTTCCTTTTTGAGTCATTGGTTCTTAATTGTATTGTTACCTGTGTACCGATTAGCTACACGGTTTGGAGCCTTCAGGGCTCCAAGAGTGAGTGATGGCCTAGTTGGCCATCACGAACGGCATATACGCACGTGCGAGACGGAAAACTGGAACAAGCAACTCGACTACTTGGGAGTCTCTGACGGAACGGAAACAAGTGAAGCGAGTGGTCCCCTACTGGACGGACCACGAGCTGAACGATCTGTTGCCTTTGAACGACCCTAGCGGAGCGTCTGCAAAAGTTGGGAAAACATCTCTTGTCCGGACCTCGGAGTTGAACAAGAGAGTGGTCCCACAGACCACGAACGATAAGCAGCCTTGCTTTTTGACACAGTATGGAGCCAACGTCGGTCGCAGGACAGTGAGAGAGCCCAAACTGGCTGTGCTCAAACCTGTCCTAAGCATGCCGCAGGAGTTGTTGCCTTTTGGAAACCCTATTAGCCATCCCAAGTAACGTATGGTAGACCTACTACGGGGATTTATACTACTTCGGTGAAACACTCCCCGGCGTTCGCGGGCTTTTCTTCTTTTCGGACACCACCCTTAGGGTCCGTTATTGTGCCGCACGACACTCCCCCCGGCTTTGGCTGCTCGTAAGGGTAAGGAACACATGACCGCCTCCCCCCAGGACGTCAAAATGTCTGGCTTGCTACCAAACTCGGCATACCATTTTTACTTTCGATCATCTATATACTTGCTAGATTAGGATACACTTTATCAACCCTTCGGTACTATGAGGGAAAAGTAGTGAAGCCCAAAATCGAATGCAGTTTCTGACCCTTTTTTACCGAGGGAGTTCTAAAATAGGTGTTTTGAGTTCTCGTTTTTGTTGAAAATAGGTCCTCGAGTTTCCGATATCGCATTGTTGCGGTTTTGACTTTCTGAAATCGTCATGTCAAGGGTTTTGAGTTCGAGTCAAGCCAGTGAGCGAAGCGATTCAGGGAACCGACCTGCCCCGCCGCTTGAGGGCGCAATGAAGGTTCGAGTTGTCGAAAAAGTGGTTGTTGCCCTTTTGAGTTTCCGAATATCGAGGGTCGGAGTTCGGGTTGCTAATGAACCAGTGGAACGGGAAGTTGGGACTAAAGAGAAAGACTATCAAAGCTGCTCTGAGTATTATTACCTTGTTCGAGTCCATTTGGGTTGGCATAAACCAACTGAGAGCAATTGAGTGGAGCGAGTGGTTCCTCCTGGACAAACCACGAGTGGAACGATCTCGTTGAATGAACTAGGTTTTCAACTACCTAAAGGGAGAAGAGTCGTCTCTGACGGGAGCTGAAGCGACGGTTTTGTGTCCGGAAGTAGTAAAACATCTCCCCTGTCCGGTGAGCCCGGGGAGCCTTATGAGTTCCTGCTGACCTATACAACTTACTGAAAGAAACCACTATACGGGCTTGAGGTTTTTCTTAGGTCCTTCCCATCCGAGGACACTCCCGTACTCCAAAGGGGTGTCCGTAGAGTAGGGGAAGGGAGCAAGTAATCAATGCCACTAAGTCAATAGAAAGGCAAGTGAGATGGTATGTACCTTTTTCCTTTCCCGTTACTTGAACTTGAACTGAAAAGGGTACGCACGTTATGCGCTTTCGAACTTTCTTTCGGCAACAGTAGCACTTTCTGTCTCTACTCTATACTTTGCCACTCTCGAAAAACTGGCTTTCGAATGTCACTTTTTCTCTCGCTGAATCCTGCCCAAAACGAAACTTATAGGCTTCGGGGCTTGGCGCTGCGCTAGGGCACTCGCAAAGGAGACTCGCTTTTGGGGACGCTCTTTGGCACTGGTTATTGGAACTATTCACACTTAATTAACGGGAAAGCAGGATTTTGCTTTCTTTCTATGGGGCTTACGGGACGTGGACATTTGCGCTGGCTAGCGTTAGGGTTGTTAGGCGTCAAAACTTGTTCGCTTTCAACTAGACCGGATTCTATTCTAGGCCTATGATACTGTAGCGAATCAATTCGACTGTATACGGGAACTTCAACTAAAGCATCGTAATTTGCAAAAAAAGCGCTAACCTTCATGGGTGTACTTCTGCCGATACCAGAGTTTCGGAGAGACTCATTTCTACCTCCTCTTGGGCCTATCCAGTACGGGCTATGGTCGTGTTCCAGTTCAAGTGTAAGGGGAAAGCTCTTTTCTTTCGGGTCATATGTACGTCCCGCATAGGTCGGTCTTGGGCAAGGAGTCCTTGGAAACGCCTTCTTAGCTTTTAGCAGTTCCATATAGCCGGGCATCCGTTTTTTAATTCACATAAGGGCAAGGCAGTGATGAAAGACCTGTGAGCATAAGCCAGGGACAGAGAGTCGAGTTGATAAGAGTGATCAGCGTGCCGAGTAGCCTTCTCATCCCCTTTTCTTGCCTTAACGCATACGTTGGATTTCTTGAGGAAGGTAATAAGCAATGACATGAGGCGAGGCAGGTTTAAGCGTAGGGGCGCAGCGGTTGCATTAGAGGGCTTGGAATAAAGCCCAAAACTTGCTGTTCTACAACTCAAATAAGGATGCTTCTTGATTGGTTAGACGGACTGAAGGTTAAGGGTGCTCTGCCCCTCCGCCTTTGCTGTTTCCCATGCCTATTCATCAGTCCATTATCTACATATATATAAATAAATAATCTAAACGTAATTCAATAATTGAATTGCCTAATCATTTCTACCAAGTTAGCCACCATCAGTAAGACGCTCCGGTGGAGGATGGGAAGAAAAAATGTTCACATCCGTCCCGGACAAAGTGGATGGGGGTCTTCTCGAGCCTTCCATAAACAAAGAAGAATGGTTGACTTCATGATTTCCATAATCTAAGCCAATGGAGCTGGAGCAAGTTAGGGACTTTCACTTAGATTTAGATCTTTATAGGCTTGATCACTAAAGTGGGGCACCGGCATATGACCTCAAGACCTGATCGGGACATCCTTTCGAAACTCCCCAAAAGAGAACCCATCTAATACAAATAGATAATATATAGCAAGGAAGTTCTCGTTTCGATACCTGAGTCAAGATAAAGCTTTGCAAGGCAATTTCGGTGGTTTGATTTATGTGAGTTCTAGATCGAGGAAATCCAGGAGCTTGTGACGGTAAGGTCAGGTTCAGATGCCTACTCCGCAGAAGACGAAAGCTAAGGGTAATCGCCGAGAGAAAAAGCGAGAAGGATTTGCTGACTACTCCCAGCGCACCGAGGGCAAGGAGCTCTCGAACTACTGAGCTCGAGATCGGGACTTAAGAAAAGTCATTCTTATTCTGATTCACATTCAAGCATTCGTTCAGAGTCGACAAGAGCAAGAAAAGCTTTTTATACTTCCCCGAGAGAAGTCAGGTAGCAGAGCAGCAATAGCCTTATTCAATTTAGCCTTGAGCTGAGCCTAGCTTGTCTAGCCTATGCGAAGCAAGCCTAGGGTATTCATTTTTGAAAGCCTTTCGCCCTGAGCTAACTCATTTACCTGGAGCCGGGCATTCACTTCAAAAAATCATTCCCTTTTCGCCTCGGGAGTGGAGTGGGATCGCCCCCTTCCCCCACCAGATGCGGATTCAATAGCTGCTCTCATTCCGACAACATGAGTAGCTGATTCAACTTGAGCTATTCTCGGCCTAATGACAGAAAGTGATTCAAGTATTCCTTCCGAGTCGGCAAGGGGAATAAGAGTTTCTTCTTATTTGTCTTTGCAATCTCATACATAGGAAGATTCGTAATTCATCTACGACTCTATTATAATTAGATTATTCTTATAATCAATCTTTGGTTCTGTCTACGACAGCTACGCTTAGCTCTGCAACTCCTGGACTGGCCATCTCTCAATCAAAAGTAGCCGCCCCTCCTCCAACTAAAGTGATTCCTCCAAGCCATTCAATGGCATCGCTTTTTCCTTCAACGGCAAGAGCAGCTTCTTCTGTAAAAGCTTATTCAACCTCCCTTCGGGAACCAAGCAATTCCCTTTGACTGCCATGCCTTTCTTGATCAATGGTGTTGGCAAGAATCTCTTCGGAAAGAAAGGCGCTTTATAGATCTAAGCGAATAGAAATTCGACTTGACCGGCGGAAGTGTTCAAGGAGAATGGAGCTCTGCCTCATTTCTGCTCCTTCCACCCAAAAGAAAACGCTCAGCTCGGAAGGTTGTGCTATAAAAAAGAAAATAGAAAGAATTGAATAAGAAGTAATAACCTTAACCTATCTATAGTAAGAGGAAATAGAAAGAGGGCAAGCAGAGATGGAAGTAGAGAGCTAACCTAAGCACAGGAAAAGATCCATTGAAAGAAGGGATTTGGGGAGGGAATGGGAGGAATGAGTACAAAGAGTGAGTGTCACGTAGTAAAGAGCGATCAGACGTATTTCTATTTCAGACGGGACGAGAACCAATTAGCATTAAGCAAGAGGCAAGGGAAACAGCAGGATTAGTAGGTTTTTTCTTGCTTAGCAGAGGATCAATGTGAAAGACCGGAAAACACAGGCAATTCAAACCAAGATAGAAAAAAGAAGAATTGCAAGAAGGGGATTTACTCAAAGCAAAGGAGGAATCAAAGGCATTCGCAAACTAACTGATCTATAACAGAAGTAACATCCGTGAGAGTCGCAGCAAGAACAACAAAGAATTCTTTATAAACCGAAATCGAGGGTTTCATTACGCCTAGTTAGTACAATCGTTCAATCGAACAGAATCAGAGAGAGTTGTTGGATGCAGCGGATCACTCTTGCTGTCAAAGTTGTAAATAGGAGTTAGCTGTATGTGTAATATATTGGGCCATATCAACAAAAAAGTTCGGTAGTAGCTTCAGAGATCTTCCCCTGCCCTGTCTTAGTTGAGAGTAACGGGGGAAGTTTACTAACTATAGGGCTACTCCACCTGACGATTGTTGTCTTCTATCAATAATGCTTTGTTGGTCACCGGGCATAGCTCTGCGAGAATAGCGTACTACACTAAGAGTAGACAGCATATGAGACGACAATGGGAATGGAATGGTTCAAGCTCATCGAACTACCACACCAGGCGCTTTTGGCTCCCTGCGCCTATAGGATGAAATGAATGTATGTAAAGAGAAAGGCGAGTTGAGGGGGAATACGAATTATCAAATGAGAAGGGCCATAGAAGCTCGAAAATTGCCTATACGTCGATTGACTTCGTCAAATGGGGGACTCTATCCCGTCACTTCCAGGTAAAGTAACCCGGCGAGGGGCTTCAGCGGCCAGTCTTTCCCTCGAAACTGACCTTGGTCATCCGGTGGCTTGTTATCCACAGTCTGACTTTCCTCGATAATCCTTTCTTTTTATAAGGAAAGGAACCGGAATTGACCGATAGCCAATGCTAACAAGCAATGAAAGAGAGATTTACAAAAAAAGGAATATGGGATTTCTAAACGCTCATAAACTCGCACCTTACGCTCTACTTTCTTTCTTTTGATATTCATCAAGTCTCCCATTTACCTATCTGTATTATGCCAATTCTCTCAGATAGTATGCTTCTTCTTCTTATGTGCGTCTTTCTTTCTGACGAGATAGCGGAAGTGTGCTCTCTCTTTACAACCCTGGGATCTAGCTTTCTCACCTACCCCCTCTGATATATATAATCAAGATAGCAGGGAAGGATCGAATGTATGAACCGAACCTATCTCCTTGAAGAGCGAGCTCAGATTGCCTTCTTCTTCCGTCGATAGCAAGCATGAAAAAGAATCCTACTTTAACTTGAACTTTCTTGATGAACCCTCTATCCATGAAATTATCTCCCTTCTTTCTTCATTCTCCTTCGATCCAAGCCACAAGGCAAAAGGCAAGCTGACTTAGAGGCTGAATGCCTACTTTCTGAATAAAAGAATTTACCAAAGGCTATTAATCTAGCTATCGAGTCACCCTAACGGAGAACTCTAACTGCACTTTCGACGCTTTCTTTTTATTCTGTATACCAATAAGCCACCGATTTTCTCTTTTCCAAAATAAGTGGTTAAGTGCTTGAGACTTCTCTAAAGAGAGTTGACTGGCAAAAAGCGGATCGTCGGCTTAGGGCTTAGACTGACTCCCTTGACTGATAGCTTGAAGCCTAAGACGGATGACTTCAATAGTGGAATTCCCTGATCTTACTGAACGTCTTTCATTTCCGTATGATAGTCACCCTTTTCTCACAACTCCCTTTTTTCGAGGGATGAGCTCTGACTAAAGCTATCGAGAAGGGATCTAATTCAGATCTTCTATTTCCAACCCAATTCGTCGAAAGCCTACTTTCTTCGTAAACACCTTTAGATTCCGAATCATGCCATGGCTTACCCCTGATTCTAGGACAAAAGAAATGGACTAAGGGAGGGCACCAGATTCTAGCTTTCAAGGTTTTGAACCAAGTCGCTGGGTCCTAACCATTAGGGTTAAGAGTGATTTCTGAACGAGGAGACGGGCTTGCAGACCTTAATGGAATTTGAGTTGATTGCATTTACTTCTAAGAGAAAGAGAGTGGCTCAGGCAATTCAATTGTAGAAGTGGCGATATGGAGCAATTCTTTCTGGCCTAGAAAATTGTGACAATAAGGCTGCCATGCTGAGATAGTTGACTAGTCTTACATTTTTGAATCCAGACGTCTGTGTCTGATGTATGTGAGAGGGGTTTTGGACTAAGAGGCCTGATTTTGAGGAGGGAGGAATATTGAAAGTCGTAAGTGAAGAAAGTAAGTAAAGCTCTAAGCGATCTATCTCTTCTCCTTTAAAGCGAGTAGTACTCCAGGGGCTTGCGTCGGACCTTAAACTAGAGCCAGGAGACAGATCCGAATACTGAATACCCACACTCGAGGAACAGGCCAATGTAGCTTTCGGGGAAGGAGATCAGAAAGACTAAACCGGGAGTCTTGATTTATTTGATTATAACGGTAGTCGTTTTTAAACTCTTTTTCGCAGGTTCCATCTTTCAAGCAAGCTTTCGGCTGTGACGAGTACAGCGGTTCCTTCCTTTGCCTCTTTGCGAGTGCCGGTGGATAATCAAAACAAAGATCTGTAAAGAGTCGACAAGGGTCTTCACAAAAAGGGACTTGGAAACATTCTTAACATAACAAAAGATCGATATTGCGTCGTCTCGCCCACTTCCATCTACGTGGCTCGTTCCGCTCGCGTACTCTCTTGGAAGAATCCTTGGCTCACTTGTACAACTTGAACTGGGTTATAAAAAGGTAACAACAATATTGATCTTCCTTTAGAGGAAATCAAAGTTTGGTCTTACCTTTTTCTTGCTGGCCCTCCATGATCAAGGATTGCATCGACTATGCCCGCCGGTGCGATGCCCGCCAGTTTCATGGTGACTACTCAAACCCCCCTCTATCCCTTACGCTGTGCTACCTCGCGCTGCCTGCCTTCTTTCGTTGCTTCACTCTCCTCCGCTCTACCTCGCACTGATCTTCCGGAGCTGCTCTTGCTTCCTTCACTTACTGCCTTAGAAAGGAACAAGCTTAATTGAGGCACCTACCATTGTCGCTCTGCTCTTTGCTCGCTGTCTGGGAGCTCCACTCATCACCCCTATCACTCGACAACCCAACCTTTTCATTCATTACAGTAATGTGATTCCATGTCTCTGATGATTCGGCAGGAGAAAAGAGGCAAGGCTTTGGTATTACTTAACTACAAAGAAATAAGCTGAAGAAGGGTTAGAACTAGAAATTAATGCTGTCAAATTTGGACGGTTTGAAGATGGCGATGGTGATTGAGCCGGTGCTGAAGTTGCCTGAGTTTGATAAGCCATTTTCGGTTGAAACTCTCGCTTCTGGCAGAGACCTTGACGGGCTGAGCACTTGACCAGTTGGTGATGCGGCAAGTGAACAACGAGTCTTGGTTGAAGACTCAAGCTTGTGGGCTTGGTAGAAGCAAACGAGTTGGCTATGACAGATTGGGCATGTTGTCGCTTACGACTTGGGATGTATGGGACATTCCCTCATGATGGCCTTGTTTGTGTTGTCTACTCAAGGGAAGAGCGGGATACTTAGCGGAAAGGGTGGAGTCTCTCTTTACCTGGAGTTTATAAGCAAGGAGATTTTCTTTGCTCCAGAGTGCCCTCCTGGGGAGCAACCGAGAACAAGGGCGGTGGATGGGACATTGATCCAAAGGTCGAGTACGGCCCTTCTACTACTTTGAAGCCCATTTCCTTGAAAGGCAGTTTAATGCCTAACCCCACTGATCTCCTTTTTAGTACTTATCAATTGATCCTCTTTCCTTTCTTCCTTCCCGCCTATTTATTTGCATAGTTGAAAGTCAAACGAAGCAAGGTGCCAAATCAACAGGAGAGGAAGTGACTTGCTGACTGATGATTATGATTACCTGCTCTGATGTGCTATCCGTATCAAATATGACAAGAGCTCGGTCCTCAACGAAGGGAAGTGCAGAAAGCGATTCATGCTTACTATAAATGGTGACAGAGGGAAAACAAAGGCCAATAGCCGATAGCTAATGTCACTAGCCTGAACTTCTTTATCTACTTGAAAGCTGATGAGAGTACGGCTTTCTTCAAGAAAGTTTACCCTGAGTCCGAGTTAGCTGTTCTAGTTCTAGTTCAGGACAGGCATCCAAAGCTCGGCAACAACCCTCTTTCTCTTTCATTGCCTAGCTAACCAATTCCGCTTTTCTGTCCCATTGACAATCGTCCACAGGTTCAGTTGCTCAAGCAAGAATTCCATCCTTGACTGCCATTGTACATGGCACCATTCAACCTGTCCCCAACACTGAGTGTGGTCACTGACGTCATTCATTCATTGGTACGACGGATGCCGTCGCAGAGGTAGACGGCTGACTTGCCTTAAAAAGCAAAAAAAAAGGTCTTTGTGATTCTCATTTTTTTTATGGATTCGGGTTTTCGCGGTTTCACCCATGGAATTAAAGATAACTGCTCTGCTATCCAGTCAGAGGCCATGAGCCATCCCGGCGTACTTATTTGATTTGATTTGACGAGGAGCAATCCAATCCGGAGGACTACACGAGAACTAGGCAATCAAGCTTTTCTAAACACAATAATCCCCGTTATTTTGTATTGAAAAGATTCCATCCTGACCATCAATATTTTCAAATAAATAAGGAAGTACGTCTATTCTGTTTGAAACAAAGACAGCAGGCAGGCAGACACGTCAATGCAGGCACTCGTGATTCCGGGGAAGGGAAGAAGCCACCCGGATGCATGCTCCTTACCTGTATAGGCTTAGGGCTACCTTGCCTCCCGACTAGGAAGGATAAGGTGTGGGGAGACACGAGTCAAAGCAATCGGTCCTAATTGTAGGAGGTGGAGGGGCTCTATGAGCGTAAAGGGAAAGCGAAATGTAGGCGCTACTTAGGGGTCCATTACAATTCTACTTTTTAAGAATAGCATGATACCGAGGTTCCCAACAACCTACCTAATAGGGCGAGTGTCATCCTCCGAAATCGAGGATCTTCAATGCTTATGAACAGACTTGTTGAATAAATCGGGGCCCCTTACTACTGAAAAGACACTTGACTGTAGAGGTCCTCACTTTCCGGAGAGCAGGCCATAGTTTCACACTCGTGCCCTTGCAGAAGAAGCTCCTCCAAGGGTACGAGAAGCATTTAAGGATACGGCTATAATGTGGTCGTTAACCCCCCTTTTCTCGGTTTATTCTGTCACTGTGCAGTTGACAAGAAAAGGCCCTCTATCTCCTATTCTACAGCAAGGCCTGCCCTTAGGTATAGTTTTCTATTTTAGAATAAAATAAGATGGCTAGACCTTTAATAATCCTCTTAAAATTCTTTCTTTTTTAATTAACAGTAAAGTAAAGGTATCGACAAGGCCTGTTCTAGCATCCCTCAGCCTTAATCCAGCAGCGAAAGAAGAGTAGCACACAAGTATATTACACTTTCAGAGGGAAGAAAGCTTAGCGCTCAAAGAAAGCCTCTGAGGAGGGTAGATGGTGGGGGGGGAGACTGACTAACTCGATTATGGGCCTCATCGCAATTCGTAGATAAACGCTATTCCTGACTAGAGCTCTTCTTATAGGATAGAAAGAGGGAAGGGAAAGGAGGATCTATCTCTTTAAAGGAGGGGAATGGATTCAAGGTCTTCCATAGGAGCAGCCGCGGGTTAATCTCCATTATCTTTTGGGTCAAGCCGATCTAACTAGAACGCCTCTGGTCTTGCTTTCAAATCACTAACATAACATTCTCTGGCTGTCTTCTGGTTCCCTCTGACTATTCCGACTCCAAACTCGATTGGGAATTTCATGACTTGATGGTAAGTGGAGGGCACTACTTTCAGTTGTCCGATTCTTCCTCGGCCAAAGATAGCATTGTAAGGTGAGTGGACCTTAACAACTTGGAACTTGACGAGTATAGTTCTCTGGCAGGGCTCATTCCCGACAACTACAGGTAAAGAAATGGAACCTTCGGACGGACGGCATTGCCTGTGAAGCCGCAGAGTGGGGCTTCCATAGGCCTTAATAAGTCGGGAGTTCAATTCATCTTGGCAAAACAATCATAATAAAGAACGTCTACTCCACTTCCATTATCAACTAAAATGCGTTTTACAAGATATATAGTTGTTTCTTTTTGGCTCCACAACAAGTGCATCATCGTGTGGGGTCCTTCTAAGTCGGCTTCAGAGAAACTAATTGGTTCTTCTTTATTCTTCTTGGCTGGCGACTCGATGCTCTGCACAGTTTGTCTACTTCTCTTCTTCGAATTACTCGGCTCCTCATATTGTGAACCTCCCATGATCATATCATGTTGATGACGCCGACCACGGGCTGCTTCTCTGCTCGGTGTTCTGGTTGCTTCTCTTCTCTCCGAGCTTCTTGTTGCTCCTGTGCCACGAACTGCTTCAGGTTTCCCTTCTGAAACAACCGTTCAATAGCATCCTTGAGCTGGCGGCAGACGATCAGATTCTTCTCTGATTCGGAACATCGTCTTATTACGAGCCTCTCAGACTGAATCAAGGGCTACTTAAGTCATTAGATCCAGACAAACTTGCCGCTAATCTTGTGTTTTACCGGCGAATGGTCTGGTACCATAGTATGCCATCTTGATTAGTAAAAAAGGCTTGTTTTTGGGCTCTGATGCGTCTAGTAGTAAGCAATCCGCCAAAAGTGTCTCAAATAGGCCCCTCATTTTGAAGGCTCATTCAACTTGCTTATCAAAGGATGCTAGCAAAGCAAAGAGGAGGGAGACGGCAGGCGGAAGGTAAGGAGGAGTGGTGCAATTAGGCCTTCCCCTCGGTGTACTCACCTCCAGTGAGCACTTATCTTAGGTAACACAACACCAATGGCTTGTGAGACCGGCCACCGTCCTTTGTCGGGGTCTAGAAACATATACACCAGTCTAATCCAGAATATCGATGTCCGGTCTCGCTACTCTCATGACTAGGGATATTTAAGGATGTGCTTATAGACTACTCAACTCCTACGTATATGATCGTCATCATAATGCTGGTAGTCAAGTAAGAATCCTGCGGGCTTCATCAAATGATGAAGACAAACCAGATATCATACTATCATCTCGAGCAAGACTGTTCTACCTGTATAGGTCTTCCCTTAATTATCATAATCGCTTATTTGCAATCACAATAATTGCATTGATGGCACTATATCCAACAACTATACATAAATAAAGTCATGCCGACTCCACACGAGTTCGATTACAATAACAATACACGAGTTCGACTACAAAATCTAACGCAGTTGCCTCAACTCATATGGTGTCTTCTTTTTCGCACGTAGTGGAGGCTGCGATGGTCCGGCTTCGTCGACACCAAGTCGCTGAGATGGCTCTGGCTGGGATGGTTCATGCACGCACTCATCGGAATGTTGAGACGGTGGCGGCTGAGATGATTCTGCTTGTGCCTGTCCACATCTTCGTCGTGAATATGTGATGGGTGGTGCACGCACTGTAGGAGGACGTGTGAATCCGTGTTTCGCGACAACACTCTTGATGATGGCCTTGATATTCATACATGCGCTCTTTGGGTCCCAAGTACCACGAATCCCCTCATCAGCGGTATCCTTCAACTCGTACATGGTTTGCACCTATATTGATGGTAAATAAGATAATGAATTTCGTAAAAATAAGATTATAGTTTTATAAGGTTTGATATAAAGTTACCAAATCTTTCTCCATCGGTGCTCAAGACGCATATGTGATCTGCGGAGGGGCGGCCGTGAGGATGAATCTGTGGGTTCTTTTGCCCTTAAAGTCTGTATTAAAGGGTGATGAAATCCGGCGGAGGGGCGGCTGTGAGTTTCTGATTTATGGGCTACGGAAAGGGTGATGAAATTCCTCACCGTATCTTATTTGGGGTTCTTTTGCCCTTAAAGTCCGTATTAAAGAATGCAATGCGCAAATCAATAAAAAGTTCAAATCATCACACAAATTTTTTTCAATTAAGCTTAAGCGCTGCAACCAAATACGGGTTAGTTCTTTTTGCTTTTGCAGAGAATTTGCGAAGAATCCTGCAGAAGATCGAAATAGCGGAAGGCATTGGATTCGAGAGAGGAGCTAGAAAATTACTTACCGAATGTTTTGGGTGAAGAAACCCCCGTTGTGTCTATCCTGAGTGTTTTAGAATGTTCGCTTGTTAGGACACATCTACACGGGTCTTTGGCACTGAGTTTCAATATTCTCCTTGCTCTTTAAGTCCAAATCTTTTCCGCGCGTGAGCCGCTTGCTAACACGTCAAACCTGGAAATCAATGTGTTTTTAACGAGAAAAGCGATATATTTGACCAATCTACTGTAACCAAACAATTGTCAAATTTAAAGTATAAATATGGAGCAATAACATAACATGAAAACAACCGTAGAAATTTGGTACCCAAATGTTTTAACAGGGCCAATCCAGGCGGTTTTAAAGGGTGTTTGGTCGGCCAAAATTAGGAGTTCGGGTTTCATCTTTCTACAATGTTATCCGTGTTTATTTGTTGATCCATTTTCATACTTAAAAAAATATTCAGAATCTTGGAGTAACAAGAGATTTAAAATTGCTGAGAACTTTTATTAGGAAAGTTAGATTTTTGTTTAGTTTTTTTCCGTTTTGTTTATGTAAGTTAGTTTTGCATATACAATATGAACTTGAATAACATCCCCTAATGACTACCGCTTCCTTGACAACGGCGTCAAAAACTTGTTGAGGACTTGGCCCGCGCTCGCCTTCAGTTGAAAGAATGGTTTAGGTTGGAAATTGGTGTACGCGAGATAGATTTCGTTTTAAAATATTTATAACCGTAAGCGCATGGCTCGTTTGCAGCGAGTTGGCAAGTATAGGTCGATCCATAGAGAATTGGTGATTAATTGTTGTTATGACAAGTTCAAAGAAAAGAATATTGGTTTCGTTTGTGTCACGTTTTAAGAAAATACGAAATATGAAACAAGGCCTTGGTTCCGGCTTGGTCGAATGAATCGCGGCTACACCTTCAATTCTCTCTCTTTTGATCAACGAATCCGTTACGTTCTCTCTTACGATTTGAGTGTCCAAGCATGTAGTATCAAAGCAACTCATTAAGAATCACAAAGCATACAATATCAACAAACACCAACTAGCACATAAGAAGTAAGTGACGGTGTTAAGTTTGTTTAGTGTGACATAGTAAGTATAGAGAATATGCTAAATGAGAAAGCCACAAAGTAAGCTACATTCCTTGTCAAGAATTTTGTCAAAACGTCTTGCAAAGGGAGGTGAAACCATCCAATCTTGCAACATGCCCTATCAAGCATTATGTGAATCACCTAGCAAGCTTGAAATTGAGCTAAACTTAATCTTAGTCTTGAGGATGTTTTAAGCTCATGAAAGTATAAGGTATATGCTAAGGAGGTAGAACCATCACATACAAGCCACATGCCTTATCAAACTAAACTCAAAACATAACAATCCTGAGATTAGTCTCATTTTAAACATAAATCATGATCACAAGAGAAATGAGAAGAAGTCATGGCCATTCATCTCTCAACCTTACCTTCAACTTGGCAAAGAAGACTATTCACACATTACAACAAGTAAACAATAAGAAATCAAAGAGCATGAAAGTAAAAAAGCAAGAATGAAAAGTGCAAGTATTAACCATAACACAAAAAGAAAGAGAAGAAAAAGATGAAGATTTATTAACAATGTAAGGGTTTGAGTTATAAGACTAGATTACAACTTCAACCTCCTTAATGGAGTTTTCAAACGAGAGCTTCAAGAGGAAAGAAGAAGAAGCAATCCATGAATTACACACCCAAAAACCAACCCCCAATGCCATCCACTGATCTGTATAGGAGTCTCAACAGGCAAAAAGATACATCCAAGTGGCTTGATATGACAGTGATGGAGACAGGGTATGAACACGAGCCCAATGGGGCATGCTTGGGCCGACCCAGGCGGCCAAAATGGGTGTTTGGTCGACCCCATGATGGAGTTTGGGATCTAGTTCATACAACGATATTCTGACATCTCAATTTGATTACTGGCACCTTTCTTTTCTTTTAAATTGACTGGTGCTTGAAGTCAAAGATTGTGGATATTTTCTTGTCTTTCTTCACATTACATCACATCTTTTCATTGTGATCATTGTGCCAAGCAAAGATTTGTATACTCACTTGACCCAATTGGCTGGCCATTTGCAATGTCATGTTGCTCATTGTGATTATTTTTTGTTGCAAAACCCGAATCTTGATCATTTGTCTGTCCGGTTGCAGATTTGTCCTAAATTTGTCGCAACTGTGCAAAATGTGCATGTTTTCAACTTAATTGCTCTGAGTACCTGAAACATATACTTATATAGCTGTTATGTATTAATAGTACTTATTTATTACCAAAATGATACAGAATGACCGGTATTAAATGCAATTATTCGTGACGGTGTACTTACGTACCTAAGATCATACTTATGGCCAGTATTAAATGCAATTTTCAATAGTAAGTTTTTTGCGCCGTTGTCGGGATCAAACGTAAGAACTAAGTAATACCTGAAATCATAAAAAATTGCTCTCAATAAAGCATTAATACTTGAAACCTGTACTTATGTACCTAATACACTCTCACCTTAGCATTTTTTTCTTAGTTCTTAGGTTTCTTTTTGCTAAATCGTGAATAAAATCTCACCCTATATGTCTAAGTCTAGCAACCGGAGACGGGACCAACGATGGATACATCATCAAGAATAAGTTTGGGGGTAAGAATGGAGGTAGTCTCTTGTATATATTATGTCGTTGCATTTGCATATTTTCTGTATTTCAGTACTTCCATTCCTGTATTTTTCCATTATCTTGCATGTTTAATTTCTGCAATGCATCATGTTTAAATTCCGTTGCGCGTTGATTAAAAAAATTCACAAAACCTTGAAGCCCATAAAATTTGAAAATTTTCCTAAAAATCATAAAAACTGCTGCCAAGTTAGCTAGTGAGAAACTTAGATTCAAAGTCCGACGGTTAAGCCCTTTTTTGAGTTTAATCGTAGCAAATATACGTTTTTGCATCACAATACACGTGTTGTGAGTTTTGAATATTACTTGACGGGTTTGAAATGTCTAAAATATTTTTAAAAAATGAGAATCTTTTTAAACAAGTTTGTTTAGAAATAAGTAATATCGAGTATAATTCATGAGTGAAATTGATATGAAGGGAAATTATTGAAATTTTTAATGGAGGCTAAGTTTGAAAGACAACACATCTTGAGCTTGGTTGGAGTGATTACACACTTTATCCACACGAATACGTCTTCGGATGAAAAGAATAATTTGAAATGTCTCTGTTGGTTTTCTTTCAAAGAATTCATATATAAAAATAAGTCTTTGTTTTGTGGTCTTGGTGACTTAAGCAATTAAGTCCTAGGGGTGTGTTTCCATACTAAATGCCCTAAAACTATCTGATTTGGGAGCCATTGAAATCTAAAAACCCTAATAAAACAAGCCAGGCAAGTGTTCTCTCAGAGTTAAAAATCCTCGCGGTTCTTTGTGAGAGGATAATCTTGGTCATGGACGAGTTTCGAGTACAAAATAAAAACATATAAAATTTTGGAAAGGGAATTTAACGGAGATATGAAGGTTTGAATTACAGGATTAAAAGACTACTGCACAAATCACGAAGGTGTATGAACGAAAACAGGTGAGAGGTGGAGTGAAAATTAAGACTAAGTTTTTTTTGTTAAAAATGATAGAAATCCTAGATTTGAGACCAAACTGTAAAATGAAAACTCGAGAAAACTTAGGGCTTTACAAACTTACGAGATACTTTTGAAGTTTTTCATGGTCTTTATTGAAGGCATGAAAACTTTTAATCGAAGTCTTTGCAACAAAACGACGGTATTGCACGAGCACGTAAAGACGTAAATGAGCTTTAGTTAAACAAAGAAGGGAGGTGTGAAGGATAAGGGTTGGATATTTTGAACTTAGCATGATAGAATTTCTAGTTTAGATATTGAACCTTAGGATTAGAGTCGACGGTTAACTTACGAATCTAGTTTGACGGGATTTTGTGGGAGTAATTCGCTGAAACTCTCGGGAGACAACACTCCTTTAGGATAACCTCGAGGTTTAACGGCTTGTTGCATATGCTCAGTGCAATCATGTTTCCTGCGAAAGTGAGATTATGATTTTGAAAATAAGTTTTGCTCGAGGACGAGCAAACGATAAGTTTGGGGGTATTTGTTCATCACGAATAATTGCATTTAATACCGGCCATTCTGAATCATTTTGTTAATAAATAAGTGTTATTAATCCATGACTGCTAAGTACTGGTTTCAGATACTCGTGGCAATTAAGTTGAAAACATGCACATTTTGCACATTTACGACGAATTCAGGCCAAAACTGTAACCGTACGGACAAATGATCAAGATACAAGTTTTTGCAACCAAAATAAATCACAATGTGCAAGATGACATAGCAAGTGGCCAGTCAATTGGGTTAAGTGGGTACACAAATCATTACTTGGCACAATGATCACAATGAAAAGAGATGATGTGATGTGAAGAAAGACAAGAAAATAGCCACACTCTTTGACTTCAAGCACCAGTGTGCAACCCAGATCAATTTAGTAGAAAAGAAAGGTGTCAATAATCAAGTTGAGATGTCAGAAGATCACTGTATGAAGTTGGATCCTAAACTCCATTATGGGACCGACCAAACACCCATTTTGGCAGCTTGGGTCGGCCCAAGCATGCCCATTTGGGCTCGTGTTCATACCCTATCCCCATCACTGTCATATCAAGCCATTTGGATGTATCTTTTTGCCTGTTGAGACTCCTATATATAGCAGATGAGTGGATGGCATTAGGGGGTTGGTGTTTGGTTATTGAATGTATGATTGCTTCTTCTTCCCACTTGAAGCTTTCATTTGAAAGCTCTATTAAAGAGGTTGAAGTTGTAATCTAATTTTGTAACTCAAATCCCTCCAATTGTTAATAATACTTGAACTCTTTTGTTTTAGTTTATTTGCCTTAGTTTCTTTGTTTATTCTTGTTTCATACTCTTTTATTTCACTTTATTATTTTGTTATAATGTGAGTAATTTCTCTTGGGTAAGGAGAAGGTAAGGATGAATGGCTTTGCCTTTTACCATCTCTTTTGATCAAACTTGTGCTTAATTTCTTAAACTTAATGTTGAGTTTACTAGGTTTTTGTCAAAATGCTTGATAAGGCATGTAGCATCCATGTTATGGTTCTACCTCCTATTGCATATGCCTTATACTTGCAAACATTACTTAGCAAGTTTAAAACTAAATACTTTTATTTCTTATATACTAATTGTTGTTCGTTGATGTTGTATGCTTGCTAACCCCTGTATTTAGTTTTGATACTTTGACATTCGATTTATAAGTGAGAACGTGTTTGTTTTACTCGTTTATTACAACTTCTCCTAAGTTGATGTATGCTTTACAACCCGTCGTGGTTGGTTTTGATACTTTATGCTTCATTAGTTGAGTTGGAATGTGAATGAGTTCGTGTGATCAAGAGAAGAGAATTGCGGGCATTGCCTTGAATCATTCCTTCCGAACCAGAGCCGAACATTTCGTCTGAACCGGAGCCAAAACCTTTCCCCCTTTGTTTCATATTTCGTATTTTCTAATTTGTGACAAACAAACCAAACCAATATTTTTTTCTTTAAACTTTCCATAATAACACTTAATCACCAATTTTCTGTGGATCGATCCATACTTACTAACTCGCTGCAAACGAGCCTTGCACTTGCGGTTATAAATATTTTAAAAACGAGACAAAACTTGCGTGCACCGATTTCGGACTTAAACCATTCTTTTAAACTAAAGGCGTGCACGGGCTAAATCTCAACAAGTTTTTGGCGCCTTTGCTGGGAAAGCGGTAGTCATTAGGAGTTTTTGGGGTGTGTAATGTATGATTGCTTTTTCTTCTTCCCTCTTGAAGATTTTATTTGAGAGCTCCATTAAGAAGGTTGAAGTTATAATCTAATCTTGTAGCTTAAATCCTGCCACTTGTTAATAATACTTATGCTCTTTGTTTTAGTTCTTAGGTTTGGTCCTCGGCAACGACGCCAAAAACTTGTTGAGAGCTTGGCCGCGCTCGCCTTCAGTTGAAAGAATGATTTAAGTTGGAAATCGGCGCATGCGAGCTAGGTCTCGTTTAAAAATATTTATAATCGTAAGTGCACGGTTTATTGGCTGTGAGTTGGCAAGTATGGGTCGATCCACGGGAAATTGGTGATTAAGTGTTATAGCAAGTTCAAAAAAATGAATATTGGTTTAGTTTGTTTGTGTCACGTTTTAAGAAAATATGAAACAAAGGCCTTGGCTCCGGTTTGGTCGAATGAATCGCGGCTACGCCTTCAATTCTCTCTCTCTTGATCAACGAATCCGTTACGTTCGCACTGACCATTTGAGTGTCCAAGCATGAAGTATCAAAGTAACTCACTAAGGATCACAAAGCATACAACATCAACAAACACCAATTAGCACAACAAATATAGAGAATATGCTAAATGAGAAAGGGCCCCTAAGTAAGCTACATTCCATATCAAGAATTTTGTCAAAACACCTTGCAAACTCAACATTTAAATTTAACACCTAAACTTGCTAAATGAGAGTGTGCAAGTATAGAATATATGCAAGGGGAGGTGAAACCATCCAACCTTACAACATGCCCTATCAAGCAGCATTATATGAATCACTTAGCAAGTTTGGAATTGAGCTAAACTTAATCTTAGTCTTGAAGATGTCTTAAGCTCATGAAAGTATAAGGCATATGCTAAGGAGGTAGAACCATCACATACAAGCCACATGCCTTATCAAACTAAACTCAAAACATAACAATCCTGAGATTAGTCTCATTTTAAGCATACATCATAATCACAAGAGAAATGAGAAGAATGCATGGCCATTTATCTCTCAACGGAACCTTCACCTTGGCAAAGAAGACTATTCACACATTACAACAAGTAAACAACAAGAAATCAAAGAGCATGAAAGTAAAAAGCAAGAACGAAAAGTGCAGGTATTAAACCGTAACACAAAAAGAAAGAAAAGAAAAAGATGAAGCTTTATTAACAATGGAGGGGTTTGAGTTAAAGATTAGACTAGAATTTCAACCTCAATAGAGCTCTCAAAAAAGAGTTTCATGAGGGAAGAAGAAGAAGCAATCCATGAATTATACACCCAAAAACCAACCCCCAATGCCATCCACTGATCTGCTATATACAAAAGTCTCAACAGACAAAAAGATACATCCAAGTGGCTTGATATGACAGTGATGGAGATAGGGTATGAACACGAGCCTAAATGGGCATGCTTGGGCCGACCCAGGCGGCCAAAATGGGTGTTTGGTCGGATTCATGATGGAGTTTGGGATCTAGCTTTATACAGTGATCTTCTGACATCTCAACTTGATTACTGGCACCTTTCTTTTCTTCTAAATTGATCTGGGTTGCACACCGGTGTTTGAAGTCAAAGATTGTGGCTATTTTCCTGTCTTTCTTCACATCACATCATCTCTTTTCATTGTGATCATTGTGCCAAGTAATGATTTGTATACCCACTTGACCCAATTGGCTGGACACTTGCAATGTCACGTTGCACATTGTGATTATTTTTGGTTGCAAAACTCGTATCTTGATCATTTGTCCGTCCGGTTGCAGTTTTGGCCTGAATTTGTCGCAGCTATGCAAAATGTGTATGTTTTCAACTTAATTGTCCTGATAACCTGAAACCTGTACTTATGTAGCGGTCATGAATTAATAACACTTGTTTATTAGCAAAATGATACAGAATGGTTGGTGTTAAATGTAATTATTCATGATGAACACATACCTTCAAAATTTTCAGTCACGTCCTCGTCCTCGTTTAGATACTTGGACGGCTTTCGGTCCTGCTTATTCTTCACTCGTTTCTTAAGACTTTGGGTGGTGGACTTATAGGCGACTGCTTTCTTTTTGTAATATACCGGTGCAGGGGTGACCGTGGAAGGCTTCAATACAACTGGAGCAATATCAATAACGGGCTCCTAAGCCGCCTTTGAAATGTTCCCTTATTAGGATCAGCCGGCACTGCTTCCTCAACTCGAGCAACCAGAAGGGATACAACAATAGGAAAACTGTCGTCGAAACCGCCATCAGAGTGGCCAACTTCGTCCTCATCCTCACACATCTTCATCTACCCATCCTTTTCGGCTCGCTTCTTCTGCCTCGGCCGCTTCCTTGCCTTTCACTGGCCCAACATCGGCTATCTTTTTCATCCCAACCTAGAGAGTAGGCTACGGAGACGTTGATTCTCGGCTTCCGCTGCCTCCAATGCCGCTTGATATTTGGAAATGACCGTTTTATGAAGCAACTCTTTTCCGTACAAATATTCTTCCAATACGTCGCTTGTGCTTCAAAGGACATACCTTTCGCAATGTCCTCATCCGGCTTCTCAACAAATCATTCCTTTAGAATCTGCACCAATGAAGACTACAATATGTTATAACCAAGTTATTAGAGGTTACATGCAGCTTAGTACAAGTTATAGGCAACTGCTATATAAGTTACATGCAACTGCTTAGAAGTTACAGGAAACTACTTACAAGTTACCTGCAACCCTTAACCATACACAAACTTTCTTAGAAAACCACAACAGACGTCTGGAACAAATTTTTTTTACTGCAGACGTCTCCAATTCAAAATATGTACAGCTTAGAAGTTACAGGTAACTGATCCAGAAGTCTGGAATAGATTTTTTGTTATTAAAGGCGTCTGTGGCAGACGTCTCCAGTTCAAAATATGTATTACGAGTTACAAGCAAATACCTATATATACACAAAATTCCTTTTTAATGTAAATAGAGAATATACAAATCAATGCAGTTGTTGCGTCGTCGTTTCCACTGCTCATCTCTTGCATTGTTCTTCTCTTGTGATATAGAACCGAAGTATCAGCGGAATGTTTCGAAGCAACCACATCCCCTGTTGGCATACAAGAGACCTCTTTCTTTTCATTGCCTTCTCCAATCCCGGCATTTTCAATGATGTACTAATTCCCACCTACGGGCCGGTTTCTTGACGTCTATGTGTGTAGGTTGCCTTAAACTCGTGATGTAAAATAAGCGGGTTCGGTCAATACATCCATATTATTATCTTGATTAAGACGTTTCATGGTCACTACCAGGAGAGAGGAAAACATTTTAGCGTGCACTCTTTGCAAGATTAGATTGGTTATTATCTTATCTAATTATGATGGCTCCCACTGTTTTTATTAAACCTTCCTTTAAACCCTAAAAGGTAAGATTAGCCGGGATTAATTACACCCTACAAGTTCGCCAATCGGTCATCCAGGCAGGAATTGGTACTCCGAGGGAGTCTCTCCATACTTTCGCATGGAACTAATTAAATAACCTCGTTTCCGCAGGGGCATAACCCCGTTAACACCTTTCTTAGACATCTACTGGATTAGCTAATTGTAAAGTGGAAAACTCTTCCAGGTGTAACACTTACTCGCAGTGGGTATCAGGATCTAACTATCTCATAGAAGGTATGCAATCTCATTGTAAATTTCAACACTTGAAATTCCCAATGTCCGTTTTACCCCCAACGACCTATAATCTTGACGGAGGCCAACAAACCATAGGCCGCTAGTCAAGTTCAACCCGTTATTTCGTGATTGAATTAAACCCATCCGCACGACCTTTGACGGAGGCCAACAAGGTCGTACGACTACCCTAATCCAATCGCATCATATGCTGCAGATAAGCACTAATCAGCTTCCGCACACTACGCCTTGACGGAGGCCAACAAACACAGCATGAATACTAAATAACACTTATCTGAAATGACGGAGGGCTACGACTGGTTTTGAAGAAAACTTTTAACGTAATGAACTTGATATCGTTGTAGAATCTAGTGATTTGAAAAGCAATGGTATAAGCTCCGCTTTTAAAATCGAGTAGTTTTCAAAACAAACCAAGTGGGTTGTAGCATTTGCTAGCTTTTGCTAAAGAGTTCACTCCCGGTAAGGGATCTAGTCTCTTTCCTCATCGAATGAGATGCTGGATATTCATCAAGGAATACCACTATGCAAAGAAAGAACTAGAGCTACCTTTTTGAAAAATTTGATTCTACAATATCTTTAGGGTTATTTCATTTCATTAATCTCATTAATGACATTCCATCATTTATGTTTCCTAAACATCACAGAAAAACGAAAATAGAACGTACGCTTATCCTATCCGCATTCGCCACGTGGCCCCGTCATGCACCGTTATGTTACTTAGGGGCTGGACGAGCGCGGGTGCAAAATATAAACGTTTATTTTATATATATATATATATATATATATATATATATATATATATAGCATTCGTATCACGCGGTTACATGATCATATCACAGAACTCAAGTAGCAAAAGCAAACATATGAAATATTGGATATTAGGAAGTCTGTGTTTTAAATTTAGCCAGTAATGAAAAACACGGATTCCACGGTCCAGATGAATAGCCAAACCCACATTTCTAGACTCCTACGAGAGCGGCAAGCAACCCTGCCAATTCTAGAGTTAGGAGACCCGGTCTCGACTCCTCGAGATGGTCTCCCACTAGACTCTAGAACCCCGTTACTTGTGCTCCCCGCCTTGGGTCTATCCTAATACGGAAAAGTAAATAATATATATCAATAGAGACATCATCCTCAACCCGGAAGTGTCCCAATAAAAGAATATTACATACAATTTTACATGAATGAAAAAAATCTCATCTCACGTAAAAAAATCCGGTTATTCAATCACGACGATCCAATATAATATATTACAGTAATACATAACATAACATCACATGTCATCAACGTAAGTAAATATGCATATCCCGAATGTCGTTGACATATAGCAACGAGATCGAGGATACCCCACATATTACACTTATGGTCGCAGAAAAGAAATAAAACTACAATAATCAGAATCCGCATTTACCTTAGACATCATAAACCCGGAATATCTCATATTTCGAATTTCATGTCTAACCCTATAAACCTTGCATTTAAGTCTCAAATTGAAAACTCTTTTCAATAAGTAATCGGATAATTCAACAAGATTCCCGACTAATTGATCGAATGCTCTTCAGGAACTTTAGTAGATGGCTGCACCCCTCGATGCCGTCGACGAAGTGCACTTAGGCGGAACACCGTGGCCGCAAGCACCCGAGTGGATGCTTTTGGCAACGGGGTTCTCCTATAGTCACTTGGTCGGGGCTATGGGGCGTGGCTATCTAGTAGTGTTACCCGGCGAGTGTTCGCGTACTATACGCGATTGTGACGGAGTTTTGATCCGAATCGAAACTCCGTGGCAATCGATGAATAGAGACTAAAACGCTAGATTTATAAATTACAAACTAGTTTTCACAAAACCAATTTAATGTGGATTCCAAATATTGTATCACATATCAAACTTAAACCCGAAACGATATTAAATTGCGACTTCGAAACACTCCGAATTGCCCTAACAGAAAAATTACATCATATGCAATCTTAGCAAAATCGAATATAACCTGAAACCCTAACCCCAAGATTGAACTATGAAACCTCTGTGTGGGACTCTAAAGACTCGTCAATACGTCAGCAGTAGGTAATGATCACATTAGTTTATTCATTTGGCTACACTATTGAAGCATGGTTGTATATTTGTATTGGATTTTATTCATGCTTCAATAAGTGAGATGATTCTTTTGGGAAGCCATTCTTTACTTGCTCACAACTAAGCTCACTCTCTTGCTCTCTCCATTTTTCTTCTTCCTCCAAGCCCTAACCCTCACATGAGTTGTGAACCTTAGGGCTTGTGAGAATTCTTAGTGAGCTAAAACACCTACTTCATCATCCTACTCTAGATTATCCATTTAGATTAGGTTGTTTCTTTCACTAATAGTAGATTAGTGAAGATATAGCTTGACCTAGAGAAGCTTCAAAGTGGATTATTTTCGGCCTCGAAGATCGCGAAGAATGCTCGTTCATTTCTTCAAGTGGAGCCAAGAGGAGTCGTAGGGACTACTACTCGGAGCTTTAGAAGTGAAGGACTTGGTCTACAAAGGTTGTAATTTCCTTCACTTAGTGTAAAACTTGCTATATCTTCACTTAAACCCTAATACTCTAGTTAGATTTTATGTTAGTGTAGCTTAGCACCTAAGAATTTTTAAAATTGCATGCTTGATCCCATGAAAAACCTAGTGGTGGTGCTAAGACACACTTTCGTGGTATCAGAGCGTCAAGATAATAATACAAGTGCACATGTTAAGATAAAGAGCAACCAGATAGCATACTGTCATGTCGAGCAAGAAAGTCCTCTATATATATGTTCAAGCATCCACTATATCATACAATAATGGCTTCTAGGGCATACATATTCCTAACACTATTCATTCTCAGCCCGCTATGTGTTCTCGCGAAGGGGGAAAATTCTAAAATGGAGGTAAAAATATAGGGTAAGGAACGTAAACAACGTTCAAAGACAACAAAGCGGGTCCAAAATGCCATTCAATCGAGAAAAGCTTGATTGGAGCCTGTCCTTTATAAAGAAGATGGGTCGGGAATACTCTTTCCCGCAGGACAAGACAGGGAAAATATTCAATCTTGTCATGAAGCACCAAATGATGACGCTTCCCGAGTCTCGGCACCTCGAACAAATAAACAAGGTTTATCACCTGGATTATTGCTCATATCACCGAGCAGTAGGTCACTTTCTTGAAGACTGCTTCAGGTTTAAGGACTGGGTAGAGGACTGGTATCCACAAGGCAGATTTATGTTATCCGACAGCTGGAAGGTAACCCGCCACAAAAACACGAGCCAAAGAAGACCTATACCGTTAGGATAGGACCAGCTCGACCGCGAAAATGGAAGCGTACTCGTACCTGTCATATGGTAACTCTCTCAAAAAAGGGAGATGACGAGAATATGATTGATCTCTTCAGGTGCTTCATAAATGAAAACGATGATGAGGAGATCTCAGAATTTCCACCGGTACTAAAATAGCTGGAGGACAGGATACACACCACAGCAGACAATCTAAGAAAAATCAACTTAGGAACGGAGGACGATCCGAGGCCGACGTTTGTCAGTGAGCTACTATTTGAAAAACAGGTAGCCACACTCAAAGACGTGCTTATGAAGTACAAAGACTGTTTCGCATGGAACTACTTCGAAATGCTGGGTCTAGATCCAGAAGTAGTGGTACATAAACTGGCCATATCGCCAGATATAAAGCCGATCAAACATGCACCAAGAAGGATGCAGCTCGAGCTTGAGATGGGTATTAATGCAGAAGTCAAGAAACTAATCGATTCCGGCTTCATCCAAGAGGTTCAATATCCCGACCGGATCGCTAACATCATTCCAGAGATGAAAAATGGGACAGTTCACATCTACGTAGGCTTTCGGGATCTCAACAAAGTATGCCCGAAAGATAACTTCCCAGTACCCGTTACCGAGCTGATGATCGATAACACGTCCACCCACGAGGTCTTTTCCTTCATGGATGGATCTTCAGGATACAACCAAATAAAAATGGATCTTGAAGACCAGAAGCATACCGGCTTCTGGGCCCATTAGGCGTATTCTGCTACAAGGTGATGCTCTTTGGCTTGAAGAATGCTGGTGCTACCTACCAAATGGCTATGACAAAGATCTTCGATGACCCCATACATAAGATCGTCAAATGCTACATCGACGACCTTGTGGTGAAGAGCAAATCTCATGAGGAACATTGGGAACATCTAAAAATAGTGTTCCAACATCTTTAGAAGTATAATCTGAAGATGAAATCTCTGAGATGCGCGTTTGGAGTCTCCTCGGGCAAATTCCTGGGATTCATCATTCGTCACCGAGGCATCGAAATTGATCCCTAAAAAATCAAGGTGATTATGGAAATGCTTTCCCCAATAACCCTCAAACAACTGCGATTTCTTCAAGAAAAAACTCACATATATTCAGCGGTTCATAGCCAACCTTTCTGGAAAATGCCGTCCTTACAGTCATCTAATGAAGAAGGGGACCCTTTTCGTCTGGGATCAGAAGTGCCAAAACGCACTAGACGAAATCAAACAATACCTGCAAAATCCGTCGGTATTAGCCGCTCCGGTTAAGGGAAAACCCCTTATCCTATATACAACGGCCCATGAGGGTTCTCTAGGCGCATTGTGGGCACAAGAGAACGATCAAGAAAATGAGAGAGCTATGTATTATTTAAGTCGAGTTCTCCTGGGGCAGAAAGCAACTATTTCCCATAAAAAAGTATTGCCTGACGCCGATCTTCGCAATAATGAAGCTCATACATTATGTCTTGGCACATGAGGTCTACCTCATATCGAAGGGGTGGATTCTCTCAAATATCTGATGTCAAAATCCATACTGACAGGAAGACTTGCCAAATGGGCCATCCTGTTGATGGAATTCTCGATAACGTATCGACCCCTCAAGGCGGTGAAAGGACAAGCCATTGTCTCACGGAACATCCGATACCGGCTGACTCTCCCTTAAATTGTGAGTTGCCGGATGAACAAGCGTTTGACGCACTCGAAAAAAAGAAAGAAGAGAATGAGTCCCAATGGGAACCCTACTTCAATGGAGCATCTTCCATGAAGAGGCGAAAGAAAAACACTCTGATAATCAAATCCGGGGTGTGTCTTATCTTCATGACCCCGTAAGAAGGAATATTGCGTTACGCCCTTTTCTTGACGAAGCCAAGAACTAATAATGAAGTGGAATATGAAGGTTTGATAGCCGGTCTTGAGATCACTGTCGACATGGGGTCAAGAACCTCCTCATATATGGAGACTTCCAGCTAATCGTTAGTCAAGTAAACGGCGATTATCAGACATGCAAGCCAGAGCTAATAAAATATGGCGTAAGAGTGCAGCAACTGCTGACACAAATCTCTTCGTATACCCTGGAAAGCAAACTGCGAGCGGAAAACGGCAAAGCGGATGCGTAAGCCAAATTGGTTAAAGAATTGGCCGATGAAGACCTCGATGACGTAAAGATCGTTGTGCAAAGCCGTAGGGTCATCGCACCAATAGATATATCTTCAGATGACCTGGTAGAGCCATCCGAAGGAAAAGAAACAATCGAACAAGTAGTCCTTCAAATAGAGGACGAAGGAAAGGTCAAGGACTAGAGGGAAGTCTTCATAGATTACTTTAAGTCCTAACTAACGTCCGAAAATGCGTCATCTAGACATCACCTCATAAAACGAGCTTTGTCGTTTGCTTTCGTCAATGATACTTTATATAAGAGATCATTCAACTGCCTATGGCTAAGATGTCTAGGGCCGGAGGAAGCAAAGAAAGTCCAAGAAATGCACGACAGACTCTGTGGTTCTTATCATGCTGGGCCAAAGATGAAACTGAAGATAAAAAGAATGGGATATTATTAGCCCACGATGATTCAGGACTGCCTCGAATATGCGAAGTAGTGTCGCTCGTGCCAAATTCATGGAGACTTCATGCATCAGCACCCAAATCCGCTACACCCGACAATGGCCAGCTAGCCATTCGAAATGTGGGGAACCGATATAATCGGCCCTATCGAACCGGCATAATCCAAAGGACACCGGTTAATACTGGCAACAACCGACTACTTCTCTAAATGGGCAGAAGCAGTACCATTAGGGGAGGTGAAAACGAAGAATATCCTCCATTTCTTCAAGACCCATGTCATATACCGGTTCGGGACTCCGCGACGGATAATTTTGGATAATGGGCCAGCTTATAGAAGCCACAAAATATGTCGCTTCGCACAGCAGTATAAAATAGACTGCAGATACTCTTCAGTCTATAATTCTCGGGCCAACGGTCTAGCTGAAATCTTCAACAAGACCTTAACCAAGATTATAAAAAAGACGGTGTTCAGAAACAAAAAGGACTGGCACGAAAGGCTGCATGAAGTTTTTTGGACGTATCGAACAACGTTTAAGACGACCACAAATATAACACCATACGAACTGGTGTTTGGCGCGGAAGTAGTTCTCCTACTGGAGATAGAACTCCCTTCTTTACGAGTGGCGGGTGATTTGATCTCAAAAACTATTTCTAAACCGCAATCAAGAACGGCGTCGCATGAAACTAGTCGGTGAGTACGGGTCGGTCCACAGGGATTTTGTGAATTTCCGATTCGCTCAAACGAGTTAATTCCGAAGGGTGTTCGGATTGGTTATTAAATCTAAAAACCTAAATTAATCTATCTACGATTATCTAGATCTATTCTTGCTAGGGTTAGGTTTAGGGGTGGTTTGGAAATGCAATTAAATCTCAACGCTTTCATTACCTGAATGAAGATCTATGAGGAGTTATGGAAATTATCAATAAAGGTGATTAGATCCATTCGGAAAGGTGTTCCTTCCTCTAGGTTCTTGCCCTTCCTTTAGAGATCTTTACCCTAACCTCCATGGAAAACGCGCGCAACCGGGCTTTTACACTACGGTGTCATCGTTACCTCGAGGGGTAGGATGCCGTAGGGCGCGGTATATGCGTGTATGCATGGAGTCCTATTGTAAATATTTGGTGGGTAAGAAAGGGATGAGAGATCTCATCTCTCAAAATCCTTTCCCAAAGCTAAACCCTAAACAAGTTCCTAGGGCATGAAATTAAATCTACCTAGGGCAAAGAATTGAAATCTAAACTAGGGCGAGAAATTAAATCTACTTACAGATGCATCCCTCCAATCATCCATGCAGGTTTGTCAGATCTGAATTTCTGAATGGAAAAGAAAACACCGATGCTCTCCAAAAGAGTTCTGAAATTTTTTATTAAAAGGAGGCATAAGAAATTACAAGTTTTAGAGTTCTATTTATAAAGAATAGGAACCCTAGGGTTACATTTGTTTCGCATGTCTGAAATTACAAAAATAGCCCTTAGGAAATATTTTCAGAGCAGCAAAAGAATTTTGGTAAAAATTTCTTGAAGCGCGGGCACCAGAAGGCCGCGGAACCGCGGCAATGGCAGGCTTGGGCCGCTGTTCCGCGGCCCTTTAGAGAGATCAAAATGTGAGGTTTTGTGGGATGCTTCTTGTTGGCTTGGGATTCTTATTTCTATATATCTTTTTCCATTTGGGCTTCTAGGTTGGTTTCAGATCTTCAGTGAACAATTTGCAATGGATTTTTAACCGTTCGCTTTGAGTCGATGTCTTGAATCTTGCTTTGTGAATTGTTCCTTATGTAGGCTTGATCAAGATTCTCTGTTTGTTGGTTAAAGCCCACATTTTCATCGTCTTTACATCGTTTGCACCTTTTTCTGTCCAAGAACCTGTAACCTGTAACATGTAGCAGACATGCGTCAAAAGCACCTGTTTATTTATAAAAAGAATAAGAATGGGGAATATAATAATGCAATATTCTGCTGTTGTAACACCCGAGCCCAATACTACTATTTTTCTGTTACTGGTTGAGCATTAGATATTACTCATTTCATTTAGCTTGCCTGTTTGACCCTTGCCGTGAAATTTTATCTGGCTTAGTCATTTCTGCATATAACAAATTTTAGCACCTAAAATAAAATAAAAAATATCTATCTTGGCCTACTCATCACCCCTAGCCGCGTGGTAGCGTCCGTGCGTCGAGTTCTCATCCCGTTCGGGGAAACGGGCGAGTTTGGACGACTACGCGCGCGTACAGGTGGCCGACTTGGGGGTATGCTTTTTAATCAGAAAACATTTCATTTTAAAATTTGGAACCCGCTTAAAATCCTATTATTTAAATTTCAAATTTTTGGACCCAATCTGGACGCGATTTGGAAATGTTTCATTTAGCGCCAAAATCCCAAATTAATAAAATATTCGAAACCTTATATTATTCTTACTGTTAGTTTTTTGATTCTTAAATCTTTAATTCTAAATCTTTTTAACCATTTAAGAATCTCCCTGGCCAATCACGAGGGTTTATAACCCCGTGGGCCCCTCCATAACGTCTCTCTCTCTCTAATTTCTCTATCTCTCTCTCTGGCTTTCCATATATCTCTCTCTCTCTAACCCTCTCTCTTCCTTATATATTAATTTTCCCATGCATCTCTTTCCTTCAGGAACTGTAGCCCCACGAGAAAACAAACCCATCACGAGAAACCCTACGACCCAGCCCTAGCCGCCTCCGCCGTCGCCACCGCAGCTCCGACGCCGGCGCCAGCGCCACCGTTGCCCTCGCCTCCGCCTTCTCGTACCAACCTCGACTTCCCCTCCTTCTCCCCGTGTGCACGTCGCCACCGCAGCAACCCCGGACAACCCCCGTGCCTTCTCTGTTTGGCCGGAGTCGTCGCCGGCGACCTTCGTCGTCGTCGCCCGCGCCACCTTCAGCGCCTCCTCACCATTTGCGCACTCCAGACCCGACCACCTCCTCTCCCTCTCCACTTTCTTTCCTTCTCCATACCCGCAGCCCTAGCCGTCGCCTGCAACCTCCTCGCCGGCGCCCCACCGCCGTCGACCCATCGCTGGCACGCCCTCTGCAACACCAGGAAGCCTTCTCTCCCCTTCCTCCTTCCTTTTTCCCTTCGGTTTACCCCTTGGCCGTGCATTAACTTTTCCGGTTGTTTTGTCGCTGTTCGCCGGAATCCGGCCGTGCCGGTGACGTGTTCCGACGATCCAGCGGAGTGCTCTGATGCGTGAGGTCCCTTGGTTCGTCGTTTGGGTTCAATCCGTGAACCGTGCGTCCGTCGTGTGTTTCCCCGCCGACGTTACGTTACGTTTTTCCCGGTTCGCGACCCTTCGAGGCAAGTATCACTTACTACATGCTATACTATACAATTATATACGTTTTGACTCATTAAACCTGCAAAACTTAACTCGGTATAGTTATTTTCTCATTTGGTTGCAATATGACATATATCATTTTACAGTTAACATAGAAATTACAGTTTGCCACTTTTAACCTAAGAACCAAGTTTACCTGTTAATCACATTTTACCGTTTAATAGATTGTAGCACTTTCCCATGTAGTTCTATTACATTCGGATATTCGCATTCAAAGGCTTGATATAACTGTATTGCATCATCATTTAAACTGTTGCACCGCTAAGGGTGCTCAAAACCTGTTAATATAATAAAACGGCTGCACTATATTAATGCACTATTGTGATTGAATGAACTGCTTATTGTTGTTTAATTTATTGCTTATTTCCTGCTGTAAATCCCCTGTTCGATTATATATCTGTTGTGAGCACACCCACGATATTGTTACATCTTGACTTGACTTTGTTACACATGATATATATTGTTACACCTGACATGGTATTGTGCCGTTTACTATTGACTTGACCTGATGTACCATGACCTGACCTGTTGCCTGATCTCGTGCCTAATGCCAACAAACCTGACATGTAGTCCTCATGGACCATTCCTGTTGTCTATCCAGACAAACCTGTTGTTACCTGATCCTGTGTTGGCATTAGTTCTTGATTACTGAATACCTGACCTGACACATATAACTTGGGGGTATGGGGAAATCAAAAGTGTAAACTAAAGTGTAACTTAAAAGGGTATTACTTGATCCGTGGTCCCGGGGGGTAACGGGACAGAGCCATTCGTGACTCTTACATTTTCCTGATCCGTGGTCCCGGGGGGTAACGGGACAGAACCACTATTGGTTCACATATTCCTGATCCGTGTTCCCGGGGGGTAACGGGACATATCCTTTGAGTTACATGGAGGATTACTCAAATTGATTTCAAAGACTTTAGAATAGAAAACCTGATAGAACAGTTTAGTTACCCACTGCACACTACCCTGCACTGCTTGATTCACATTATTTGCTACTCGTTTTATTCATGTTTATTTTGCATTGCCTGTTACACTGTTCCTATTATACTACATGATGACATGACGCGCTGACGTCTGGGTTTTGCATGGCCCAGATTCCGTACGAGCAGGAGTACTTCAGCCAGCAGGCTGAGCTGTGAGGTGTTAGTATTAGTTAGTTTTATTTCCTGCATTTATTTCCTGATGTGAGCCCGCATTATGGGACATACTTTTCAGTTATTTGTATTGGATCATTTGCTTCCGCATTTATTTATTATTGACTTCTGTTATTCTGGTTTATGGACATGTTTTAGAAAATTTTATGTTCTTGATATCTCTACAGCCGTAATGTGACTGTGGATGGATGCTTCCAACCCACAGGTAGCATGGTTGGCTATGTCACGTGCCCAATCTAGCGCACTCTGGAAAGCGGGGCGTGACAGCTGTGAACAAATACCCCGAAACTTATCTTTTTCTCGTCCTCGAGCAAACTTATTTTTATTCACTAAAATCCTAACCGCACTTTCGCAGGGAAACGCGATTGCACTGAGCACGTGCAACAAGCCGTTAAACCTCTAGGTGTCCCTAGTAGGAGGAGTGTTGTCTCCTGAGGGTTTTCAGCGGATTACACCCACAAAATCCTATCAACTCGGCCCATTGACTTTTGTTCTCCAATTAGGTTTTCTAACAAGGAATTCTATTATCTTTGACCCGTAAATTATCCACCCATATTCTTCACATTTCCTCATCATTTAACTTAAGATTATATATGTTATGTAGATCTACTTAGCTTTCGGTATCTTTTAAGTTTTCCTTCTAGGGTTCCATCTCCACTTAGGAATTTCTATCAATTCTACTAAAGATACAAGTTCTATTCTTCATTCCTTTCTCTTATCTAAACTCCAATCACATATCCCTACGTGTGTGTATGAATCACCCCTACACTTGGAAATTCAAATCAAGCAATCATACCCTTGTCCGTTGTCTAAAGTACTTATTAGTTGGTGAATTTTTAATTGAATTTTGCTTACACATCCTTCATGCGACCGTTAATACTTCTTGAGGTACCAACGACCGATTACAAGATGCGTTAGCACTTTAAAGCGTAAGTCCTAGTCTTGCAACACCCAAGGCTTTTAGCAGTGACTCCCAAACCAGTTGGTCTAAGGCACTAGGTGATGAAGCACCCTCGCTAAATATTTTTCTATTTTTACAGCCTTAAGTAATCACAAAAACCAGTGTTCATTTTTTTTTCTTTATTCACTTTTTTTTCTTTTTTCGTACTAAGGACTTTAGACAAGAGGATTTCAAGGTCTCTTCTATTATTCCAAGTTTCAAGGTGCGTGATTGTGCAAATTGTAAGGTATACGTTTTCAGAATCTAGACTTAAGTTAGGAACTATTTTTCAAACTTATACTCTAATAAGAACATCAATACTCTTCCCTTATTTCGACTTAGCCCAAGAAGTGAACCCAAAATTTGCCTATTTCTAAATAAACTACAAGGCATATACTTTCTACCGTTAAACTTTAAGGAAGGTTATTTTTAGGGTTTTTAATTTACTAAGTCTAAAGATCTAGTTGTTCCTAGCCAGTTAACCTATTTGTCAAACTCTAGTCAAATAAGCCAAAATTGAATACATTAATTTTTATAATTTTTATAATTTTTTCAATTTTTATGGGTTTTCAAATAAGTATGCAAATGCAAAAGAAAAAATATGTACAAATGAATGCGAAGGAAGAAGACGTACCGAGCATACCCTAAACTTGAACTTGACAGTGTCCTCACTGTCATGCTAAACCAAGAGGGTCAAAATGCTGGCACTCCCCTGTTTATTTATTTATACAATTTTTTTATATTTTTAATGTTTTGAATTTTTTTTAATTTTTTAATTTTTTTTATTTTATAGAAAAAGAAAACAAAAAATATATATACATATATACACAAGGTTCCCCCCAAACTTAAGCTTGGCCTTACACAAGCCAAAGGTTAGCACCAACCATTCAAAAATCTTATCATGGTAATGGTATAGTTGGTGCAAGAATGGGGTGTAGAGGAAAGAAATGAGAAACACGCGAGACCGTGTGGAAAGAAGAATGGTAGAATATGGTCTCGGTGGGGGAGAAGAATGGCGGAAAGAGGAAAGAAGTAGAGTACGATCTTGAGGGTGTAAATTGAGTGAATAAATTAGCGCAATTTGTGATGACCGATGTGTTAAAAGCGATTGCACTAACCTATCAACCCGTCGTGCAATGGGATCAAATCCCTCAAGATTCGCAAGAAAACATGGGTACGCCGAACTTGGTATTTGAGATGAAAGCGTAACGGTCACTTGCTCGGTCCGAAAGGAAGTGAACTAGGGATAGTATCATTCTCAACGTAGTAAACTGTTTCAAACTTGAAAGATTCCATTAATGGTTCGAAACTACTATAATCAACCGAGTCTGATGGCTCATCTGAAAATGTAAAGGACTCCAACTCGGGCGGTGAGTCATCAGCATCGTCCGAAAAAGTGAAACACTCGTAGGTGTTATCGTCTGTGAGAATTGTGTCAGATTCAAAGGAAAAGGTTTCAAGCTCACAGTCTTCAAGCGGGGTCGGAACGATGGGAAGGTGGGAGGGTGATATATTAGTCAAAGGTTCAGGAGGATGAATTGGAAAATCAGACACATCAAACAAAAATGATTCAACCTCAATATTATCCTCAAGACTCTCCTCAATACTATCCTCAATATTTAACTCATCCATGCCGTTATCATCAAAATCTAGACGCATATGAGATTCGGGAGAAACATTTAATAACTCAGGATGATGATTTGAACATAAAATTTCAATTAAATCGACAGGTTCATCATCCAAAATATTCCCGGCGTCTACATCCTCAATCAAGTGAAAATCAATTTCTTTTGACAACTCATCAAAAGCATGGATATTTATCACTTTCGGTTCTAGAGTGGAGGTGTAAAGGTCAAACGGATTCGGTGTGGTTTCACTCGAAAGGGGTTCCTCACAATCTGGCAAATCAAACACTACAAATTCGCACAACTCATCATTTTGGACACATGTTTGAAAATTGGAGTTGTTGGATTCAATTGGGTATGGGTAGGTTTGATTTGGAAATCCTCTCATTCTCTCTCTGTCCAGCCGCCTCCTTATACATTGAAAAATTTTGAGCTAGCGGGAAACTAGCTACCACTTCAGTAGGTTGCATAAGGGTGGCTACTGACGCTTCCACATTCCTAGTCATTTTATTTGTTGCAGCAATATAAGCTTCCAACGACTCTTCCAAACTAGACTTAGGTGGTGAGGGGGTTTCGGTAAAAGATTCGAAATTGGTTGGATATGTGAAACTCCCTAATGACTGTGTAGAAACAGTGTCTAGTGAGGGGGTTTCGGTAAAAGATTCGAAATTGGTTGGATATGTGAAACTCCCTAATGACTGTGTAGAAACAGTGTCTAGTGAAGGTGGGAAGGTCGGGTAAGACTGGTAGGAAGTGAGTGATTGGACAGGGGTAGGGTCAACATATGGATAAAAAGGTGAATAATCGTGTGGATCCCTAGAACTAGATGAGTGGAGAGGGGTGAAAGATCGGCTACGAGATTGAGCAATATGCTCAGCAATGGACATCAGCCTAGGAGTGACAGAAGGACTTGAAGAAGTGGTATCAACATATGTAGGTGGTAAAGATTGACTTGGTTGACATAAAGTGGGTTGAAAAGTCAAACTGTTTCTCCTAGACGCCTCTATTTGATCTTTCAAAGATATTTTTGGCAAGGAAGGATCGTCTTTAAATTGACCGAACAAATTGACGTACGGCGCAAAATTAGGTTCGGGATACCAAAGTTCGGCTAATGATTTATTATGTGGGGTACCCATGTTAGAAGAAGGAGAAAAGAAAGAAAGTTTGTGGTGCAAGGATCTATTTGCGGCCAAAAATTTTGCAAGTTTCTATAAAAGATTTGTCCTTTTTATTTTTATTCTTTCTCTTTATTTGGAAAAATTTGTTGCAAAAAGATTTTAGAGAAAAGATACGCAATAGCAAAATATTACTTGCAATCTAATTTCATTTTAAGCAAGGCACAGAAATCCTGCACAAGATCGTTATTTGGAAAGGAATATATTTTTAAAGTGCACAAAATCCTGCAGGCATTTTTCAGAAAATTTATTAAAAATTACAGAAGGGAAATAACAGAGGAGCTTACAGTGCAAATTGCAGAGGGTGATATCACCAAAAGGGCGCAGTTCCGCGGTATAAACGCGTTATTGCCTCGTTTTCGCTGCAGTCTAAACAGCACGAGTCCCCAAAATTTTTTTGATGCTCTGATACGACAAGACGGCCGCGGTTCCGCGGCCTAAGGTAGGTTTTGGCCGCGGAATCGCGGCGGTTTGGGCGATTTGGGTCTCCAAAAAAAATTCCTTGTTCTGTTGTTCAAAATCTCTTCTGTTCCGATATTTTGTTTCCTGTTTTGCTTTCTGGAAATCTCCAGATCCAAATTTGTATATCCTGCAAAAATTAAAACAACAAAGTATCCTTTCCAAAAATAACAATTGATATATTTTTATAATTTTTTTTTGTGATTTTTCAGATTTTTATGATTTTTTTAAATTTTATGATTAACCCGAAATCGCAAAAAGGAAATTTCTACGCCATTCCCGGCAACGGCGCCATTTGATTTGATCTCAAAAACTATTTCTAAACCGCAATCAAGAACGACGTCGCATGAAGCTAGCCGGTGAGTACGGGTCGGTCCACAGGGATTTTGTGAATTTCCGATTCGCTCAAACGAGTTAATTCCGAAGGGTGTTCGGATTGGTTATTAAATCTAAAAACCTAAATTAATCTATCTACGATTATCTAGATCTATTCTTGCTAGGGTTAGGTTTAGGGGTGGTTTGGAAATGCAATTAAATCTCAACGCTTTCATTACCCGAATGAAGATCTATGAGGAGTTATGGTAATTATCAATAAAGGGGATTAGATCCATTCGGGAAGGTGTTCCTTCCTCTAGGTTCTTGTCCTTCATTTAGAGATCCTTACCCTAACCTCTATGGAAAACGCGCGCAATCGGGCTTTTACACTACGGTGTCATCGTTACCTCGAGGGGTAGGATGCCGTAGGGCGCGGTATGTGCGTGTATGCATGGAGTCCTATTGTAAATATTTGGTGGGTAAGAAAGAGATGAGAGATCTCATCTCTCAAAATCCTTCCCCAAAGCTAAACCCTAAACAAGTTCCTAGGACATGAAATTAAATCTACCTAGGGCAAAGAATTGAAATCTAAACTAGGGCGAGAAATTAAATCTACTTACAGATGCATCCCTCCAATCATCCATGCAGGTTTGTCAGATCTGAATTTCTGAATGGAAAAGAAAACACCGATACTCTCCAAAAGAGTTCTGGAATTTTTTATTAAAAGGAGGCATAAGAAATTACAAGCTTTAGAGTTCTATTTATAAAGAATAGGAAACCCTAGGGTTACATTTGTTTCGCATGTCTGAAAATTTTTTAGGCGGGTTCGGCGGTTTCAGTAGGGACAAAATAGATATGCTGCTTTCCTTAGGAAATATTTTCAGAGCAGCAAAAGAATTTTGGTAAAAATTTCTCGAAGCGCGGGCACCAGAAGGCCGCGGAACCGCGGCAATGGCAGGCTTGGGCCGCGGTTCCGCGGCCCTTTAGAGATATCAAAATGTGAGGTTTTGTGGGATGCTTCTTTGTTGGCTTGGGATTCTTATTTCTATATATCTTTTTCCATTTAGGCTTCTAGGTTGGTTCCAGATCTTCAGTGAACAATTTGCAATGGATTTTTAACCGTTCGCTTTGAGTCGATGTCTTGAATCTTGCTTTATGAATTGTTCCTTATGTAGGCTTGATCAAGATTCTCTGTTTGTTGGTTAAAGTCCACATTTTCATCGTCTTTACATCGTTTGCACTGTTTTCTGTCCAAGAACCTGTAATCTGTAACATGTAGCAGACATGCGTCAAAAGCACCTGTTTATTTATAAAAAGAATAAGAATGGGGAATATAATAATGCAATATTCTGGTGTGAACAGCAGGTCAATACGAGCTGACAGATAAAGAAAATGCCCATCTTAGGCTCGAGGAGACAAAACCCATCTTATAGCACAACAAAATCTGAAAGCTTATAAGGTAAGGATGACACGGTTATATGAAAGACTAACCAGGATGAGAACATTCCGTCAAGACAAACTCGTGTTTGTTAAAAGACCAATGATTCCTAATCGTGTAAAATGGGGGAAATTAGAGCCAAATTATGAAGGCCCGTACATCATGATAAAGTCTACCACGGTGGAGCCTACCTGCTCATAGATATGCATGGCGAAAGACCATTTCGGTCAATAAACGGTTGATTCCTAAAAAAAGTACGAGTCATGACTTAGGTCAATGATAGATGACGACGCTTGTGTCCGCACGTTATCTTCTTGAGTTAGAACTCTGAAAGTAATACCAAAAAAACTCCGTCGCCCCAAACACGGCGATAAGAGACCAAGACGTCCCTAAACTAGCGTGTTTCCCCAAAACATGGAAATACGGGAATGCTGGACCGAAAATTCCTTAAACTAAAAACTCGTCCCAAAATACGGCGATAATAGACCGTCATGTCCTTAAACTAACACGTTTAGCCCTACCGTAGATCCCTATATTGATCACCATATACAATCCACGGGCATAAACAATTCATAGCTTTCCTACGTCCTATATGATGCGGTTCTTCAGAAAAGATTGGGGCTTACAGCTAATGGTGTGTTACCTTACGGTCCGTCTAGAAAACGGTTTGTCCAAAAGCGAAATGGGCACGGATGAAAACCCGAAAGGGCGCCGTGAGTAAAAACAGCAGGACTACTGGTGAGCTAGTGAACCCGAAAGGGCGCGAACTTGTTAAAAGAAAAAAAAAGATTCACTTGCAAAGTCCTGACGACTTTGTAAGGAGAAAACACCTGTGTGAGATCTTTACGACTCATAAAGAAGAAACACGCTTAGAAATCCACACAATTTTCAAGGAGAAAATACACTTATGAGATCCCGACGACCCATAAAGAGAATATACCCTCTATAAGACCCTTACGGCTTATAGAGTTCAAAAGCCTTAAATTACAGGGATCCAAACCTGTTCTTAAGCCATCAAAACCCTACAAAGTTTTTCTGCCCTACAAGTGGTCCAATATCGATTCTTGAATACAATTCATGGGCATAGATAAATATATTCTCCATCAAGTCCCACCAATGATGAGAAATATCCCCATATAGTGAACAACTGCTTGTAAATCCTCTTGACTTACAAGAAAAAATACTCTTGTAAGATCCTTACGCCTTAAAAGAGAAAATACATTTAGGAATACTCACGATTCCTAAAGAATTATGAGATCCTCACGACCCGTAGGGAAAATAACTTTTATAAGACTCTTACGGCTCATAAAGTCAAAAAGCCTTAGGAGACAGGATCCTAATCCTGTTTGGTAAGTCTCTTTTGTTCAAATCGACAAGGGTAAATGATTCGCTCCTGGCAATATTCCAGTTGTAACAACGCTGATACCAAGATTGGTATCAAATTCCGAATTCTCAACTCGCAATAAAAAGTAGCGAAAAAAATGACATAACTGAAATGATTGGGCACCGCTAAAAATTGCCGAAATGATTGAACAATTGCGACTTTCGTGATATAAAAGCTGAAAAGATAGATCACCGAGGAAATAAAAAATAAAAAATATATAGTAAAATAAAAAAATTATGCCCTGCAAGTAGGTTACAAATGAAAGAAAGGGAACCATAATTTCCCGCCATACTTCGTCAAAAGAAGAAGCGAGTCTTGATAGCACATCTACGGCCTAGAGACTATTTAGACGTTCTTACTCCAGCAAAGTACAGATGCGACGTCAACCAAGGCTCAAGGGTCAAATAAAAACGGAGTGACTGCAAAATCCTAAAACCATATCTTGATGGCAACATCTACGGCCTAAAAATCATCTCTACGTTCTTCCTCATTCCAGCAGGATGCAGACGTAACTATCAAATGAAATTGGAGCAATAGTATATTTCTTGCTCTAGACCTCGACTACGATATATACAACATAGAGATCACGTAGATATGTACCTTCAGCAAAGAATTGGTACGACATCATCAAAAGCAAAAACGAAGTAACGATATATTTCTAAATTCGGGTCTTGACGGCAATACATGCAAAGCCTAAAAACCATTGGAGACCATCCCACCCTAGAAGGGTGTGGGTATGACTCATCAAGACTTCAATTAAGTCTAAGCTCAAGTAAAAAAATGCCTAACCTCAAGACTTAAAATCTATTAGGGGAAAATATCTTCCTAGCCTTTTTAAATAAAAAAAGATATCTGTTAAACAGAGAGCTGATAGATCAAAGATCTAATAGTAGAATTAAATTCTAAATTTGGGAAAATATTTTCCTAATCTTTCCAAATGAGAAAGATAAACTCTGAACCCTTGGATTAAAAATCCAATGGCGATTAAAAATCACCGTTTGACATAATTAAATTCTGTATACGGGAAAATACATCCCTAATCTTGTTAAAATACAAGAATATATATTCTGTAAAACAGAAATTCTCTGGATCAAAAATCCAACTGTAGATAAAATCCCCAAATAATCTTTGGGGCCAATTAAATCAATTGGTATCTCTCAAATGAGAGATTTTCTCAAACTAATTAACAATTTGCCTCCTCTATATAAAAAAACCCGAGACTTCAAATCTCAAAAGGAGAGAACCCCCATAAGGTTCTGCAAACAAAAATGTTAAAAGCTGCAACAGAGAATTTAATTCTCCTTTTAAAGATCTCCTTGCTTTTTCAAACCCTAGGTAAAGAAAAATAAAAAATAAAAGTGTCTCCTTTGCCTAGCATAAACAAAAACAAGAGTTTAACCCTTCATAAAAGAACTCAGTTTTTTCTCTGAATTTGAGATCTGTAAGACAAATCGTCCCATAAGTTGAGAACTTAATTCTCATCGAGATATTCTGTTTTTCAGACTCAAAATCTAGGGAAAAGAACTAGCTAAAAAGAAAAGAAAGAAAATGCATATGTTCTAGGAATTTAATTTTTCTGAAAACAGGGTTTAACCCTATAAAGAACTTAGTTCTTATAATAAAAAAACATAAGAACTTAGTTCTTAAAGAAAACTTGATTCTGGATTTTCAAAACAGAGATCTTGGTGATCATTAATGGCCAAAACGCCATTAACAAAGATTGAATCTCTAAAAGAGAAGTACTTGGCGTCTCATGTGTTTCCTACGTGAGTGCCCAAAACAAAAAGTCCAGCGCCTCACGTGAAACACACGTGAGTGTCCAAAGTAAATACTCGGCGCCTCACGTGCTTCCCACGTGAACGCCCAGAAACAAATGCTCAGCACCTCACGTGAAATACACGTGAGCGTTGTACAAAGTGCTTAGCACTGTATATTCAGTCAAAATGACAAAGTGCTTAACACTGATTGGGCAACACCCATGTCGCCTATGTCTGAGCGTCTCATGTGCTTCCCACGTGAGCGCCAGAGCAGCAAATAAGTGCTTAGCACTTCTGAATAAAGGGAAAAAGCCTAAGACTGAGCCCAAATTGACTAAGTCTCTCTGAAATTGCTTACGGCTGAGCCCAAATGCTCTATTATTGGATCTTAACTAAATTTAGTGATCCTGAAAATATCTCTAAGTTGATCTAAGTCTCAAAAAAGACTACGTATTCTTGGTTAAATTGAGCCTAAATACTCATATATTTAAGTTGATCTTAGTCTAAAACACAGATTAACGGTTTTTAAATAAAATAAAATATTCTTTGAACTAAATGAACATACAACCTAAGTTTAAACCCAAATCTAAAATATATGGATTTGGACTAATCCGCACCCTACGAGCGACAACATAAACTAGTCTTCGTATATAATCCACGGACAACCAAAATAAATAAAATAAACACGGTACGAAGTGAACTACTGGAGAAGAAAAAAGTGGTTATCACGACGCGATAACGTAATTAACTGCAGGGATTTGCTCCTGCAGGTAAGAGCGTCCCCACAATCAAAAACACCTCACAAATGAGGGGGAACCTGATAAAGTCTGCTACATCAGTCGCATCTATCCAAACCTTCGATATATGGTGCCATAAATCAACTTGGTATCTTCGGAGGGGTGGGTGAATATGTCCAAATAACATCCGACCCCAAATTCAGGCTAGACGTCCTCCGCGTCTCTGTCCAGTATTCGGCGGTAAACAATATTGACTATACTTTACGTGGCTCAGTTCCATTGCACTTATATTTTTTTACCATGCTTATTATATAGTGTGTGTATATATATATATATATATATCTTGTGATGTTAATTCCATTCACTGAGTTAGAAACTCACTCTCATTGTGCCATAGCTCCTTGCAGGGCCAACCGTATGGATACCTAGCGGCATCGTTGGGCATCGTCTTTTGGGGTTCTCGCTTATTTTACCGTGTGGGTTACATGCTTAGTAATCGCCTTTTGTGTACTATACTTTTCTTGCATCTAGTGTTACTCCATCGACCAAGGTATGTATTATTATTTGACATAGATCGAGCTGAGACTTGATGTAGTTCTTTTGGGTCAAATTCATATGGAGTCGACTATTAGTTTTGCTTATGCAGTTATTTATAGTTTGCTTGTGATCCTTCGCCTTTGGACGTCGTATATTACTGCGTGGTTGTGATTCCGTCGGTGGACGTTGATTTAACTCCCGTATGTAAGTTGCTTCTATATTTACTATCATAGTACTTGTGCTTATCGGAATTTACAAAGTAGGTGTCCGTTTTTCAAACAAAGTTTCAAAACAAGGCTTACTTTTTACAAGACTTTTCAAAACTTCACCCTTATTTTTTCTTTTAAAAATGGTTTAGATTCTGGGTTTTGGCTTACTTAAATTGCGTCATCGTTTTTAAACGTTGAGTGATTTAAGTGTCGGTCGCTTCCGTTTCCGGATCATGACAGCTGGCTTATTACACGTCCATAACTCCTAGGGTGTCAGCCGAACCGATTTCGAAGGCATTCGGTTTCGAACATAAGCCGCAGTCAATAGTGTATCTCCCCAAAATGATATAAGAAGATTGGGTTGAGCCATCATCCTCATAACCATATCCATTAACGTCCTATTTCGTCGCTTTGCAATATCATTTTGTTGCGGGGTGTAAGGCCTTGTCAGGTGTCTGATTAGCCCTTTCTCTTCACACAGTTTCCTGAGCTGATCCGACAGATATTCTCTATCATGGTCCGTGCGGAAAGCCTTAATTCTTATGCTTAATTGATTTTCGACCTCGTTGATATAACGCTTGAAGCAATTCAAGGCTTCAGACCGGTGCACAATCAAATACATGTATCCATATCGGGAGAAATCGTCTATGAAGATGATAAAATAGAAAGCATCACTATGTGCCCTAACATTTAGCGGTCTGCATATGTCTGTGTATACGTTGCAATAGGGCATTTGTTCTCTTTGCTTTGCCAAATGGCTTTCTAGCGGTTTTGCTTCCAAGACGGTACTCACAGGTGGACAAGTCGACTTTGGCAAGAGTGCCAAGAAGGTCGTCCCTAGCTAATCTTGTCATCATGTCCTGTCCAATGTTACCTAATCTTTTATGCCATAACAAAGATTCATCTATAGAATTATTTACGGTATATGAATGTGCTGAAAATAAACTATTATTATTGCCAACTAGGTCACAATCTAGCACAAAAAATGCCATCAGCTAAGCATCCAATACAAAACACGGAGTTCAAAACAAATACTACAGAATTATTCTCAAACAGAACACTAAAACCTGAGCTAGCAAGCTTGATTACTTAAAGGAGATTCCGTCACATATTTGGAGCATATAAAACCATGTAGGATCCACTCGTTCCCTGAACTTAGTGGCAGTCTATATGAACCAATGCCCTACATCTGAACATAAGAGTGGTTCCCTATGTATATCTTCCGTCTCCCAGCAGGTACTTTTCTAAACTCTACGAACACTTTTATGTCTCGAGCTATGAAGCACAGACACAGATACGGACACGGACACGAACACTGGACATGACAAGGTTGTAGAAAGGTGGACACGGAGACACGGCTATATTATATATCTATATATTTAATTATATATGTTAAACAAAACATAATATACTATAAGAATAAATATATATTAATTCAATCTTAAAAGCATAATAAAATAAAACAAAAGTTATAAGTTTATTCAAAAGCGCAAGTTTCTCTTAACACAAACAAATATATATGTAAAATTGGAAGTAAAACATAAGAATACAATTTATAAGAGTGTAAATAAACAAAATATTAATTTTTTTAAGCAGAGTCGATTTTCATATACCTGAGTATCAATATGGACATTTACTTTTTCTAGTTGTGGTACATAATGAGATTTAACTCCCTACACTATTTAAAAGTGAAACTAAAAGTAAAACAAATACACTCGAGCATTTATTCTTTCTAATAGTTCGTCATGAAATAGATTCCACCCCCAAAACAATCTAGAAATGTCCGGCATGTCCACTATGGGCAGACACGGCCTAAGTGTGTCCACAAGTGTGTCCAGCGAAGTGTCCAATATGTGTCGGAGTGTCGGACATGGACGCGACAAGCAAAGAGAAGTGTGTGCTTTCTAGATCTCGAGAAATGTGGTCTATGGCTTATGAATCCACAATCCATACATTTGTAGAGTAAGTCATAAACACTGAACTTACAACGCATGCTATATCATGAAAAGAGTGAGGGAGTACCTTTCTTGGTTCTTTGCACTCACATGCAAAGTGTCTAATTTTCCCGTGATTGAAACATGTTACTATGCTCTTGTCCGTTGCTTTCTTTTCTTTGGCTTAGGATTATCATCCTTCGATTTTCATTTGTACCTTTTGCGCCTTTGCCTCTTTGCCTTGTGCCTCAAGCCTTCTGCTGCCATACCAGAGGATGGCATTTCTTTTGGTTTAAGCGTTTCACGACGCTCCGCTTTTAACTCGACTTTTGCTCGAATATCTTTGAACGTCTTAACGTTCTCGGCATGAGCCAAAAGGAGCTTCATGTCATCCCAGGAATCGGGTAAAGCTCATATGACGGCCTGAATTTGCTACTCCTGGCTTAAGGCAGCTCCAGCAATTCCAAGATCTCTGATCATGGAAGCCATCACACAAAAGTGGAACTTGATGTCTTGTCCAGCAGTCATCTTATACGAATCTAACTTGATCGTAAGCGCACGGATTCTCAGCGCTGAAACATGTCCAAACCAGCGCTAAGTGCACATCCCAGAGGCTCTTCGTTGTTGGATAATGTTCAAATTCACCAATAAGGTCATTTCTCATAGCGGCCAACATTGTGAACCGAACAATCTCTCTGAGTTCATATCCTATACTGCTCAATGTTTCTGTGGTGCTGCAGAGATGAACCCTGTTTTGGCTCAACCATCCCTATTTCAGTACAATCAAGGATTTTCTGCTCATTCATGAGGTGCTGAATCTTTCGACGCCAGTCAAAATAGTTATCACCATTAAGTTTCTCACCTTTAGTGAAATTGGCGATAATATTCTTGGTGGCCATCTGTTTTGCAAAAGGATATTTGTTATGGATGCGTTGAGGCTAAGGCATTTACATGGAGTATTGTCGTTTCCGAAAGAATTCCATTTTCAATTCATTCCAGAGACAATAATAAACTTACACTTCGAATAAAAAGAAGAAAGTCTAAGGCCTTAACTATCGTCTTCAAAAGTGCAAAATTTAAGATTGTATTAAAATAATTGAAAATAGAATATAGATTTTCCGAAATCTGCCACTTGAGACTATTAATAAATACATCACAATATATAAGATTGATCTATATATGTGATGCACATAAAGAAATCAAATTGATCTAAGTTTAGATCGATAAAAACGCGATTTTGATCGCTAAAATACATGAAGAATAGTAGGAAAGAAGGAATGTATGCATATTGGCTTTGATACCAATGTCGCACATGCTAGTTTAAATCAAAATACATACACGAAAATATAGCAGAAGCATAAAGCAATATAAAAATAGATTGATATACCTTAATCCTTTCGTGACATCTTTTGCACACACCACGTCTTGTTGAACTTCAAAATCGCCGCAAACGGCCAAAGGATAACCATGCCTATTGGCGAGAGATCCCCGCTTATCACCTCACTACCAACCTTTTAATAAGGAGATGAAGAAGAAGAAGAGAATGGGAAGTTTTTATAGGTTTTAGTATTTGTAGATGCAATGTTGTAAAAAGTGTTCTCATATAGCTGGCATTTCTCATTTTGCCGGCTTTTGTAGCAAATTCTATTTGTTCGCTCAAGCGTTTAAGCGGCCAAGCGGGCTTCGCTGCCCCGCTTTATCTCGCTTAAACGAATGATATTGTATAACCCATTTTTACGGTTGTGCACACCTCATGAGTGTTATAAAGGGTAGATGCAATGCTTTATCTCGTTTTATCGCTGCCCGCTTTTCTTTTCTGCTTTTAAAACGTTGTGTAGATGTTGTGAATGAATGGCAAAGAGAAGCATGCATGTCTACTTATACATTTTGGAGCACCTCCTTAAGTTTCTCCTAGAAGACTCTTTCTAGGCTAACCCTAGAAGGCTCCATGGCATGCTCTAGAAGCTTCAAGGCCTTGTAGAAGCCTCAAGACACTCATGAACTATCAATGCTAGAAGCCTCCAAGCTCTCAAGAAGTATCTATGCTAGAAGCCTCTCTCTTGAACTTGCATAGAGTACTATAATATTCTATAATATTCTAGAACCAGGTCGATTAGGGTTGGCCCAACATCCGACCCGGCCCACTTGTCTACTCACTTGGATGGGCATGGGCCTCAAAGGCCGACTTGCTAACATACTCCCACTTATACAAGTGAGTAGGTGCCATCCATAGCTTTCCGACTGGCTCCTTGAGCCGTTAACTCCCTTAGACAATGCCTCTTTAGAAGTCTTCTTTCTTTCCTCTCGTCCCTGTCCATACATGTTGGTGCGACGTGGACCGTTGAGAACCTGCAGGCGGGTAGAGGTCTAAGAAAAATGTCTCACTGCATTTGAAATCTCTCTGTGTTAGTTGTTGAGAAAATTGTTGTGGTTCCTCATGGTTAGCCTTAGTGCTGCTTTGAATCTTTTTAAATAATCCACATCTCAAGTGTTGATATGATATCTTAAATTTTTTTAGCAGGTGAGAAACGTTTGTCTGGAGACATCTCCAAGCCGAAACCATCCATATCTTAACATGGGCACATCTCCAATTCGACCCCATAGTTTTTTACCTACCCACTAGTTTACCATTAAACCCTAAATTCCACTTCCAAGGTATCTCATCTCCTCGCCTATGAGCAGAACTAACTTCATTTTATAAATTTAACCAAAAATTGGATGACTTGGGATAAATTTTTAGTAGATCTTTGTTTCCTTGTAGATGGTATTTAAATAAATAAATCAATTTTGAAGTGTTCATCATTCTACATATAGTCAAGATAAGTGAGAAGACAACAATCAGAATGAGTTTCTATTATTATCCTTTTACTAATCTTCATGGAACATGGTGGATTAATTTTACTTTATGTGTAAAAAATGTTGATTATATAGGGTAGATTTGTCGCTTTATAAACTCTTTGAACTTTGTTTAGGGCGCAAACAGGTACTAGAAAAGTATGTGGTACATTTGCATCATTTTGAAAATTAAAGGAAGTTTTGAGGGAAAGTGAACATAGCTCATTGTAGCAAATTGCAATTTAAGCTTTTTTCTTTTAATGGAATCTTGAATGCCTGAATTTTGACTCGTCTTAACGACCCTTTCTCCTTACTTAAATTGATGGTTTATGATGATTTCTTTTCTTTCTTATTATTTTTGCAGGTCTTTAATTATTTCGCTGTTTATATATAGTTAAGTAAATAGGGAGATGGGAATATGAATTCAAAAAATTATTTGCCAACAATAACAACTGGTTGGATGCCTTTAGGATCCAGCATCAATTGATGTATAAACTTTCCATCAATGTATGTTTGATGTGGATGCTGAGTGTTTTTATGTGTGTTGTGGTCATTAATGGGTTCCTCTAATATTTAGCATTTGGGTCCTGTTGGAAATGGTATCACCTCAGGTTCTCTCTCCCCTTAGAGAAACAACCAACACAGCCTTTAAAGCTCAACCACATGGTAGGGAACCCAAAAGGATATAATTGTCATTAGAAATTCCTTGATCTTAAATTTCTAGGTAGCAAGGTTGCAGTTTTTTCCTTGCATTTACATACAAACCATAAAACTTAAAACCTTATTATATAACAGAAACTACTATGTCTTAGTTGGGTGCTCTTCTTTGCTTATCATTGTCTAGTCATTAAACTTTAAGTGTACTTTATTAAAAAAAAACTTAACCTTAGTTCATTTTAGAAGATGATATAATGGTGCTGAAACATAATATTTCTGTATGTCAACTATATGGCCATATGTTGTTTTGTCCCTTGCAATAAATTCTCTGCTTTGCCAGAGGGACTTGGGAACTGATGCAAGGAACTAAGTAATGCACTTGTTTGACCCTATTTGGTTTCCCTTAGTCTCAGGTTTTGCTGCAAATTGGGCCCCTATTTGCTGCTACAGGAAATTCTTTAAATTAGAGTTTGGCCTATTCTTTGGTTTTATTAGCAAAGTTAATAGTAGTATCGATCTTCTGATATCAGAAGATGCCTCATGTTAGCCTTTGACATTTGAGCAGCAGATTTTCTGCAAATAATTGTATCAGATTCTGGCACTAAATAAATTATCATTAGAGATATTGTTGAGGAAGAGCCAACTCATAAATTGGTTCGAAATACACATAATCAATTATGTGTATTTCCCAACCTATATGTCATGGCATAGTATTCTGTTACATTTTCTAACCTAAGCCAACTAAGTTATTTATAAGTCCAAATAATCAATTTATTTTTTTTGTTGATAATTTTCCCCTCATGGTTAGTTGAGACGGCACTCTTTTCCCGAATGCTGCTTTCCAACTCTCGCTTCTATGTGAATGCATCATTAAGGATATAAATATCACTAATCTCAAACTGCTTAATTCCATACAGTGATGTACTGTTTTTATCTACTACTCGGTGGACGAATGTAGCTGAAGTCAACAGTACCTTTCCAGACTCCCTCTTGGGGGGATTTTTGCTGCCTCATTCATATTTTTTTCTAGGCTTTCTTGTCTTGATTATGATACTCCAGTTTTAAAATGTCAAACCACCGACATAATGATGTCAATTGAATATAATATTTTATGCAGGTTAGCTAAATGAGTTGAAGGAAAAGCTTGAATTGGCAGACTTTACAAGGGTTCTTCAAGAAGATAGAGGGATGTTTGGTGAAAAGCGTAAATGGACAAGAATGTAGTGAAGTTCCAGTGATTTCTGCAGCCCTCGTACATTTAAGCTAGCTTTACTGGGAATTAATAGTTTTCTCGTAAAACTCCTTATTGTGAGAACTTCAAATCCTCTCCTTCTGCATCGTTGTTCTTTTTGCCTCTTCAGTTTTTTTCTTCTGAGAGGTTCCCAATAGAGGAAGTTGAGTTTATTTTGTAATTACTTGTTGCAATCCTTTTTTTTTTTTTTCCCTTAAAGAGGTTTATATTTGACAGGCCCAATACAAAAAATCATCAACTGCTTAATTTTTTTTAATGAAATAGAAGCTTAGACGGTTCATATGGTGCTTGCTTTCTTGTGATTACTGATGACTTGTGATACTTACAGTTTTTCTGTATGGTTTAGGTTACAGATCTAGAATAAACTACCAATCTAAGTGATCATTCAAAATTTGATGATAATTAAATAAATTAGAATAAAACTGTGCTTCTATGATGATATTTGGATGGATTGTGAAAGAATATATATTCCAAGGATGGTAAGACTGGGGAGTGGCATGTGAAGATTCATACCGTCAAGTAAAATAACGACATAAAGGGTCTACTTTGAAAAATAAATATAAAATATCAACATACAGTTTTCATAAAAGGAAAAGTGTTTAACTCATCCGCTTTAAATGTCTACCAAAATCCATCTAACGGTCTGTTTGATTGTTCGGAAGTATCAGAAGAACTAGAAGTAATATTGTAATAGTTTCCGGAAAAGTCGTCAGTAGAACTAAATCTTACTTCTAATATTTGTTATATTTGTTTGTTAATATTTGTTTGTATGTTTTTTAAGAAGGAATTAGAAAAATGAAGCAACATCCTAGTTTTATTTTATGAAGAAAACGAACATAAAAAGTACTTTCTTAACAGCAATATATTTATTTTTGAAATAATATAGAGAAGGATTAAATAATTAATTCTTTTTCTTGTTTCTTATGCTCCATGATTGCTTCTCATCCAAAATGAGAGAGAGAAAATTTTGGAAATATCCATTCTATATAGCTTCCATCCCATTATCATATAGTAACTTTCAAGCTCTGCTTCCGTCAAAATAAATGACCGAAGTACCGGAACTAAGGTTATTTCCGGTACTTCCATGCAAACAAACAGGCCCTAAGAGACGAACGCCGCGGCTCATTTGTTTGGCACTACTATCAATGTGTTGTGGGTCGCATCATTTTGTCTTTTAAGTAAATTACGGCAGGATTTCAAGCCCGCAGGTAAGTATTATTCTACATAAAAATGAAGCAGAGTAGACTGATGAAAGAAATGCTCACTCCAAGAAAGCAACTTCTTTGATCTTATAATCAAAGGTGGTTTGTTTGTGTTATTCATTTTTAACATTTTAAGTTAATCGATGCTTCATTAAAATATGAGATTATTTCCTTTCTTTCTTTATTAGAGCCATGTGACAGTACTGGCTAAAGCACAGTTAAGAGAGAACTTTTATCCATGAAAATTTGAGTTAATGAGTCTATCTTTTCGTTAGATAATTCTCATTCAAAGGTATTGAATTTGAGTAAAGATTATTGAACAATTAATATTTTATTATACTAGGGTACTATGAATACTGAACTTAATTAATCCCTCCATCCCTTTTTACTTGTTATTATAAAGAGCAAAAAATGTTCCATTTTACTTGAGGTTTTTGGAATAACGAAGAAATCATTAATGATAAAGATATCAATAAATGATACAATATCAAAAATTGCCTAGAAAATTATTTGCTGATATTAATAAAGTGATAATGCTTTCCTTAATAGTTGAGGGCGGAAATTGTATGATTTTTTTAGTGGTGATGTGACAGTAGATTAATTGCGGATATTAAGAAAGTGATAATGATTTTCTTAATCGGTATGCATTCCCTGAAAATGACAAGTGAAAAGAGACGGAGGGAGTATATTATTAAACTTTGGCACCTGATCCAATAAATCTTGCGACCATGAAGTAACACATACAAAAGTTATAAAAAACCTTAACTAAAATTTGAAGTATGAAGACCTTTGGCAATATTGAGGAGAATGTACCTAATGAAACAAGTCCATTTTAGGTTTGAAAACATATATATGATAGTTGTCAAGGATAAGTTTGGAGCTGTAATTTTAGTCAGCTTAATCTTATCCATTTCATATCTTGCTTGTTTTTGTTTTAGTTGGAACACCAACTTTCTAACCAACTAAAATTAAATGGAAACTTCAAATGAATAAATTTTCCTTCTAAACTTTTTTTTTTGAACTATAAAACTATCATAGCGCACGCTTCCTGATGGAGGTCCTTTTTCGGATCTCCGTCAGATGTTGTCTTCCGACGATCTCCCGGTGGATCTTGGAGGTGATCTCCTGTTGCGTGTGGGTCTCAATGGGTTTTGAGGAGATTGGTGGTTTTGAGGAGTCAACGCCGAGTACTTGCAAAGAAGTCCCGGGGTGGTTTGGTACCACCGGGGACCTTCCGACGATCAAGTTAGCACAAGATCCGAGCAGAGTAACGGCTAAGTGGGGTAAAAATGGCTTATTTGATCCTTCTGTGATGGGGTTTTATATAGTGGCGGCCGCACGCAGCAGCAGGCGCGAGAATCTCGCCGGCAGTTACGCTCCCGACGTCACGTCCGCGTAAAGAGCGGATCGTCCGTTAATGGGGATCGTGATGGCGTAGAACGTGGGATGTTGCTGGCGGAGAATCTGCGCATGGCGAGATTTGCGGAGCGGAGGTTACGCCTGTGAGTGGTGGAGTTGGTCGGTCGGAGGACCGAGGAAGATAGCCTCGGCTGGGGAGCTAGGGGACGAGCGAGAGGGCCGAGGACTCTTGGTCCTGTGGCAGCTCGGGGCGAGCTAAGAGGCCGAGGAGGCCAATTTTCAGGGGCTCTAAGGAGAGCCAGCTTGTGTTTGCAGGTCGGGTACAGGGGTGGCCTGGTCGGCCCCTGTAGGCCCTTTCTTCTGAGTTCTGGGACACGCCATCTGCCACGTGTCCTGATCTTGGAGATCGCCAATATTGAGCATCATCATTAGCCCCACACTCTTGTCCCGACCAGTTAGCTGGTCGGGTCAGGAGTGGACTGCCGGGCCGCCCGGGGTGAGCTCCCTCCTAAGGTTTCGTCGTGATGCGTCCCCGGGCTGTCAGCTGTCTTTTCTGCCGGCGAATCAGGGCGAGATCTCTGCATTTAAGGAAGGTGCGCCGGTTCGTGCATCCTGCTACTGAAGCGACGGTCCACGTGTCAAGCGTCGGTTGGCCGACGCGACATGTGCAGACCTGCGGCGTTTGATAGGGTGCGGTCCAGTGTGGGAACGACAAGTGGAGCAATCGGAGCCGTTGGACGCGAGGAGGCGTTTTGGCGGGAGATGAAGGGCGCCCTTGGATGAGAGCGATTGCGGAAACAAATAGGGGTGGGCCCCCCTCCAGGGTCCCTACTCTTTCATATTTCCTCGCTATAAGCCCTGGTTGCTCGGCGCTCGACTTCTTTGTTCTGCTTTCGTTTCCCGATGATCCCTCTTCCTCAGGTTAGATGTTTTCTTTCGTGGAATCTGTAGATATCGTAGGAGTAGATTCTAGGGACCCTTTAGTTGAGCCTGAGTCTCCCTGGGGAGCAGGGGTCGGATCCTCTTTCCGGGATCGTGCGGCGGGGGTAGCCCCCACGGAGGAGGCGGTAGACGCTGCCCCTGGCGCGTCTGTTGGGTGAGGCATGAGGAGGAGCTCGCCAATGCTCGGGCTCGCTTCCACATCCCCTCAGGTTATACGCTTCGTCTGGCCAAGGAGGGAGAGAGGGCAGACCAAGTACGGGGTAGGGAGATCGCCCTGTACTTGGAAGCTTTTGGGGGTGGAATGCGCCTGCCCTTATCTCCTGAGGACGTCGAAGCGCTGAACTTCTTCGGGTTAGTCCCTGGTCAGTTAGTGCCGAACTCATGGAGGATTCTCCTCGAATTCCTGATCCGCCTGAAGTTACAGGCGGTTCCCTTCAGCCTCTCTCTCCTTGATTCTTCTCTCGTTTTCAAAAATCATCCTAGGGGTCGAGCGGGAGACCCGAGATGGGTCTACCTCTCTTTTAGAAAGCAACAGGGGGGCGCCGCCAGGACAGGGGTTATGGCCCTGCCTTCTTCCATTCACGACTGGAAGAAGAAGTTCTTCTTCGTTTCCCCTCCCGAGGGCGAGGACTGGCCCGTGCCTACTAAGTGGTGGAGGGAAAAATGCTTGCTGGAGAACCAGTCCAATGACCCCGCCGCCGTGAGAGTGGCATCGTGGGAGCCCGTTCCCCGATTCGACGTGCTGCTGTCTGAAAGGGTCCTGAGTTGGGCCGGGCTTAGCCCCGTTGAGTTCGTTGGTAAGTTAGGCTTGCTTTTTGGCTTTAATATTGCTTGTGTCGCTGACTTCTTTGCATTTGGTTTTGTGCAGGACCCATGGATATGGACGAACTTCGAGCCTCCATGCGCCAGCCGAAGAAGGTCACGAAGGCTGGAGGCGCCAGCTCTTCCTGCTCGAAGCTTGCCCCGGCTCCTTCTCCTCCGATGGTCGCATCCCGTGAGTGTTCGGGGGCGGATCCCGCCCCGGGGCTTAGCAGAGCGTCGGGACGGAAGCGGGCTCGGATTCTGGAGGACCCGGTCTCGGAGGAGGAGATCGGCTCTCCATCGGAGCCGCTCAAGATGGGTTCCCGGAGGTCTTCCTGGGGCCCGCCCTTGCCGATCATGGTGGAGGAGGGGGCCTCCAGTTCACGGTGCCCTCGGGGCTATCCGTCGCGGATAGCCTGCTGCATGAAATAGAGAAATCGGCGGGGGGTAGGATCCCCGGGGGGACCTTCAGGGCCCAGATGGCGTCCATCGCCCAGGAGTCCGTGCAGGTAAGTGTTTTGGTTTTTTGTGAGATTCGGTGCCTCCTTTGTCTTTCTGATCTCTTTCGTATTTTTCAGGTTCTCCAGCACGTTGCCCTCGCCTTACGCATGGAGGCTGAGGTGATAGCCCCGGCGATGAAGGCTGCGGGCCAGCTTGCCTCGCTGGAAGAGAGCTCCAAGCGGGAGCTGGAGGCGGTGATGGCGAGGGTTGCCGTCCTGGAGGGCGAGGTGGAGGCCGGGAAACGTGAGGTTTCGCGGTACCGCGAGGCCGCCGTGGCTGCCGAGGCCAAGCTTGAGGACGCTCAGGTGCTCGCCGGCAACCTGAAGAAGACAGTGAAGACCCTCCGGAAGGAGCTGGGGGTGGCGGCCGAGGCGGCGAAGTCGGCCGACCTGAGAGCGGCGAAGTTGGCCGACCTCTCGGCGGCGAAGGCGGTGGAGGGCTACAAGAAGTCGAAGGACTTCTATGATGACCTGGCCGTGGCCACAACCCGCATTTGGCACGAGGCCCTCGACGCCGTTAAGGCCCGGATGCCGGAGTTCGCCGATGAAGAGCTCCGGGCCGAATACCCCCTTGCGGACGCCGATGAGCAGGGGGAAGAGATTCCTGACGAGGAGGTCGCCGAGGAACCTGCTCGTCTCGTGGTGGATGTCGGGGACCCCGAGGTTGCGTCCGGCCCCGAGGCCTAAAGCCTCCGTCTTCCTCTTCCTTTTATTTTGTTGCTTCTGGGATTTTTGTAAGCCTCCGGGAAGTTTGTAAGGCTGGGGAGCCCAAAATACCCTTTGTAAAGACTTTGCTTTTGGTAATAAAACTATTTCTTTGGTTTCATCGGTTTGCACTTTATCTTCTGTTTGTGAAGAATGCCCGTAAAATATCTCTGCTTGCACTGTTGGGCTTCCATGTCAGGTCGGCTATCTGTCTAGCAATCGTTTGTCGAGTTAATTTCGATCACTTGCCAAGCGTGCCAAGCGCTGCTGAGAAGGAGGCATCTCCATGGCCCCGAAATCGAGGGGAGATCGCTCAGACTTGGATAGACCTGATGCCCCTTGTTGGGGCCTCGGATCCTCTGCATGTGTTGGGCAGGAGGATGTCTGCCGTATTTGTGCCGGGCATGAATGGGCTTAGAGGCCTCGCTATGAGGGCTACAAGCCGGCATAGTCTTTTGGGCATGAACGAGCCGGGAAGCTGCTCGGTTGCCCCTTGGCGAGGGCCTTTGATTTCTGGCATTGCGAGCAACGACCACCAGCTTGGGATGGCCGAGCGAGGGTCGGGCTCGACTGCCTCTGGGAGGACTTTGGTCCTTAGCGCGGGAGGGGCTGTAAGAAGCCTGCTAAGGATAACCGGGTAGTGAAGCTGCGCGGTTGCCTCTCGGTGAGGGCTTTGATCCCTGGCGTTGTGAGTAGGGAAGCTACCGGCCAGGGATAGCCGAGCAGGGAAGTCGCTCGGCTGCCTCTACGGAGGACTTTGATCCTTAGCGTTGGAGGGGCTGTAAGAAGCCTGCTAAGGATGACCGGGCAGTGAAGCTACGCGGTGGCCTCTTGGTGAGGGCTTTGATCTCTGGCGTCGTGGGTAGGCAACTACCAGCCCAGGATGACTGAGCGGGGTAGCCGCTCGGATGCCTCTTGCGAGGGCTTTGACCCCCGGCGTCATGGGTAGGGAGCTACCAGTCGGAGATGACCGAGCAGGGTAGCCGCTCGGTTGCCTCTTCCGAGGGCTTTGATCTTTCAGGACGGGGACCGAGCAGGGTTACTGCCCAGTGCCTCTTGGTGAGGACTTTGATCCCTGTCAGTTGTGGTAGGAATCTACCAGCCGGGGATAGCCGAGCAAGGGCTCGACTTCCACTGGGAGGACTTTGGTCCTTAGCGCGAGAGGGGCTGTAAAAAGCCTACCAAGGACCCTTGGCCGGGCAGGGTTACTGCCCGGTGCCTCTTGGCGAGGGCTTTTGTCCTGAAGGATACCCGAGCGAGGGTCGGGCTCGACTGCCTCTGGGAGGGCTTTTGATCCCTGTCAGTCGTGGTAGGAAGCTACCAGCCGGAGATAGCCGAGCAGGGTAGCTGCTGAGCTGCCTCTAAGGAGGACTTCGATCCTTAGCGTTGGAGGGGCCGTATGAGGCCTGCTAAGGATATCCGGACAGTGAAACTGCGCGGTTTCCTCTTGGCGAGGGCTTTGATCCCTGGCGTTGCAAGTAGGGGAGCTACCGGCCAGGGATAGCCGAGCAGGGAAGCCGCTCGGCTGCCTTTACGGAGGACTTTGATCCTTAGCGTTGGAGGGGCCTTAGGAGGCATGCTAAGGATAACTGGGCAGTGAAGCTGTGCGGTTGCCTCTCGGTGAGGGTTTTGATCCCTAGCGTTGCGAGTAGGGGGGCTATCGGCCAGGGATAGCCGAGCAGGAAAGCCGCTCGGCTGCCCCTACGGAGGACTTTGATCCTTAGCGTTGGAGGGGCCTTAGGAGGCCTGCTAAGGATAACCAGGTAGTGAAGCTGCGCGGTTGCCCCTTGGCGAGGGCTTTGATCCCTAGCTTTGCGAGTGGGGGAGCTACCGGCCAGGGATAACCGAGCAGGGTAGCTGCTTAGCTGATTCTTCATGAGGTTTCGCCCGACCATCCAGTTGCAGGTATGGGGAACAGGAGTGGTCGCAGCGAACGTGCGCGTAGCATGCGCATTGAATGTGGGGGGAGGCGAAGCGCCAGGGTCGCGTCGTTTCGATTCCGCCAGAGAAGGCTCGATGATCGCCGCGTGGCAGCGACTTTTTGGGCGAAAGTGGGCGGCTGTTGTGTTCCGTTGGGGTGCAGTGGGATATATAAGGCTGAAGGAGAACTGGTCCTTCCTTTCTTCGTAAACAGATCGTTGAGAATGCAAGACTTCCCCTTTACCATCCCCGATATCATCCACTTCGAAGACGTATACCTCTATGACCAGAACTGCACCGAGGACACGGTGCAGTTAGTCTATGGGAGTATCGAAGACCACTTCGGCCGGCTGCTCCCCCGACGCTCCTCCCTGCTGCAGCTGCTGATGTACTCCATTTGGAGGGCGTCGCCGGGGCTTTACAACCCCTTGTCCGAGTAGCTCTATGATGAGGCCGTGTTCTCTGAGGCGCTTCGGCCTGATCTCCGCGAATCGGCTGGCTCGCTCAGTGGCGCTCGTCCGTGAGTGCTACGAACTGAGGCTCAGGGTCAACGCGCCTGGGGGGAATCGAGGGCTGAGGTTGGATCTCGCGAGGCCTCGGCTGGCGGAGATCTTTACCGAGTACCATGAGCAGCAGTGCTCTCTGCACCCCTTTCCCCGCTGCTGTAATTTTCTTTTTCTTTTGTATGTATGGTTGAGGAGCCCATAATACCTTTTGAATAAATAAGATATTTCCTTCTTTTTCGTAATGTTCCATTGATCTTTATTAAATTAACAACAGACCCTAAGAAGAGTTTTCATTGCCCTAAAAGAAAAGTACATGCTAATAGATGACCTTATTAGCGTGGCCCGAACTCCCCGGAGGCTTGTTGGTCTCCGTGCTCGGCAACGGGCACAGGGCTCCCTGAGCGCCGGACTGGTCATCTGTCGAAACGAGCATGATCTGGCCGATGGTCAGCTCGGCAGGGGGGACGCTGCGCCTGCTCACGGTCGGCCTGCCGTTTATCCCTCAAGTAGGCGGCGAGGTGCCCCGATCAGATGAACTCCTCGATGTAGTCCCGGAGTTGCTTACAATCCTCCGTGGCGTAGCCCAGCGTCCGGTGGAAGGCGCAGTAAGGGCCCCGGGTTCGCTTCGAGGCCTGACGCGGGATTGGAGGGAACTTGAAGAACCCCTCGCCCTGGGCCTCCTCTAGTAACACTGCGAGGGAGACGTTGAGTGGGGTGTACTCCTGGAACTTCGGGTTATAGGGCTGGTAACGCTCCGGTCTCTCTTCCCAAGCCCTCTTCTTCTGGTCGGGCCGTTCTGCTCGGGGGAGGTTCGCGTTCACCTCGGACTTGAGCTGGACTTCACGCTCGGTCCACGCTTTGACCTCGACCATGGTCTTAAGCTGTGCCAACGCAAAGGAGCGCAACCACTCCTTGTCCCTAAGACTAGATCTGAGCGCCATGATGACGGTCTCGTCCCAGTGCTCGGGGACTTCGAGGAAGGCGTTGTAGAAGCAGGTGATGTAAGCCTTGAACGTCTCCTTGTCCCCGCTCTTAATTGTGAATAGGTAGTCAACCGTGTGTTTCTGTCGACGGTTCCCAACGAAATGGCCGAGGAACTGAGTAGCCAGCTCGTCAAAGGTCGAGATTGAGTGAGGCTTGAGTCCTCGGAACCAGTCCCGACCAGAGCGGATGAGGGTGGTTGGGAAGGCCCTGCACTGGGTGGCGTCGGAATGGTCCTGGAAGCTCATCCCCACGGTGAAAGCATCCAAATGGTTTTTCGGGTCGGTTTTCCCGTCGAACAGAGAGACCTTCGGGGGCTTGTTGTGTGAGGAGACGCGGACAGCGAGCAGTCCCTTGGTAAACAGATTGGTGAACGAGTTGGCGGCGTACTTAGCCTCGCCGCCCGAGAGGTGACCTTCCCGGCGCATGCCCTCGATCTTCTTTTCGAGGGCGTCGAGTCGGCCGTGGTACCCCGAGAATTCGGCGCCTTGTGATCCCTGGCCTCTGCTGTGGGAGACCTGCGTCTGGGCGCGGCCTCGGTTACTCTCGATGAGGTTCCTCAGATCCCCGGGCGAGGTGGCCTTCGAGTCGTCGTGGCGAGCCCCTTCTGTGCGACCCCATCGAGGGAGGGGGTGTCGATCATGCCTGTGGACAGGCGAGGTGACCGACATCTCCTCAGGGAGGTAAGGGTCGCGAGGAGGCTCGAGACGAGGCGCTCTGGCGGCGGATCTTGGTGTGGAGCCATGGGGTGCCCAGCGGGCCTCAGGGAGTATCGGCCCGTGAGATCTGTGGCTAGGAGGTCGTAGCCTGCCGGTGGTCAGCCGTGCCGACGAGGGCAGAGTCTTCTGGAGGCGGAGGAGCGGCGATTTGGGCCCCTGGCCCGGCCGCTTGGATGCGGACGAGCGCCTCCACGAGGGACTGTAGCCGATCTATTCGGCTGGTGAGGGCGTTGATGATGGTCGCCGGGGGAGGTTCATCCGCGCCTCCGGTGAGGGGGAGGCGGCGGCTGGTACCTAGATCTTCAGGGTGGTCGCTTGCCATGTGGGTGGAGATCGGAAGGCCAACTTTGTTTTTTGTGGAGTTTAGTTCCCATAGACGGCGCCAACTGATGGAGGTCCTTTTCGGGTCTCCGTCAGATGTTGCCTTCCGACGATCTCCCGGTGGATCTTGGAGGTGATCTCCTGTTGCGTGTGGGTCTCAATGGGTTTTGAGGAGATTGGTGGTTTTGAGGAATCAACGCCGAGTACCTACAAAAAAGTCCCTGAGTGGTTTGGTACCACCGGGGACCCTCCGACGATCAAGTTAGCACAAGATCCGAGCAGAGTAATGGCTAAGTGGGGTAAAAATGGCTTATTTGACCGCTCTGTGATGGGGGTTTATATAGTGGCGGCAGCACGCAGCAGCAGGTGCGAGAATCTCGCCGGTAGTTACGCTCCCGACGTCACACCCGTGTAAAGAACGGATCGCCCGTTAATGGGGATCGTGATGGCGTGGAACGTGGGATGTTGCTGGCGGAGAATCTGCGCATGGCGAGATTTGCGGAGCGGCGGTTACGCCTGTGAGTGGTGGAGTTGGTCGGTCGGAGGACCGAGGAAGATGGCCTCGGCTGAGGAGCTCGGGGACAAGCAAGAGGGCCGAGAAGTCTTGGTCCTGTGGCAGCTCGGGACGAGCTGAGAGGCCGAGAAGGCCAATTTTCAGGGGGCTCTGAGGAGAGCCAGCTTATGCTTGCAGGTCGGGTACAGGGATGGCCTGGTCGGCCCCTGTGGACCTTTTCTTCTGAGTTCTGGGACATGCCATCTGCCACGTGTCCTGATCTTGGAGATCGCCAATATTGAGCATCATCACTTCCGGAAGAACTCTAAAATGGAAGAAATATTTCGCAATCAATAGAATCGCAATACTATTTCTTTGCCGCACATGCAGATTACAGTGAGTTTCAGAAGATTTGAACCAAAGACCTTGAAAAGCTTTTTTTTACCACTTTAAGGCTTTTCTTCTGGCATTTAATACAGTGTTATATCAGTTGCAGTATTATTTTACTGACCTTATTCCAGAACATTCAATGAGGGTCTACATGTGATGAATTAGTCTGAGTTCATTTAAAAAGCGTGTTAATGACCTAATGAGAAATTAAAAGCTAAGATGGGGATAGAAAACAACAAGACATTGCCTTGATGTGTCCTCTTGCACCTTGCAGTTTGCCAAATTGGGTTGAGAGGTGATTCTTCCCCCTGTTAATTGAAGGGTAACTTGTCAAAAGCCCCCGGTTCACTCTGGAATTGTCTAAAAACCCTTAGATATTTTCAAAATCTTTGTGAAAAACGCATAGGCCGCATTTCATTTTGGACTTATTCACTACAACTGCTTAGATATTGCCGGCTGGGCTTTAGTTGGATCAAGGGGCTTTTTTTTAACAAGAGCAAAAGTACTAAGGGTTCTTACACAAGTTTGAAACGGTCCGAGGGCTTTTCTACAATTTACCCTTTAATTGAATGCTCCCTCTCACCCTTCCACTGGCTCACACACACTCTCTCTATATATATATATTCAAACACCACCACCATCCCACTCTTTAATGAGTGAAACAAAGGAGAAAAAAGGAAGAAAGAAAGGCAAAGCAAAACAAACAAAAGCAAACCATCCCACTCTCCTCTCGGTCATTTTGCTTTGCATTCAAGCATTTTGGTAACCCTCCAATGTTTAGTTTCTCCACTCTTCCCAATGAAAAAGATTCCCTTAAATCATTTGGACCAGAAACTCACAACGATTCTATAATCCCTCGTATGATTAACTAACAAATCCCCTGCTTCTTTCTCCTTCATCATATCAAGAATCCATGGCTGCTCCTGAAATCAACCAGCTGCAGCAACAAACATGGGTCCCTTACGAAAGAGCGAAACACTGCTCTCAAGGCTTTTGCAGCATCTACTGCCCTCAATGGTGCTACATCATCTTCCCTCCCCCTCCTCCTTTTTCCTTCATCGACGATGACGGCGACGATTCCTTCAAAAGCACGGCCTTCTCCCCATTAGTCATCGCCATCATCGGAATCCTGGCCAGCGCCATCCTCCTCATCTCCTTCTACGCTATCATCTCCAAATGCTGCGGCGGGTTCCGCCGCCATAGGCCCCATCCAAACAACTCTAATACCCCCGACGATGACCGCGTCCTGGAATCGGACGTCGAAGACCAGTCTCAATCCCGGCGGGACGAGACCTGGTATGCGTCGGCCTCGAACGGGCTCGATCGGGGGCTGATCAATAAGATTTCTGTTTATAAGTATAAGAGAGGCGACGGGCTAGTCGATGGCACCGACTGCTCGGTTTGCCTCAGCGAGTTTCGAGAGGAGGAGAGCCTTCGGTTGCTCCCCAAGTGTAGCCATGCTTTTCACTTGCAGTGTATCGATACTTGGCTGAGCTCGCATTCGAATTGCCCGCTTTGCCGTGCGAATATCGTTTCGCTGAACTCTGCGCCGAGTCAGAATATTCCAGCTCCTCCTCCTCTACCACCACCTCCTCCCCCGCCGCCGCCGATATGGTTTGGCCACTTAGCGGCAGCAGAAGAGAGAAATGATGATACGGACGCCGAGATGGAATATTGTACCGTGCGAGAAGAGGAGACTAATTCAGAGAGTGATGGAAATGCTTGGAAGCATGGTGTAATTGATGTTAGCGATGATGATGACGATGATGATGTTGATTTTTCAAATAGGGAGCGGGTTTCGATTGCGGATATATTGGAGTTGAGTATGGAGGACGAGTTTACAAAAGCCGAGCAACAAGGTATTCTAGTTGGCAGTGGAAGTTCGTCGAATAGTAAAAGCAGAAGCAGAAGCAGAAGCAGAAGCTTGCATTGTGGTATGATGAGCCCGGTCGCCATAATGAAGAGACCGACGGAGATTTCGGTTTGCCAGACAAGGGAAGGGGAGGAACACGGTTCTTCAATTTTGATACAAAGAAAAGATTTGTGTCTTTGAACTCTCACAACGAGGAAATGATTGGTAAGGGATCCCTGCATGCATTAATTCTATATAAATAAAAAAACATTGGTTTTTTGCTTGAATGGTTTGGAATTCAATCCTTATTATGAGATTGTGAAATTTTTCTCACTTGCAAATGCTACCTTTTAGTTGTTTTTCTCCTGCTCCTGTATCTAATTTAAAAAAGGAGATACATTTAGAGAATTGGAAACATGTATACGGAAATTTTATATTTCTCTTGGATTTCTCTTTGTTTCTAAACTGTTGGTGAATTAGTACATTGAAAACTTCCTGGAACTTATCTAGGGAAGTATTTTTGCAGGTACGGTCCCCTCCTTTTCTGATTATTATACTAGCAGAGATAGATACAGCGCAGCCATTATTTTAGCATCCAAGCTCAGTTATTAGCTCATGAAGACTTTATTGTCAACTATTGGTTCTATATATCTCCAGCTGATATAGACCTGCGTTAAATTAGAAATGAGGTTTAAAAGCTTGGTATGGATGTCGATCGGAACCAAAATCGCTTAGCAGTAACATTGAGTAAGTCTTTTCGGTTTGAGTTGGATTAAAAGCACTATACGGTCACTTTTGGGATTGGAGTCGGTCATCTCGACCGTATCGGCTATCTCATATCGGAACTATGGGATCTGCATTGTTTGCCAATTTAAAATAAGAATAGTAAATTTGGAAATAGTAAAGCTAACTATAATCAAGACAAATTCTTCAGTAAGTAATGATGTCTAAAATTGACCGTTTCAATATTTTGTTAAAAAGATATCTGTAATCTTTTTTTAATATATTTTTTCATTAATTAATAATGTCAATTAAAATATTGCTCAATAACCTATTAATAAACCCTAAACCATAAACTTAAATAAAGTACCCCACTAATCAAATGGTATATCCTATATCACTCGGTATCGGAAGGTTGTGATGTCATTTACTGGGAGCGGAATCGGCTATCTTGGATCGGGATCTCTTGAGATTTCGCCCTTTGTTTAGTTTTTTGCTGAAGTCCCTCTTGTTCATAATTTATCGAGTGTGAGTAGATACAGGTCTAGATCAAGATAGGTGAAGTGGGGTTTTCCTTTGGACCCAAGTTATGAATCACTCTCTGACCTACTTATTGCACAAATAGGATATTTAATTTGTTCATCTCCAACTCACATGACATCTTAATTGTAATGTGGACCTTTCACCAATGCGGCTGCAGACACCCAATCCTTGTCCAGCACTATAATGTATTTATTATTATTATCATCAATTATTTAAAGTCTCTAAGGGACGTGCAGGACGCTGCAACCTCGTAACTGCAGTGTCAACACTGCAGTGAAAGACATGAAGATTGATAAAAATAAACTGATATAAAATAAAATATTAAGATTTAAAATATAAAATAATTGCCCCTACCTAGTAGATATTGCCCCTATGACGTAATCTTAACTATTTGTCTCGAACATGCCCCTATGGAGTAGATGTTGCCCCTACAGCGTAATCTGTAGGGGCATTTGGCCCTACGGACATAATATTTTTTAATATATCTGTTTAAAAAATAAAATAATTGCCCCTATGGAGTTATCCGTAGGGCCTACTAAGTTTTGTCCATATTACTGAGTCCATAAGGACAAAATATCGGATATTCTATCCCTACGGATAAATGTGTAGGGGCAACACGCGCCCCTACGGATTAATCCGTAGGGGCAAATATTTCCCCTGCGGATTAATCCGAGGGACATTCTATCAGGGTGTTTTTAAAAAAAAGGGCTATCTGTTTTCCCCCCGTCCTATGCACAATAATATATATATCATATAGCAAAATACATAAATATTCATAAACGATTATCTCATGTATAATATATAAAAGAAATAAACAAATAGAATACGAAATCAATCTAACATCATCGTAAGCATCCAAACAACCACCGATATCGTCCAAAACATACAATATGTATCAAATAAGTACATCCATCCTCAAAAATATAAATAAATCTATTCTAGCTCGCTCTAGGTCCTCCACCTTTAATAATCGCCGTAATCTGGCGCATCAGCTCCTCCGTGCAGCCCTGGGTCGTCAAAAACTCGACTAATGAAGGAGCGGCCTGTGCATGAGTCTGAATGGTCTGTGTAGGAGTCTGGGTCGGCTGTGGAACTAAAGGAGTGGCCTGCGCAACCGCAGCCTAGGTAGTGGCTTATGGAGCCGCAGCCGAAGAAGAGGCATATGGAGCCGTGGCCGAAATAGCCTGCCGAATCTGTAAAATTTTGTGTTTGTGTAATAAACGAGTAAAAACGGTGTATTAGATTTTAGTTGAATTCGTATAATTATCGGATTATTACGGAAACGCGAATTTATATATACTTTGTTGAGATTCCACACGTTTTCTTGAAGTTCATATGTTATATATGAGAATTTATATATTATGTATAAGAATTTATACATGTTGAAATTGCACACTGTTTCCCCCAATTAGAAGGAAACTCTATTTCTAAGACTGAAAAGTAAAGCACCGCTTCAAGAAAGAGGCTAAACACCAAAGGCAATTTATCCTTACAAGAATCACATGCACTTAATAATAGCAAATTAAATTATAGATGCACAAACACAACAGAGAGCTAAAATAAAAGAACTCTTAGCAGATAATGAAATACTTGATTAAAAAGAAAATACTTGTTCATCATTATTATCGTTATTACATTTAAAAAAGATCACCAAATATGGGATCGGAAAAACAAGGGTTCACAAAGATAAGAAGAAAATTCTCCAGTTCCCTTTCTGTCTTCTCCGCCACGTTGAAGCAGCGGTCCTCCCGAGAAGTAGACGCCCAACGATCATCACCACACTCATCAGAAAAGGTGGCGATGATAACCCAGCGAGCCCGTATCTGGCTCAGCAAGTGGAAAGAACAGTCCCTCAGGGCTTTGGTGATCAAGTGCGCTTCAAAGAAGCACTCGATCTTATCCTCGGCGGCGTCAAGTATTGCTGAGGACATCTCTACTGGGGGAGGGGGAAGATCGGCGAGCACCGAGGCAAGGATCGTCCGGAGCCAAAGGGAGTGCGGAGGAAGAGGAGACCCCACGCGAGTCAAAAGCTCGTACATTGCAGCATCGCACTGCTCGTCCGTAAAAGAAGGGTCCACCAGGCGCGTAGCAAAACGGGGAACGATGTCCTGAATCGGCACTTCCCATGGTTGTCGGCGAGCATGAGGGCGGTTGCAGGCCATAATCGAAGAAGTTCTCTAAAGATGAGAAAAGAAAAGGCTCGGCCTTGAGTTATATATATAGATCCAAGCACAGAGAATTCTGTGCACAACGGAATTATTTTCAAGACCCAGGAAATGAAATTTTTGGGAAGATGAAAAGACATCTCAAGTGAAGCAACGCTTCCGATTCGCCCAATCAGAGCAAAACTCTACTTTGAAAATCTAAATTTTAATAAATAAAGCAACGGTTCGGATTCTTTGCGCTGGGCGCAATGCGCCACGTGTCAGGCGCAGATGCATCAGCGCAGCGCCCAAGAAGGCGCGCCCAATCAGAGCAAAACTCTATTTAAAGAAAAATTAAAGGAAGTAACGTTTCAGTTGCGCAAGCACTGCGCACGTGTCAGCGCAGTTGCGCTGCGCTGTGCGCTGCGTGACACGTGTCACGCGCTGGGGTATTTGCGCCAAACAGAATTAAGATTTTAAAGAAATCTTTCTGTTCTTATTAAAACAAGAAGATTTTCTTCTGTAAAACAGAAGCCCTTGGATCAAAGATCCAACGGTAGGGAAAATTCCCCAAATCACTCAGAGAAAGATCTCTTTAACAAATTTAACTAATTTATGGGCACTATAAAAAGGACCCCAGACCTCAATTCAAAGACATCAACATTTGGTGAGAAATCAAAAATTCTCAAGAGGAAAAAAGGTAAAAACCTTTAAAAGAGAAGAATTTCTTCTAATAGATCATTGATCTAAGAACAAGATCAATGATCTCCAATAAAAAAACAAATAAAAATAGTGCTTTGCACTTTTTTATGAACCTCTGGTTCTCTGAGATAAGAAAAACAAGAGAAACTTGTTTTCTTTGATCTAAATTAGATCAAGAAAGCAAACAGTGCTTTGCACTTCTGTTATGAATCTTTGGTTCTTGAATCTAAAAGATTCTCAAATTTATAGTGTCTTGCACTTGCAAACTGCGCTGTTGCGCTCTTGGGAGAGCGCCACGTGTCAGCATCTGAACTACTTGCGCTATGCGCTTTAAGATAGAGTTTTGCTCTCTGTAATTGGCGCAACTCACCAGAATGCGCCACGTGTCAGCAGCGCAAACGCAGCGCACTAGCGCAGCGCACTGTGCTTGCATGACACGTGTCGTCACCACAAGCGCTTGCACTCTCTGATTGGCGCAAAGCGCCTAAGAATGCAATGCATTTCTTTTGCTAAAGGGCCAGGCCCAAGTCAAAAAGACCTAACAGGCCAAAATAAATTGCAAAGCAATAAAAAGGGGAGAGCCCAAGTAAAATTGATGCTCTGCATCATTTATAAATGGGCAGAGCCCAAAACAAATTGATGCTCTGCATCCTTTATGGGTAGAGCCCAAATAAAAATAAAAAGAAATGCAATGCAAAAGCAAATGAAATGTTGAACATTTTCAACTGGACTTAGCCCAATCGTGGCTGTAAGTCCTCAAATTAAATTGACTGAGCACGGTTGCTCTCCTAAATCAATTTACATCCGGTTCGAGGGTACATCTCCGAACTCCTCTGACACCTATCGTTGTAATTCCTCAACGACGTCAGAGAGGTGACGGGTCCCAACGACCACACATTAATATTGGACCGAAACGTCCTTAAACTAATATTAGACCGAGACGTCCTTAAACTAATATAGGACCGAAACGTCCTTAAACTAATAATGGACCACCACGTCCCTAAACTGGCGACGGACCGAAACGTCCTTAAACTAATTATGGACCACCACGTCCCTAAATTGGCGATGGACCACCACGTCCCTAAACTAGAACAATAGAGCCTCCAAATGCTCTTTTGCCGGATCTAAACGGTCCCGTTTAAGTTGATCTTAGCCCCAAATACGGCTAACGGTTCCTTAAACATCCAAATGGACTATAAAACTCCAAATCAACTTTGGTTCAAGGGTACATCTCTGAACTCCTCTGACACCTATCGATGAAATTCTTCAACGACGTCAGAGAGGTGACGAATCCTGACGGCCATATAATAAATGGATCACCACGTTAAGTCGATCTTAGTTTCAAACAGGACTAACGTATCCTTAACGAACGTTTAAGTTGATCTTAGCCTCAATACGGCTAACGTATCCTTAAACTAAAAACACCAAACCCAAATCTAAGTAAATACGGATTTGGACTAATCCACGTCTTACGGGCGACGGCATTACTCAGTCTCCGTATACAATCCACGGGCAACCACAAACAAAACAAACACTCATGACACGAAGTGAAATTCTGGAGAAGGAGAAAGTTGTTACCGCGATGCGGTAGCGTAATTAACTGCAGGGGCTTGCGCCTACAGAGAAGAGCGTCCCCACAATCAAAAACCCCTCAAGCGAGGGGGAATCTGACGAAGTCTGCTACATCGGCCGCATCCGTCTAAACCCCCGACACACGGTGCCATAAATCAACTTGGCATCTTCGGAGAGGTGGACGGATAAAACCATATAGCATCTTCCCCGAATCTCAGGCAAGACGTCCTCATGTCGCCGCCGCCGCCATTCGGAGGGGAACAGATTCTGGCACGCCCTGTAGGACCTTTTCCTCTTTCCACTCCACACTTCGTGTGTCGTCTTCGTGAACGAATCGCGGTTTGTTAACGGTTGCCTTTGGATTTTCAAGTTACTAAGATTTGGTCTTTTGTCTGGCGCAGAACTCAAGCATCCATGGCTTTTAACTGCACCAACTGCTCGAAGTGTCACTGCAACGGACGCTCCACCTCACCTAGAGGTGTAGCATATGGGCCCCAAGCGGCTTCCTTCCTCGCTCTGCCGGTAGAACAGGTGGCCCAGGCCACCACCGGCCTGTTTTTTGGGGCCATGATCCCGCCTTCAAGCTTCTCTATGCTAATACCTGCACCGGAAGTGAACAAGAAGTCGGTCTTCGACCGGCTCACTGCTACGACGGCCCCTGTCAACGGGTCGTCCATTACCAAGCCAACAGCCTCTATCTTTGCTAGGCTGGATCAAAACTCCGAGGGGCCCACCAAGAAGCCTGTGAATCCTAAGGTGGCTGTCCCAAGGAAGGCAATAGCCGCTGCTCCAGAAGTCGTCAAGGCGGCTTCCCCTATCAAAGAGTCAGTCTTTTCAAGACTGACTATTCCTGCTCCTGCCCCTGCCCGAGGATCTGTCTTCGACAGGTTGAATATCATCATTCAAAGGACAACCTCAGTCTTTGAGAGGTTAACACCAGCGACGCCTCATTCAGACAGGGGGCAAAAAGAAGCTGTCTCTATCTCCGAGCCAGTCCCAACGGATCATCATGCTCGACGTCGCCATTGGCGACGAGTGAGAAAGGCAGGGGGCAACTCCCCCTCAGGGCTAACTCCACCGGCTCTATAGGTGGAAGTCAACGCTGTTGTTCCAACTGGGAACAGCTTTGAACTGCTGAGGAGGGTACGTAAGAACTCTCCAACCGCTACATTGAAAAGATCTCCTCCGCCCGCGGAGAGAGTTCCGGAAACAAAGCAAGAATAACCCCCTCAACGGCTGTCCTAAAAAATAAACAAGGTTTGGCGTAGGGTTCAAGACTCCGTGATTGATCCAAACCACTCTCGTCAACAGAAAAAGGCGAAGGTGCAAAAAGAAAAGGACCGTCCTATTAAACAGCAGAGGACAACGATCACCAGGGTGCCCACTTCAACGGCCCCCTCCACTTCAACGGCCCACAAAAGAAGAAGGCCGGAGAAAACCCCCGCGCCCGCGGCAAATGCCAAAGGTGGTGAGCCTAAACGCCCCAATTCCGGGGGTATGATAGTTCATACAGTTTATATGGCATCGGGAAAGGAGGATAGCCGCGCATCCACGGGTCATAGACTGTTGGAGATAGTGCCCTCATAGTCAATTATTGGATCGTAGGTACGTGATTGCAATGATTGCGGAGGACCTATACCGGTAGGACAGTCTTATTCGAGATGATAGTATGCTATCTGGTTTGCCTTTATCAGTCGTGTACATGTTCAGGTGACTGATCACATGTTACACTTTGATAGAGCCCTTAGGATCTTGCTTTACCACCAACAGTATGATGGCGATCATATACGTGAGAGTTGGGTGGTTTATATGCATATCCTTAATTGTGGTCCCTAGTCGTGGGAGTTTCGAGACATGGCATCGATACTCCGGAGTAGACTAGTGTGTACAGTCGAGACCCCGACGAGGGGCGGTGGCCGGTCTCACAAGCCACTGGTGTCAGTTGGATCACCTAAGATGTATACAGGTGCTCATTGGGTTATGAGTACACCGGACAGGACTCGCCGGGAATCTGCTAGTTAGTACTATATCTATCGTCAGATAGCAGTTCCCTGGTGACATGTGTACAGGTTAGTTCATCAACCTGAGGTCGTCATTTGTCTCGTGTGAGTTCCCACTGTGCTTTGATTTCTACCCTACCACGGCTCAAAGGAGTCGTGCAAACAGGTAGTTTTTGCGTACAGTCCCGAGCCATATGGAGGCACGTGAGCGGATCGGCAGGGGATTCGTCTCTCCCGGTATTGGGGGCGAGATCGTGCTGTGTCTAGGAGAGCCATTACACATAGCCCACGGCCGTGGCAGGAGATTTACTGGTAGGTACTCCAGTAGTATCTCAGGGTGTTATTGGGCTACACTCCGACACGACTTATACTACTATTGGGGGTCTGACGTTACTAGCCCCCTAGGCAGATATGCGATACTCATAGACGAACGGACCGGACTGTATATACATTGTCACTGTTAGGCTCAGAAGGGTTTCTGGATGAGTTCACTCATCAGTCTCCCTTGAGGTCAGTCCATGGGCAGCCGTTACGCATAGCTAGTGCCGCTGACGGTTTGTGGTTAAACCCACTGCCAGGGTACTGACGAGTCATTAGAGTCCCCCACAGACAGTTTCCCAAGTTCGAACGAAACGTTGTAGAGGCCGTATGGTTTTATGGCAGGGTTCGGAAAATGCACGTGCGTTTACGCACGTGTTATTTTTCGGGCAGATGATACTGGTCGGCTTTGGTTTAAGCCGGATCCGAGTATTATATTGAGTAGGTATAATATCTTTGTCTCAGTTGCATTTGTATTCGGTCTTAATACAAATGCGGGTATATTTATACAGTTATGGGGTTATCCTGAAAGTCGTTTCAGGATCACTTTTGGAAGTTGCCAGTTTCCAGTTTTCTATCAGCCGTCTTTTAACATTCGGTTAAAGACGGATTTATCTTTTCTTGGATAAGGGTGAGTCATCATTCTAGAAGCTTCTAGAAGTGGTGATGAGGCTAGTGAGTCATTAGTGCTTTAATGGAGCCATTAATGCAATGGTGACTAGGTTAATGAATCACCATTTGCATTAATGATGTTTTATTTGCATGAAGGATATTTGTGGTTGATATTTGTTCTTATAGTCACTCTCCCCTCTCCTACACTCACCTCCCTCTTTGCATATATATGGCCGGCCCTCTCTCTCCTCCTTCACTCACTCATTTGAGAAATTATGGTTGCTAAAAAGAAAAGACTAAAGTTTTGGATACATGGAAATTTCATAGTTCATTTCTTGTTCCATTTCATTTCCATCGGCAACTTCATTAACCGATCGTCCACGGCTTTGGACGAAGTGAGACAAAGTCATCTACTCATTCTCTACATCATTCTTGGTCGTCTCTTTTAGCAAACTTGACGATCGAGTTGCCTCGAGTCAGAGGCGGGAGCCCGTTTAAAGAATCGTCGACGTGGTGCCACCTCGACGAGGAGATCGGAGATCGACGAGATCGGAGTAGCCGCAACGGAGCGTGGGATGATGGTTAAAGAACGAAGGACTCGGATCGTTCGGTATAACCTTTCTACACTCTTTACAGTTTGTTAGTTTAGCAATAATGGCAGATCCGGGTGAAAGTATACGATAGCGCCAGTTAAAAAGTTTTTGTTCCGCATTTGGCGTCTGTAGACGGCCGGGGCGCTACCGTAGACTTACAGTGGTATCAGAGCCTAACCATTTTGCTATACTAACTTGTGCTAACGCGTTTAAAATATCGATCGAACCGGAAATCAAAAATCGCAATTTTTCAATTTGACAGTTTCTGTTAATTTTCAAACTGGTCCAAATGTCATTTTGACCATACCAGAAAATCAAGCAGGGTTTTTTAGGAATACTGGAGAAATTCGACCAAGTGATTCGACTGTTCCGCCGCGGATCCGCGGCCCAAGCATGGTTTTGGCTGCGGATCCGCCGCAGGAAAGTGACGTCACTTAGCCAATTTTCTACAGTGCATTCTATGTTGGAAATTGGGATTTTTGGTATATATCTTTTGGGCCCAGATTTTATTACTGTTCAGCAGATTTGCGTGGGGCCCACTTTGTGATATTTTGTCGATCGAAATTTAAACATGTTAGTTAACAGTGCTTACATTATATCTCCGACCGGGAATGTCATTTGATCGGTAAACCGCGTCTGATTGCTATAGTTCTTTTAGACGGGTTTGCGAACGTGACATTCGCGTTGATGTTCTGTGTTGTGCTGTGATGTTGCGGATTTGTCGTGGTGGATAGCAGTGTGCAATGGTAGTACGGTTTGAGTTTATTTGTACATTTGATATTGCGGGGCGAGCGTCCAACATGTGGACTGCCGTCACTGCTTGTTGTATAATATTCTTTTGGGGCACGACCAGGTTGCGGTCGATGTACCTGTTGTACTATTTTTCATTACTGTACTAGGTTTTGCCCCGAGACGGAGTGCACGGATAGCCGGGTTCTGGAGGGCAACGGGTCCGCATCTCATGGCTTTGAGAGGCAGAGGGGTCCCACTCTAGAATTGGCAGACTATTCGCCGCACTCGTAGGGGGTTACAGGTTGACCCAAGGAGGGGTGCTCAAGCTACCGGATTCCGTGAAGTGCCGGGTGGTCCATTCACTATGCTGTAGGGGGCTGCCTCGCTTCAGGTTTTGGCGGGTAACTTGTCGCACCCGTAGGGGTCTAGGTTTCATTGTACAGGCTATCCACACGACAGGGGAACGTCGGGTTTCAGCAGCGGCTCTGTGAAACCCGGGGATCCCAGATATCTGTATTGTTTTGTGATGCTTATTACTTTTCTGTAATGTTGCATATTATTACGCCTGGAGCGATTATTGTATATTGGTTTATATACTATTAGATGTTGTATATATTTTACACCCGCGCTAGTCCAGTCCCCGCTCTGTCGTTAGTTAAGTAACCTAACGGGTGATGACGGGACCCAGTGACGAATGCGGATGGCATATACGTACATTTTATTTTCGTTCTTTTCTGGTGTGATCGATTGATGGGACTGCGTTGATTCTGATCAATGCAAAGGAAAGCAAACCTGTTTACAGTTGATGGAACAAATTTAAAAAGTGTTATTGCAAAGACGTTTCCTTTTGTTTTGCATAGCGGTATTCAGTGGAATATCCTGCACCTCATTCGACGGGGCAAGGGCCGATATCCCTTCACCGGGACTGACCCCTTGGGCAGAAGTTTGCGTCAGGGTAATAACTTCACTATAGTCGATTACATGTTGCTTTGCATCGCGGTATTCAGTGGAATATCCTGCACCTTATTCCACGAGGAAAGAGCCGAGATCCCTTCATCGGGAATGACCTCTTTAGCAAAAGGTTTTCGCCACTATATTTTTATAAAAAGCTATCAGGTTCCTTCAGCGATATCAAGTTCACTACGTTAAAGGTTTTTCGCCAAAAACCAGCCGTAGCCCTCCGTCGTTTCTTATGGATGGTCAGTAGTATTCAAGCTATGTTTGTTGGCTTACGTCAAGGCATAGTGTTTGGTAGCTGCTGGGTATTCATTTGTTGCATAGATAGATGAGTTGGTTTGGGACAGTCGTATTACCTTGTTGGCATACGTCAAGGGTATGTACGGGTGGGTTCAAATTAACAAGATAATGACTGGCAGAACTTGACATGTGACTTATGATTTGTTGACATACGCCAAGGTCATAAGAGCATGGGGCATAAATCATATCGGGAGTTTCTAAAGAAACTGAAACTTGCCAAGTATGCACATACCTTCTGGAGTATGAGTAACGTGGATGCATTCCATCACGTTATCATGCGATGAGAGTTGGATCCCGATTCCCACTGATGAGTTGGTTTACTCTTCGGGTGATCCCGATTGATTCTTCTTTCAGGTTTGGGGGAGAATTTGACAGGACAGTGAGAGGTTTCCGGATTAGATAAAGTGATAACCATTCTGATCTAGGTTAGAGTGCACGCAGAGTGTTTCTTTTCTCTCTCTCTTTGGCAGCGACCTTTGACCGACCCTAGACTATGACTCAGTGACCAAGTTGACCGAACCTTCTTAAAATACTGGCTTTTGGATTGTCCGAGTTGCATAAGTCATTGCCACTCCTTCTTTTACCCTTTGCATTTCTCAGAACACCCGTATTACTACGGACATCCACTTCCATTGGATAGATCCATCGTATGGTTATATACGAACTCGAAGGGACTTCTTCGAGGATGGATCAAGGTTCAGGAGAAATAGAATTGGTTTATTCAGTTGTCTTTTATTATCACCTTCTCTCAGGTTGCGAGGGCTCCTTGGTTTAGGAGAGTACACTTATTACGCTTATTGGATAGTCTTATTCCAAACCATAGGCTGGTGCCGAAAGGTAGGGAATGAAGAAAACCAATTAGCCTAAGTATGGTGTGCAGAAGGTAATATGTAAAGACAAAATAAAGGGATTAGAAAGAGGGCAAAGTAAATTGCGACCGATATCATTCACGACCAAAACCGCGTACTTCATCGCCACTCCTATTTCACCTTTTAAAAGAATAAGGTATTATTCAGTTGTCTTTTATCATCATCTTCTCTCAAGATACGAGTACTCCTTGGTTTAGGAGGGTACACCTATTATGCTTACTGGATAGTCTTCTTCCAAACCATAGGCTGGTGCCGAATGGTAGGGAAGGAAGAAAACCATTTAGCCTAACGATGGTGTACAGAAGGTAACGACTAAAGACAAATAAAGGGATTTGGAGAGATGGCAAAGAAATATACGGTTAAAGTCATGAATTGGATTATGGAAGAGGCATTACTATGAATACCAAAATACCCCTAGGAAACATTTTCATGTTTCAGTGCATTGTTAAAGGAAAACTGTTTTCCCGATTGGATACTTACTCCAAGGGTATGTATTTACCAGGTTTCATTCTCATATCTGTATGGTCTTACAGATGATGAGTGGGAGTAAGTTATTGGGAATTAGGTAATTATCCTCATTATATCGGAATTCGTTGTAATTGGTGATATTTGAGGAAATCGCCAGGGTACAGTTTCCAACCTACGACGCATAGGTTTTTGAGTTGTTCAACTCAGCGGACTTATACAGAGTATTGTATGTTGTCCAGTGTCCATCAGGACAAAGGGATAGGTCCTCGTACTATGTTCTGTTTACTTATAACTTCTCTAGTATTTAGACAAGTGTTTCGTTGAAATACAAGGTCTAAGTTTTGAGAAGTTATGGGTATAAGAATAAAGTAGAGAACCAGGTATCACAAGTATCGGGATTCTTCAAAGAGATCGAAGATGTAGATTCTTGTGATTGGTATTCAGATGATAGTGATGGTTTTGAGAAACGTGTTTCTTTTTCAGGTTATTCTTAATTGGATGGATTCCTAAGTTGAGTAATACTGATTAGCCTCTTTCCATTAAAGTGATATGCACTGGAGACAGCTGCATGATTTGAATTTGGTTCCAATTAAATAAGTGCCAAAGTTTCTATATTGGATATAGAATGGATCGTACCTTAAAAGATATTAAGGTATGGGGAGTTGTCCAGCTTATGCTTAAAACCAGACTCTGGATAACTCAGGGCACGTTTCTGTAATGGCTGTTTGTGGGTTGACCCTGGCTATGACGAGGGTTGATATTCTACCATTTGGAAGATCAATAGTGATATTGTTCTTGACTCGCCACAGTTTTAGTAAAATGGATCTTTTTCAGAAAACAGTAGTGGGAGTATGGTAGAACTGGAAGTGATTCCAGAACCGCGAACGATTACGGAAAATTTAATAGGACCTATATATTCAATCAGGTTTGACATTCCATTAGCCACTCCGCAGATATGGTGGGTAACCTCAGACACCCAAGAGGTACTTCGGTAGGCTCAAGGACGGTGACAGGGAGGTTCTTATCTACCCAGACTTGACACTACTGTTGTTCCAGGCTATGAGACCCGGTAGGAGGGTTGTCGTAGTCAGTGGGAGCAGCGGAAGCATAGTGGGCAAGTTGCTTATATCTATTTATAGACTTGAGCAGTTATAGCGGAGATAGATCATCTATTTTTGATGTGAAAGTCATGGTTTTGACTTCAATCAGAATAAGGGATGGATCTGTTAAGAAGGTAGTAGGGTGTGATGTCATGGTATCTGGATGACATACACAGAGTGGGAAGTAAAATTCCTATACTACGATCGGTTGTACTGTGGTCGTCACACAGTTGTTTCTCCAGACAGGATATGGATATAATATTTGACATTCTGGTTTCTAGATCTATGGTTTTAGATCTGGATTTAGGTAGTTTCCCAATGTAGGTTCTTTGACAGTATTCTAATGGTTTTTAGAATAGATGACTCCTAGCATGGTGGTGTACCTGCAGGTGATGGAGTCACCCTCTCTAAAGGTGTCTTTTAGACTAAAGTAGAGAGGGATGGGCATGATTGACAGATCACTTGCTTAGGCAACTGAGTCAATCATGAGATGTCAAGTACCACACCAGATGTTGTTTTTGCACAAGATGCAATAAGTTTGTATTAATCCAATCCTGGAGAAACATAAGGAAGCAGTTTTAGAACATAAGTACATGTTCTACGGATTTGATGACGGCAGCCTCTTTCGGGAGACGGTTATCATTCCAAGCTTCAAAGGTGACATGGATGACAGATTGATTGTCATAGTTACAGTTTTTTCTCTGACGAGGGACAGTATTATGGACAGGTGGTCCAAGAGGATACTGTGGGTGGCATGGTGCCGGATACTGATTAGGTTCAGTGATTGATACAGTCTAAGAAGTTTGGATTTGGAGTTCATTTATGAACTAGGTCCCATCAGATATCCAGACATATTCTAAGACAGGTATTACTCAATTCGGGAGATGGCTTTCTCCGCGAACTTGAGATTAAGAGAGATATAGAAAGAAACATCTAGGCGGATCCACTCACTGAGGCTATTTCTCGAACACAATAGTTTTACAAACGGGCTTTGTGAAACTGATTAGTAGAGGAGTTGGATGTTCGGTTTCACACGGGCTGTGAGTAGTCGACATTGCAATAATTAGCCTTGAGTGCAAGTGGGAGATTGTTGGAGATAGTGCCCTCATAGTCAATTATTGGATCGCAGGTACGTGATTGCAATGATTGCGGAGGACCTATACCGGTAGGACAGTCTTACTCGAGATGATAGTATGCTATCTGGTTTGCCTTTATCAGTCGTGCACATGTTCAGGTGACTGATCACATGTTACACTTTGATAGAGCCCTTAGGATCTTGCTTTACCACCAACAGTATGATGGCGATCATATACGTGAGAGTTGGGTGGTTTATATGCATATCCTTAATTGTGGTCCCTAGTCGTGGGAGTTTCGAGACAGGGCATCGATACTCCGGAGTAGACTAGTGTGTACAGTCGAGACCCCGACGAGGGGCGGTGGCCGGTCTCACAAGCCACTGGTGTCAGTTGGATCACCTAAGATGTATACAGGTGCTCATTGGGTTATGAGTACACCGGACAGGACTCGCCGGGAATCTGCTAGTTAGTACTATATCTATCGTCAGATAGCAGTTCCCTGGTGACATGTGTACAGGTTAGTTCATCGACCTGAGGTCGTCATTTGTCTCGTGTGAGTTCCCACTGTGCTTTGATTTCTACCCTACCACGGCTCAAAGGAGTCGTGCAAACAGGTAGTTTTTGGGTACAGTCCCGAGCCATATGGAGGCACATGAGCGGATCGGCAGGGGATTCGTCTCTCCCGGTATTGGGGGCGAGATCGTGCTGTGTCTAGGAGAGCCATTACACATAGCCTACGGCCGTGGCAGGAGATTTACTGGTAGGTACTCCAGTAGTATCTCAGGGTGTTATTGGGCTACACTCCGACACGACTTATACTGCTATTGGGGGTCTGACGTTACTAGCCCCCTAGGCAGATATGCAATACTCATAGACGAACGGACCGGACTGTATATACATTGTCACTGTTAGGCTCAGTAGGGTTTCTGGATGAGTTCGCTCATCAGCCTCCCTTGAGGTCAGTCCATGGACAGCCGTTACGCATAGCTAGTGCCGCTGACGGTTTGTGGTTAAACCCACTGCCAGGGTACTGACGAGTCATTAGAGTCCCCCACAGACAGTTTCCCAAGTTCGGGCGAAACGTTGTAGAGGCCGTATGGTTTTATGGCAGGGTTCGGAAAATGCACGTGCGTTTACGCACGTGTTATTTTTCGAGCAGATGAACACAATCGCCCCCTCTATGTCTCAGGATACTGCCATGATATAAAAATAGGCAAAATCCTGATCGATAACGGGTCATCTGTTAACCTACTCAATGTGCGGGTTTTAAAGGAAATCTGCATGAGCGTTCAACACCTCGCTCGAGACAAGATCACCATCTCCGGGTTCGACTCCCAATCGTCGAAGACTCTTGGATCTGTGATACTGACGCTACGCTTCGGGCTGCTCGTCACAGACATTAAATTCCACGTCATAGATGCTAAGACATGCTACAACGCTCTGCTCGGCCGACCATGGTTATACGAGTACAACATCATCCCTTCTACACAGCATCAGTGTATGAAATATTTTAAGGATGGTCTCGAGTACACTGTGACGGGAGAACTGAATCCGTTTTCCGTAAACGAAGTTCACAAATATGAAGATGCCAAATACTTCTTACCGAGTTTCGAAGACACGGAAAGGTGTCACAAGCCGGAGAACAAAACTAACGCTACCATCCCTGTCTTCGGCAGTGATACCGAGGAGGAAGAGGAGATAGTATATTCGGGTCTGCCCCAATACACCAAGCCGGGACCATCCGCTCCTATGTTGATTTTTGGTAGTGATTCAGAGGATGAGGTCCATTCTGTATTCTCTGCTCGACCTTCAATACGAGCTTCCGCTGACGAAGAGCAAAGTCTACAAGTCGCTATGGTGCCGCTTAAATATTATAAAGAACTGGATGCACTTGATACCGACAGTATAGAGGAGCTGCAGACGTTCTATATCCCTCCCAGGCGAGATGGCGAGAAGGCAATTCTATTCTACCGCTCTGAAGAAAACAAAGTGGAGAAAGAAATCTGGCACGGGGCGGATCCTACGTTGGACAGGCTTCAACCCATTCGTCTACCCAGATATTATGCAGAAGGCTTGAAGAGGCTGTTGAAGCGCCAAGGGATACCCTTCAAACAGACCGTTAGAAAGGCCAAATTCTATGATAGGCTCTGGAACGTCCCCGGAACTCAGCACAAGCTGCCTAGTAGGAGGATGGGGACGATCGGGCTCGGACACATTCGCCCCAAGAAACGAGAGCTGCTCCATGACTGTTACGTCGTGCGTGACTTCAATGAAGAAGCAGATGCTCAACAGGAAGACGCTAATCCTGAACCAGTAAAAGTTCCTGATGCAAAAGTGCCCAGTCCGTCGTTTGAAGAACAAATGGACAGGCTTATAAGGGAAGCCGGCCAAAAAGTCCGAGATGATCACAATCGTGAAATGGCAATCTACGAGAAAGCCAAAAAGCAACGCCTCCTTCAACAGGCCGTGAAAGACGAAAATGCCGCACCCTGCCAACCTGTTATAAAAAAGGCTCGACGCAGAGGCAGAAACAAATCGAAAGGCCAAAAAGGCGCTCAACAGCAACAAAGCGGGGCTAAGAGGCCACGCAAGCGGGAGTCGAGCGTTATTGATCTATCCCTCATGAAGAAAATGGGTCGAGCGTACTCGTTTCCGCGGGACAAGACGAAGAAGATACTTGATCTTGCTCTAAAACATCAGATGATTACACTGCCGGAGTCTAAACACCCCGAACAAGCAAGCGAGGTCTCACACCCAGGCTATTGCTCTTATCACCGAGTGATAGGGCACCCTCTTGAGGACTGCTTCACCTTCAAGAATTGGGTTGAAGATCAGTATCAGCTTGGCAAGTTCGCTCTGTCCGACAACTGGAAGGTAGCGCCACCACAGAAGCACGAACCCAAGGCCACGGAAGAAGAACTAGTTCCACATTGGGATTGGAAGCGAATTCGTACTTATCACGTGATAACGATATCAAAACAAGAGCCCGAGAACATGGATGACCTTCCCTGGTGCTTCGAAAACAGCAACGACGAGATAATCTCAGAATTTCCGCCAGCGCCGAAAGAACTGGAGGATGGAATACATACCACTGCAGATAACCTCAAGAAAATCGAGTTGGGGACGGCGAACGATCCACGACTGACATTCGTCAGTGAGCTGCTATCTGAAGAAAGGGTGACTGCGTTAAAAGACGTCCTTGTACAGCACAAAGATTGCTTCGCATGGAACTACTCCGAGATGCTAGGACTAGATCCAGAAATTGCTGTGCACAAATTGGCGATATCCCCGGACGTCAAGCCGGTCAAACAGGAGCCAAGAAGAATGTGGATCGAGCTTGAGATGAGCATCAACGCCGAGGTCAAGAAGCTGATCGACTCCGGCTTCATCCAGGAAGTTCAATACCCTGAATGGATCGCTAACATCGTCCCGGTGATGAAGAAAAATGGGACGGTGCACATATGCGTGGATTTTCGGGATCTCAATAAAGTCTGCCCGAAGGACGATTTCCCAGTGCCAGTCACCGAACTGATGATAGACAATACGTCCACTCATGAGGTTTTCTCCTTCATGGACGGCTCATCAGGGTATAATCAAATAAAAATGCACCCCGAAGACCAGAAGCACACCGCTTTTCGGACTCCTTTGGGAATATTCTGTTATAAAGTAATGCCCTTCGGATTAAAGAACGCCGGTGCCACCTACCAGAGGGCCATGACGAAGATCTTCGATGACCTCATACACGAAATCGTCGAATGCTATATCGACGACCTCGTGGTTAAGAGCAAATCATACGAGGAACATCTCAAGCACCTAAAAACTGTATTTCAATGCCTTCGGCAATACAACTTGAAGATGAACCCTCTCAAGTGTGCATTCGGAGTTTCTTCGGGCAAATTCCTGGGGTTCATCGTCCGACACCGGGGTATCGAGTTAGATCCGTCAAAGATCAAGGCGATCATGGAAATGCCTCTGCCAAGAACTCTCAAACAGTTGCGGTCTCTCCAGGGAAAGCTTGCGTATATACGGCGATTTATAGCCAACCTTTCAGGCAAGTGCCGTCCTTACAGCCACCTGATGAAGAAGGGAATCCCGTTCGTCTGGGATCATAAATGCCAAGACGCTCTGGACGAAATCAAGCAGTACCTGCAGAACCCGCCAGTGTTGGCTGCTCCGGTCAAAGGAAAGCACCTCATTCTTTATACAACCGCCCTCGAAGGTTCTTTAGGCGCATTATGGGCGTAAGAGAATGACCAGGGGAAAGAAAGAGCACTCTACTATTTAAGTCGAGTTCTTTTGGGGGCAGAAAGCAACTACTCCCCCATTGAAAAACACTGCCTGGCGTTGATCTTCGCGATAACAAAGCTCAGGCACTATGCGTTGGCGCATGAGGTCCGTCTCATTTCGAAGGTGGACCCTCTTAAATATTTAATGTCGAAGGCCATATTGACGGGATGACTCGCTAAATGGGCCCTGCTCTTGATGGAGTTTTCGATAACTTATCAACCTCTCAAGGCAGTGAAAGGCCAGGCCATTGCCGACTTCCTCGCTGAGCATCCGATCGCCGCCGATTCTCCTCTAAATTGCGATTTACCAGACGAACATGCGTTTAACACGATCGACGGTGGTGATACCCAATGGGAACTCTATTTCGATGGAGCATCTTCCGTGAAAAAGCGCAAGCAAAGTACCCCTATAATCAAATCGGGGGTAGGCCTCATCTTCGTGACTCCATAAGGAGGGATAATGCGCTTTGCTTTCTCCTTAACAGAACCGAGGACGAATAATGAAGCCGAATACGAAGCTTTGATAGCAGGCCTCGAGATCGCCATTGATATGGGAATTGAAAACCTCCTCATATACGGAGATTCTCAACTGGTCGTTAGTCAAGTAAACGGCGACTACCAAACGTGCAAACCGGAGTTGGTGAAGTACGGTGAAAAGGTGCAACAACTGTTGACCCAAATTCCCTCCTATACTTTGGAAAGCATACCGCGTGCGGAAAACAGCAAAGCGGACGCATTAGCCAAGTTAGCTAAAGAATTGGCTGACGAGAACCTCGATGATGTTAGAATCGTAGTACAAAGCCGTCGGGTGCTTGCCCCAGCAGAAATCTCTCCAGAATCATCCGAAGAGAAAGGAGCGGCTGAACAGACGACCTTGCAGATAGAAGACCGGGGAAAGGCTGAGGATTGGAGGGAAGTCTTCATAGACTACTTTAAGTCCCACCGAATACCTGAAGAAGCGTCCACAAGACATCAGCTCATGAAATGAGCTCTGTCTTTCGCCTTCGTCAATGATACTCTATACAAGAGGTCATTCGATTCTCTGTGGCTGAGATGCTTAGGACCTAAAGAAGCAGAAAGAGTCGTTCAGGAAGTTCATGACGGAATCTGTGGTTCTCACCAAGCGGGCTCGAAGATGAAGTTGAAGATCAAACGGATGGGATACTACTGGCCCACGATGATTCAGGATTGCCTCGAATATGCGAAGCAGTGCTACTGATGCCAAATCCATGGGGACTTCATCCACCAACATCCAAATCCACTCCATCCAACAGTGGCTAGCTGGCCATTCGAAATGTGGGGAACTGACATAGTGCGCCCCATTGAACCAGCATCGTCCAGGGGACATCGTTTCATCCTGGCGACGACCGACTACTTCTCTAAATGGGCAGAGGCAGTGCCGCTGAGGGAAGTGAAGACGGAGAATATCCTCCATTTATTCAAGATGCACGTCATCTATCGGTTTGGAACTCCGAGACGGATCATCTCCTATAACGGGCCAGCCTACAGAAGCCACAAGATCAGTCGCTTCGCGCAGCAGCATAATATAGACTGGAGATACTCCTTACTTTATAATCCGCGAGCTAATGGTCTAGCCGAAGCCTTCAACAAGACCTTGACAAAGATCATAAAGAAGACGGTGTCCTGAAATAAGAAGGACTGGCATGAAAGGCTGCAAGAAGCTCTTTGGGCGTATCGAACCACGTTCAAAACGGCCACGAACACGACGCCATATGCGTTGGTATTCGGTACCGAAGCAGTACTCCCCCTCGAGATAGAGTTACCCTCTTTGCGAGTGGCAGTCCACTACGAGCTGACGGACGAAGAAAATGCTCACCTTCGGCTTGAGGAGCTTGACGCCCTTGATGAAACCCGGCTCATAGTGCAACAAAATCTAGAAGCTTATAAAGCGAAGATGACGCGCTCATATGAAAGATTGACCCGACCGAGGACATTCCGCCAAGGCGAACTCGTGCTAATGGTCAAAAGGCCTATGATCCCCAACCGTGCCAAGCGGGGAAAATTCGAGCCGAACTATGAAGGCCCGTACATCATAGGCAAGGTCTACCAGGGTGGAGCCTATCTGCTCATGGATATGCATGGTGAAAGGCCTTTCCGGCCAATAAATGGTCGCTTCCTGAAGAAATACTATGCTTAATGAGCCGTAGCCTAGGTCAATGATAGATGACGACGACTATGTCCGCTCGCTATCGTCCTAAGCTCGAACTCTATAAGCAGTGACTGGCCTTTTCCTGAACGGACCGAAATGTCCTTAAACTAATAGTGGACCGAAACGTCTTTAAACTACTACCGCAGTATCCTTAAGCTGACGAGATAAAAAAATGGGGAAAAAGAAAATAAAAAAAAATGAATGATAAAAAAAAAACGGTATGTCCATAAGCAAAAAGGGCATAGATGAAAACCCGAAAAGGCTCCGTGAGTAAAAACAGCAGGGCTACTGGCGAGTGTTCGTGAAAACCCGAAAGGGCGCGATCTCGTAAAAAAAAGTAAAAAAAAAAAATAATAATAAAAAAAAAGGGTATGTCCATAAGCAAAAAGGGCACGGATGAAAACCCGAAAGGGCTCCGTGAGTAAAAACAGCAGGACTACGGGCGAGTGTTTGTGAAAACCCGAAAGGGCACAACCTCGTTAAAGGACACTTACAAGATCCTCTCGACCTTGTAAGAAGAAACCGCCCGCGTGAGATCCTTACGACTCACAAGGGAGCAACACACTTAGGGATCCCACGATTCCTAAGGAGAAAATACACTTGCGAGATCCTCACGACTCGTAAAGAGAACTCTCTTATGAGACCCTCACGACTCATAAGATTTGAAAGTCTTAAGTTACAGAGACCTAATCCTGTGCTTAAGCAACCCCCACAACTTCTGATATTGCCCTACAAGTGGCTCAATACTGGCCCTTGTATACAATCCACGGGCGCGAATAAACATTTCCTTAACTAAGTCCCATCCGAGACTAGGGATATGTTCGCATGGTGAACAACCCTTGTAAATCCTCTCGACTTACAAGGAGAAAATCCTCTTGTAGGATCCTTACGACTTACAGAGGAACAAACACTTAGGAATCCTCACGATTCCTAAGAAGAAAATACACCTACAAGATCCTCATGACTTGTAGGGAGAAATAACTTTGTGAGACCCTTACGGCTCACGAAGTCAAAAGCCTTAGTCGACAGGACCCTAACCCTGGTCGCTAAGCCACCTTTGGTCAACATCGGCAGAGGCAAATGATGATTCGCTCCTGGTAATATCCCAGTTGTAGCGGTGCTGATGCCGAAATCGGTGTCTAATTTCAGGTTTACGGCAAAAAGCCAGTAGGCCGCACATGCATATGAAATAGCCGAAATGATGGGGCAACTTGCAATAAAAAGCAGCAAGTAAAAATGTATGCATGCAAAATAGCCGAAATGATTGGGCAACTCGTAATAAAAAGCAGCGAGTAAAAATAAAATAAACAGCCGAAATGATTGGGCACCGCGAAAAATAGCCGAAATGATTGGGCAATCGCGACCTTCGCGATATAAAAGCTGAAATGATAGAGCATCGCGGAAATAAAACAAAAAAAAATGATGATAAAACTTTTGCCCTACAGTTAAGATCACATCAATCCCTGTATACAATCCAAGGGCGCAAACAAAGAGGGAACCTTACTTTCACAATAGGCTCCACCAAAAAACGAAGCCAAACCTCAACGATTCATCCCAACTCCGAAGAAACCGGTGTCTTCGGCAAACCCTTCAACTCAGGGAAACAAACAATCCTTGACGAGAGCCTCCTGATGCGCGTCGACTCGCAGAGCAACCAGTGTCTCCGTGGGAAATTCTCGACTCGTTTCAACACCAGGGAGACAAATAATCCTTGGCGCTAGGGAAACAAATAATTCTTAGCAAATACCTCAACTCAGGGAAACAAACAATCCTTGACGAGAGCCTCCTGATCCGCGTCGACTCGCAGAGCAACCAGTGCCTCCGTGGGAAATTCTCGACTCGTTTCAATCCCAGGGAAACAAATAATCCTTGGCGCTAGGAAAACAAATAATCCTTAGCAAATACCTCAACTCAGGGAAACAAACAATCCTTGACGAGAGCCTCCTGATCCGCGTCGACTCGCAGAGCAACCAGTGCCTCCATGGGAAATTCTCGACTCGTTTCAACCCCAGGGAAACAAATAATCCTTGGTGCTAGGGAAACAAATAATCCTTAGCAAATACCTCAACTCAGGGAAACAAACAATCCTTGATGAGAGCCTCCTGATCCGCGTCGACTCGCAGAGCAACCAGTGCCTCCGTGGGAAATTCTCGACTCGTTTCAACCCTAGGGAAACAAATAATCCTTGGTGTTAGGGAAACAAATAATCCTTAGCAAATACCTCAACTCAGGGAAACAAACAATCCTTGACGAGAGCCTCCTGATTCGCGTCGACTCGCAGAGCAACCAGTGCCTCCGTAGGAAATTCTCGACTCGTTTCAACCCCAGGGAAACAAATAATCCTTGGTGCTAGGGAAACAAATAATCCTTAGCAAATACCTCAACTCAGGAAAACAAACAATCCTTGACGAGAGCCTCCTGATTCGCGTCGGCCCGCAGAGAAACCAGTGTCTCCACGGGAAAATTCCCGATTTGTCTCAACTTGCAAGATGAAGCCTCAGGCAGTGGGGACTAAAAAAGAAAAAACTTGCTTCCTGAACAATGGGACCCTGCAAGTCGATCTAAAACGGTCTCTTGCATACTATTCACGGGTCTCACTCTCCAAAGTCGAGTTTCGACAAGGAGGGAAACAACCGCTTACGGGTCCTCTCGACTCGTAAGAGGGAAAAATTCTCTTATAGGATCCTTACGACTTACAAGAGAAAACACACTTAGGAATCCTCACGATTCCTAAGGAGAAAACCCACCTACGAGATCCTCTCGATCCATAGGGAGAAAAGTCTCTGTGAGACCCTCATGGCTCATAGAGTTGAAAAGTCTTAGGCGGCAGATCTGAACCTGCGGCCTAAGCCATCGTTATCTCGTGAAGAAATCAAGGTGCTTACTCTATTATCTGCTAATTGTGTCAACATGCTGATAATAGGAGAAAGAGGAAAGCGACAAAAGAACATCCGATTTACAAGCGTTCGAGACACACTCATTCACGCATAGGCAAAAGACTCAGAACGAAAAATAAGACAAGCTGGGATAAAGTTTTTCCATTAATATTGCCGAAAATTCTTACAATCATAAAGCAATAAATGAGAAATATTGTTACAATGGAATAACCTCAGATCCGGGGCACGGATTGAGGAAGTCAAAAGTAAGGCCATCCAGAGTTCTTCTAGCCTTTCTGATTATTCTTGTGCGCAGCCTCTCGCGCTCCTGTGTGTCAAGATCCTCGGCAAGCCCCCCCAGCCTTCGATAAGCAGCGACTATCGTCGTCTGCTGGAAAATTTGATGTAGGATGTCAATGAGGCTATCCCGCCGTTTCTTCGAGATCAGCCCCGACAGGTACACTGAATACACCTTGTCTTCGGCATCATCCAGCGCGTTGAGCGGTAGGGCCTCATGGAACCCCGGGAGTGCTCTCCAAATTGCTCCCAGCACGACTTTCAAAAGAGCAGAGCGGCAGGGGAGCAGCCAACCAACACGTGCGTTCAGACGACCCATGACCTCCGCACACTGGGCATCTGTAGACTCTTGGTTTTGCTGACGGCCCCGGGCATGGATATCCTCATAGGTGATGAATTCGTGCAGACTGTATAGACGCACCGCCATAATCCCTGAAGAAAACAGCATTGGAAGATCAGCAATGCGAAAAACACAGAGAGTTAAAACTCCTCGAGAGCAACGCTCTACAGACAGGAGTAACATTTATCAAAATCAATAATGAGGAGAATTTGAGGAAAACTCCCTCAGAACATTGAGAGCTTTGCTCTGAAAAGATGATATAATTATAATAATAATATAAAATGTCATCTTTAACTTCCAAGATACATGAAGAATTCTTAAGAGTTCTTCTATATGATTTGGAAGGAGCAAAGCTCCATAAAATGCCATCTATCTAAAATTTTCTAAACTAAACTTTTGAAAGTGTTTAAACAAAGGAACAAGGCTCTGTTGGTAAAACCCCAAAGGGGTTTTCTCTAGATCAAAAGATCTATGAGAGCAAGGCTCTATTAATTGAAATTAATTTAATTCAAGATTATTTTTTACCTAAAAAGTTTCTTTTGGGAAAAATCTAACTCCGAGAGTTCTTAAAGGCAAGAGCAGGGCTCTGAGATTCTAAAAATAAAAATTTTGGAGATGACGATCATCTGTGAAGGACCAAAGGTCCTACTTATAGGCACCAAGTACCCTTTCAATTTCCAAAGGTTGCCATAACGGTTGGAATTCTGCCACCGTTGCGCTCGCATTTGGGATCATGCAAGTGCAACGGTGGGGGGGGCATTTGTTTCCCCCAATTAGAAGGAAACTCTATTTCTAAGACTGAAAAGTAAAGCACCGCTTCAAGAAAGAGGCTAAACACCAAAGGCAATTTATCCTTGCAAGAATCACATGCACTTAATAATAGCAAATTAAATTATAGATGCACAAGCACAACAGAGAGCTAAAATAAAAGAACCCTTAGCAGATAATGAAATACTTGATTAAAAAGAAAATACTTGTTCATCATTATTATCGTTATTACATTTAAAAAAGATCACCAAATATGGGATCGGAAAGACAAGGGTTCGCAAAGATAAGAAGAAGATTCTCCAGTTCCCTTTCTGTCTTCTCCACCACGTTGAAGCGGCGGTCCTCCCGAGAAGTAGACGCCCAACGATCATCACCACACTCGTCAGAAAAGGTGGCGATGACAACCCGGCCAGCCCGTATCTGGCTCAGCAAGTGGAAAGAACAGGCCCTCAGGGCTTTGGTGATCATGTGCGCTTCAAAGAAGCACTCGATCTTATCCTCGGCGGCGTCAAGCATTGTCGAGGACATCTCTACTGGGGGAGGGGGAAGATCGGCGAGCACCGAGGCAAGGATCATCCGGAGCCAAAGGGAGTGCGGAGGAAGAGGAGACCCCACGCGAGTCAAAAGCTCGTACATTGCAGCATCGCACTGCTCGTCCGTAAAAGAAGGGTCCACCAGGCGCGCAGCAAAATGGGGAACGATGTCCCGAATCGGCACCTCCCATGGTTGTCGGTGAGCATGAGGGCGGTTGCAGGCCATAATCGAAGAAGTTCTCTAAAGATGAGAAAAGAAAAGGCTCGGCCTTGAGTTATATATATAGACCCAAGCACAGAGAATTCTGTGCACAACGGAATTATTTCCAAGACCCGGGAAATGAAATTTTTGGGAAGATGAAAAGACATCTCAAGTCAAGCAACGCTTCCGATTCGCCCAATCAGAGCAAAGCTCTACTTTGAAAATCTAAATTTTAATAAATGAAGCAACGCTTCGGATTCTTTGCGCTGGGCGCAATGCGCCACGTGTCAGGCGCAGATGCATCAGCGCAGCGCCCAAGAAGGCGCGCCCAATCAGAGCAAAGATCTATTTAAAGCAAAATTAAAGGAAGCAACGCTTCAGTTGCGCAAGCACTGCGCACGTGTCAGCGCAGTTGCGCTGCGCGACGCGTGTCAGCGCAGATGCGCTAGCGCAGTTGCGCTGCGCTGTGCGCTACGCGACGCGTGTCACGCGCTGGGGCATTTGCGCCAAACAGAATTAAGATTTTAAAGAAATCTTTCTGTTCTTATTAAAATAAGAAGATTTTCTTCTGTAAAACAGAAGCCCTTGGATCAAAGATCCAACGGTGGGGAAAATTCCCCAAATCACTCAGAGAAAAATCTCTTTAACAAATTTAACTAATTTATGGGCACTATAAAAAGGACCCCAGACCTCAATTCAAAGGCATCAACATTTGGTGAGAAATAAAAAATTCTCAAGACGAAAAAAGGTAAAAACCTTTAAAAGAGAAGAATTTCTTCTAATAGATCATTGATCTAAGAACAAGATCAATGATCTCCAATAAAAAACAAATAAAAATAGTGCTTTGCATTTTTTTATGAACCTCTGGTTCTCTGAGGTAAGAAAAACAAGAGAAACTTGTTTTCTTTGATCTAAATTAGATCAAGAAAGCAAACAGTGCTTTGCACTTCTGTTATGAACCTTTGGTTCTTGAATCTAAAAGATTCTCAAATTTATAGTGTCTTGCACTTGCAAACTGCGCTGTTGCGCTCTTGGGAGAGCGCCACGTGTCAGCATCTGAACTACTTGCGCTATGCGCTTTAAGATAGAGCTTTGCTCTCTGTAATTGGCGCAACTCACTAGAGTGCGCCACGTATCAGCAGCGCAAGCGCAGCGCACTGCGCTTGCATGACACGTGTCGTCACCACAAGCGCTTGCGCTCTCTGATTGGTGCAAAGCGCCTAAGAATGCAATGCATTTCTTTTGCTAAAGGGCCAGGCCCAAGTCAAAAAGACCTAACAGGCCAAAATAAATTGCAAAGCAATAAAAAGGGGAGAGCCCAAGTAAAATTGATGCTCTGCATCATTTATAAATGGGCAGAGCCCAAAACAAATTGATGCTCTGCATCCTTTATGGGTAGAGCCCAAATAAAAATAAAAAGAAATACAAGGCAAAAGCAAATGAAATGTTGAACATTTTCAACTGGACTTAGCCCAATCATGGCCGTAAGTCCTTAAATTAAATTGACTGAGCACGGTTGCTCTCCTAAATCAATTTACATCCGGTTCGAGGGTATATCTCCGAACTCCTCTGACACCTATCGTTGTAATTCCTCAACGAAGTCAGAGAGGTGACGGGTCCCAACGACCACACATTAATATTGGACCGAAACGTCCTTAAACTAATATTGGACCGAGACGTCCTTAAACTAATAATGGACCACCACGTCCCTAAACTGGCGACGGACCGAAACGTCCTTAAACTAATTATGGACCACCACGTCCCTAAACTGGCGATGGACCACCACGTTCCTAAACTGGAACAATAGAGCCTCCAAATGCTCTTTTGCCGGATCTAAACGGTCCCATTTAAGTTGATCTTAGCCCCAAACACGGCTAACGAATCCTTAAACATCCAAATGGACTATAAAACTCCAAATCAACTTTGGCTCAAGGGTACATCTCTGAACTCCTCTGACACCTATCGTTGTAATTCTTCAACGACGTCAGAGAGGTGACGAGTCCTGACGGCCATATAATAAATGGATCACCACGTTAAGTCGATCTTAGTCTCAAACAGGACTAACGTATCCTTAATGAACGTTTAAGTTGATCTTAGCCTCAATACGGCTAACGTATCCTTAAACTAAAAACGCCAAACCCAAATCTAAGTAAATATGGATTTGGACTAATCCACGTCCTACGGGCGACAGCATTACTCAGTCTCCGTATACAATCTACGGGCAACCACAAACAAAACAAACACCCACGACACGAAGTGAAATTCTGGAGAAGGAGAAAGTTGTTACCGCGATGTGGTAGCGTAATTAACTGCAGGGGCTTGCGCTTGCAGGGAAGAGCGTCCCCACAATCAAAAACCCCTCAAGCGAGGGGGAATCTGACGAAGTCTGCTACATCGGCCGCATCCGTCTAAACCTCCGACACACGGTGCCATAAATCAACTTGGCATCTTCGGAGAGGTGGACGGATAAAACCATATAGTATCTGCCCCGAATCTCAGACAAGACGTCCTCACGTCGTCGCCGCCGCCATTCGGAGGGGAACACACACATTCAGGGCTATACTTTTCCCCCCTAATTTAAGAATACTTAGGGACTTAGGCCTAGTTTGGGTATCTAGTTTGGAAAACCGCAGTTTATTTTAAGTGGAGGTAAAAATGATGCTTACTCTAATTTGTAAGTTTGTATCTCTTCTTAATTATTTAGTTTTGATTGGATGCTTGGTTTTGGATTTATCTGATTTACAAAGCAATATTTTCTTCTCGAGTTTTGAGTTTGGATAATCATAACTTTTTAAACTCCAAAATGAAGAAAGATGTGACATGATTATGATTATAGAGTTCAGTTTAATTAGATAGTTTTAAGTAAGTCTGATTAATCAAACTTAAGGCTAAAACCAAATATGCTCAGACTACTAATATTGCATATTCTACTATCTATAATGTGATATAATATTTTACTAATAAATAATATACGTACCAATATCTCCTTCAATTTCTCGACGGTGGTCTTCAAGATAGCAACATCATGTTCCAAACGTCGCTCACGGGTGGTAGGGGAAGTAACCGCCGGAGCGGAGGCCAACTTCATATGGGCCATGCTAGGACCAAGTCCCCGGCCTCTCTTCCAACCTCCGTGGTGCCCTCCGTGTGTGGCGTTTAGGACTGGGGTCAGTATGATCGGATCGGTCTGTCCACTGAAATCGATCTTCGATACCTCCGCCTACTTCACTACCCGCTCCTATACCCACGTTAAGCATTAAAACATAAGTATATATATCATTTAAATTTGAACTTATTAAAACAAAAATTTCATTCGAATTAGAATAAATATTAACACTTACGCAATACTCCTAGATAGCAGTATCGGGGAATCGAAGCTCGCCCGTGGCTAGATCTGTCGAGGTGCCATGGACGGCAATATACGTGGTCAACACGCTAGGTGTACCACCCTGTGTTAGGGTCTGAGCTCTCTGCAATTCGCTAAAAATTTAAATATATTATAAAAAAATCTTAATATTGCATTATATCAAAATAGATCTATTGTAATTTATCGATACCTCCATTGCACGAGTAATGTTTCTCGAGCCACCTGTGTAAGTGGGACGACCCCTCTTCGCCGACTTTCTATTCTTCTTATTTTGATCAGCCTGTTTCTGCACAATACAATCAGATTTAGTTTTCTAATTAAGTAACACAAAAAAATAAATTATATATTAAAGAATGAATTACATTTAAATTACAAACTTATTTGCGCTTAGACTTATAATACTGGCACAAGAGAGGCCATATATCTACGTCGACTCTGGTAAAAGCCAGAGAATGTAGGAGAGCCGCTCTCTCCTCCTCGGGGGTCACCGGCCATAACATGTAGCGATCGATCTTCAGCTTGTTTTTATTATATCAGACCTTATATTGCATGTTCTTCATGAAGCCCAGGTAAAGAGCGTGAAGATCAAGTTCTCTGTCAGGGTGATCAGGGTCGGGTTCAGGCTGAAAGTCGTAATCTAACTGCATATACAAGAAAATAATGTATTTAAATTATAAGTGTTAAATAATAAAAATTTATTCGATAAGTAAAATGAAAATATATATTAATACCCGAGCCTGATCTCAGGGCAAAGGAGCGCCGGTGCTGATGTCCTACTCGACGTGAAAATGATATTTCTTTTGGACGCGGCTCTCATCTCCCATATACCGTCCGGACCTCTCAGCATAATCACTGGTATAACGATAATCGGGGGTAAAGAAGATGGAGAATGGTGCCTCCCAACTAGCTCTATCGAGCCTCAGCCTGTGGGACCGATTCGATATATACCTCCGGCGACCGCAGCACAAGCCTGGGCCCGGGCAGCAGCACGAGCGGAACGATAGATCCTCCAGTGAGGAACAGCCGGTGACCCGAATGTGGACGCATCCCTTCCAACTAGAAAATAAACATTGACGATAAAATTATATGAAGTTCATGGTTATTCTTAGAGTATATGTAAACATTGACGATAAAAGATTTTATATTTAAGAATACTAACAGGCAGACTGTGCGGAGGGTACGGAAGTGGCGGGAGTGGCTTCTGCGCCAGATGTGGATGCACCACCTACAGCTAGACAATTAAAAATAGATTATATAATTAATTGTTGTTAGGCGGTGTCGCACACTCTACTGGGTTCGTAGAGAGACGGAATTTTCAAAAAAACGATTTTTAAGATGGCAACACCGACCAATCCCAAGATCTACCGTAAATCTTAGATAACAAAACTTTCTTAGGTAATAATCTACTGTGAAAGTGATTATACATATATGTACCAAGTCCTTCAGGTCTTCTTTTCCTCTTCTTGAGTTTCTTGTCCGTCGGGATCGAGCTTGGTCGTCGGCCTCCTCACATCGAAGACGATCCACCCGAGAGTCTATAGTTCAAACTCCAACCTCAAATTTGAGGTAACTAATGTACCTAGTTTGCTAATCTATATAGCTTAGAAGATGTAGAGTGTTAATTGGATTGGATTATCTTATAAACCCTAGATTTCTCAACACATGAGAGTGTTAGGGTTTGAGAAAGAAGAAGAGAGTAAAGGAGGAAAGAGAAAGCTAAGTGTAGAATGAATCAACTAGTGAAGAATGGCTAAGTCTTTCAAAATATCAAACATCCATTATTTCCAATAGAAATAATGCAACCATTTTTGAATAGTTAGAACAAATGAATAAATAAAATCAAGTAGCCATGCTTCAACCATGTTTTAATACACCTCATCCCTCCACCTCATTATCTATTTAAATAAATAGATTTAAAACAAAATAAGGTTTCTTCTTCTAGAAGTATTCTAGTGAAATTACAAGAATACCCCCACCGTATATACATACCCGTATTCGTACTACAAAAAATACGAATACCAAGAGATAAAATAATCCGATAGTATAATATTAGAACGCAGCTTAATCCTAAACCTGCTAGTAATATCCGTCTGAACAAAATCTGCGTAGATAGTATACGTATATGATCGAAACCCTGCACGTAAAACCATACGGCCTCTACACCGTTTCGCCTGAACCAGGAAAACGCTCTGTGTGGGACTCTAAAAACTTGACAGTACGCTGGCAGTGGGTTTAACCACAAGCACGTCAGCGGCATTGGATGTACGTAACGGCTACCCAGGTACCTGTCGAAAAGAAGGCCGACAAGTAAACTCATCCGAACTCCTACTGAGCCTGTCTGTGACAATCTCTGTACAGTCCGGTCTGTTCGTCTGAGAGTATCGCATGCCGGGTCTAGGGGTGGAAAACGCCAGACCCCTAATAACCTGACAAGTCATGCCGATGTGGCTCAAGACCATCCGAGAATCTACCGATCTACCTATCAGTAATTCTCAATCCGTCCTGACCAAGGACTTATGGTGTTGGCCAATCGAACATAGTGCGACACCGACTCCCATATACCGGGAGATATGAATCACCGATAATCGCTCACTGCCTCCATGTGGCTCGGGAATGTACCCAACTAAAATATGTTTGCACGACTCAGTAGAGCCGTGGTAGGGTAGTAATCAAAGCACAGTGGGAACTCACACGAGACAAATGCTGACCTCAGGTCGACAGACTATCTGTACTCATGTCACCAAAGAAATGCTATCTGATGATTGGTATAATACTATCTAACCAGTTCTCGGCGAGTCCGTCCAGTGTACTCACCCCCGGTGAGCACCTGTATATGATCTTAGGTGCCAAAAACTAATGGCTGCGGGACCAACCATCGCCCCTCGTCGGGGTCTAGAAACATATACACCAGTCTACTCTGGAGTATCGATTCCCTGTCTCGATACTCCTATGACTAGGGATATTTAAGAATGTGCTTATCGACTACCTAGCTCCCATAAGTATGATTGCCATCATAACGCTGGTAGTTAAGTAATGATCCTACAAGCTTTATCAACATATATTAACAATACGTAATAACAAGTAAAACATATGTACATGTTAAGATAAATACAAACCAGATAGCATACTATCATATCAAGAAATATTGTTCTGTACATACATATGTCCAAGCCCGCTTGTATACATATGCAATAATGGCCTCTAGGGCATACATATCCAACAATCTCCCACTTGCACAAAGGCCATATATTGGCGTATCGAGTACCCAACGTCTGCACCAGAGCTAGTTGTTGGCGTATCGCATACCCAACATCTCAAATAGTCTCTCGAACTGTGCTTGAGAGAAGGCCTTGGTGAATGGATCCACCGTGTTTTTTTCTTTCTTTCTACTCTCCGCACCTCGATCTCCCGGCGATCAACGATCTCCCTAATCAGGTGATACTGCCTCAAGATGTGTCTGGATTTCTGATGTGACCATGGTTCCTTCGCTAAAGCCATATCCCCATTGTTGTTGCAATACAAAGGTATTGGATCAACAATGTACGGAACCATCTCAAGTTCAGTAATGAACTTCTTTATCCAGACAACATCTTTTGCGTCATCATTTGCAACAATGTATTCAGCCTCCATCGTCAAGTCTGCGACGGTGTCCTGTTTGGAGCTCTTCCAATAGACCGCCCTCCCATTGTGGGTAAACATAAAACCCGAGACAGACTTGCTGTTGTCACTCTGGAAGCTCGAGTCGGTAAAGGACTCCACCTGGAAGTCCCCATCACCGTACACCAAGAACAGTTCCTTAGTCCTTCTCAGTTACTTAAGAATGTTCTTCACTACTGTCTAGTGGTTCTCTCCTGGGTTCGACTGATACCGGCTCACCACGCTAAGAGCGTAATCTACATCTGGTCTGGTACATAGTATTGCATATATTATAGATTGTACCGCCAAAGCGTAGGGTATAATGCACATGCGAACCCTCTTCTCATTAGTCATGGAAGACATCTCTTTGGAGAGGGTGATTCCATGCAATACGGGTATATTACCACGCTTGGAATCTTCTATACTAAATCTCTTTAGTACGGCCTCTGTGTACCTGGACTGTGAAAGTCCCAACAATCTTTTGAATCTATATCTGTAGATCTTAATCCCCAAAATGTAGAAGGCATCACCCACGTCTTTCATGGAGAACCTTTGTGATAAGAACAGGTTGACTGATTGTAGCATAGGAATTTCATTTTCTATCAAAAGAATGCCATCCATGTACAAGACTAGAAATACGATAGTTCTTCCTACAATCTTCTTATAGATATAAGGCTCATCATCGTTTTTTATGAAGTCAAATTTCTTGACTGTTTCATCAAAACAGATGTTCCAGCTTCGCAATACCTGTTTCAATCCATAAATGGATTTAAAAAACTTGCACACCTTCCTACTGCTCTCACTGTCTATGAATTCCTTCGGCTGATCCATATAAACACACTCTTCCAAACTTCCGTTCAGAAAAGCCGTTTTTACGTCCATCTGCCAGATTTCATAGTCATGAAAGGTAGCAATGGCAAGTAGGATCCGAATAGATTTGAGCATAGCCACTGGCGAAAAGGTTTCATCATAGTCCACACCCGGTCTTTGACGAAAATCTTTTGCAACAAGTCTAGCCTTATAGGTTTCCACCTGTCCATCTACACCAATTTTCTTTTTAAAGATCCATTTTCATCCAACGGGTTTTATCCCAGGAGGAGTAATATCCAAGGTCCAAATTTTATTGGTGCACATGGACTCCATTTCGTATTGCATAGCATCCAGCCATTTATCAGAGTCCATACCGGTAATGGCCTGCTTGAAACTAGTAGGATTATTTAATTCCAAGATACAATCCCCTCGATCCCCATCTATGAGAAAACCGTAGTATCTTCCGGGCGGATAAGAAATCCTACAGATCTGCGGAGTGGCTGAGGTTCGTCGGGTATTATTGAATCTTATTGCTCTACCAAATCTTTAGATGTAGTTTGTGGTTTTTGAATTTCTTTTAGTTCTACCATACTCCCACTAATTTCATTTGCAAGAAATCCTTTTTCCAAAAAGGCTGCGTGACGAGCAACAAACACTTTCTGTTCCTCAGTGTGGTAGAACAAATATCCTGTTGAATGTTTAGGATATCCCACAAACTTACACAATACAGATCGTGCCTTGAGTTTGTCCGGATTATATATTTTAACATAGACTGGACAACCCTATATCTTAATAAAGTTAAGGTATGGTCTCTTCTCCTCCCATATTTCATATGGAGTGGTAGGCACCGATTTGGTTGGAACTCCATTCAATAAATATGCTGTAGATTCTAGCGCATATCCTCAGAATGAAAGAGGTAACTCAGTATCACTCATCATTGAGAAAACCATATCCAATAGAGTATGATTCATCCGTTCCGACACACCATTGTATTGTGGTGTATATGGAGGAGTGAGCTGAGAGAGAATTCCATTCTCTTTTAAATAGTCAAGGAATTTCGTGTTTAAGTACTCCCATCTTCTATTAGATCGGACGATCTTGATACTTTTTCCAGTCTGGTTCTTAACTTCATTTCTGTATTCTTTGGATTTCTCAAAAGCTTCAGATTTTTTTTTTCAAAAGATACACATATCCGAACCCAGAGAGATCGTCAGTGAATGTGATGAAGTATGAGAACCCACCCCTTGCATGTATAGACATTGGACCATATACATCACTGTGTATGAGTCCCAAGAGCTCTGTTGCTCTTTCTCCGTGTCTGGTGAACGGAGATTTGGTCATCTTTCCTTTGAGACAAGACTGACAAGTTTCACCGGATGAAAATTCGAATGGATTCAGATATCCATCCTTATGCAACTTAGATAGTCTTTTCTCATTGATATGTCTAAGTCTATAATATCACAAGTAGGATTCGTTCACTTCTGAACTCTTCCTCTTGCGTGTGGTTTGTATATTGAAAAGTGTATTTTGATTTAGAATATAGATACCATTACACATTGTATCTTTTGCAACCAATACCTGATTAAGGTAAATATTCATGATATTTCTATCTAGAACAAAGTTATATCCATCTTTATCAAGTAAAGATACTGATATGATGTTGTAATGCATGGAAGGTATATAGTAGCATTTGTTCAAAATCATAGTATTCCCGCTTGGCAATACCAGGTGATTTTCACCAAAGGCGGCGGCATCAACTTTTTCTCCGTTCCCTACTCTGAGGGACATATCACCAGGTCCAACCATCTTATTTTTTTTCAGTCCCTGCAATAAATTATAGATATGAGATCCTGATCCGGTATCTAATACCCAGGAGGTAAGACTGGCCGAAAAGTAGTTCTCAATAACAAGAACACCTGAAAGAGACACAATAGTATGCTTCTTCTTCGTCAGGGCCATCAAGGAATTCATGTAATTCTCTTTCCCTTACTCAAGCTCGTGACATTCGTCACAAGCTAGAGCCGAACCAATGTTTCCCAGCCCCGAATAAGAATCTGGGTAGGTCAAGTCATACATTTTATTATCTTGATTTATACGTGATATGGTTGCTACCTGGAGAGAGAAAATAAACACTCAGCGTGCGCTCTTGCAAGTTTAAATTGGTTATTATTTTATCTAAACAGGATGACTCCCACTGTTTTCTCGAATTCTCCTTCAAACCTTAAAAGGAGAACTAGCCGGGATCATTAACACCTTACAAGTTCGCTAACCGTTCAGCCAGGTGGGTGTTGGTACTCTGAGAGAGGTTTCCCGTGCTCTCGCACGAACCTAATTAGAATAAATCTCGTTTTCGCAGAGGTGTAGCCCCGTTAACACTTTTCTAGACACCTAATAGGTTAGATAATTGTGAAGTGAAAAATATCTCCCAAGAGTAATCCTACTCATTAGAGAGATCAGGATTCAACTATCATCGTGTGATAACCTATATGGAAGCCACTCTAGTTATCACACTTCAGAAGGTATGCAACGCTAGCAAGTTTCCTGTATATTTGATACTCCCGTTGTGGTTTTTACCCCAAGCGTCTATGACCTTGACGGATGCCAACAAATCATAAAGCGCAAGTCAAGTTCTACCCGTCATTGTCCTGATTAATTTAGACTCACCCGTACTCGCTCTTGATGGATGACAACAAGGCTGTACAACTATCCTAGATTAATGCATCTTTATGCTACAGATAAGCATCATTTAGCTACAGTAAACTATGCCTGGACGGATGCCAACAAATACAGCACGAATACTAAATGGTACTTATCTGAAATGACCGAGAGCTACGACTGGTTTTTAGCGAAGAACTTTAACATAATGAACTTGATATCGTTGAAGGAACCGAACAGTTTTGAAAAGGAGCGGTTTAGGCTCTGGTTTTGAAAACTAGTGGTTTTAAAGAAAATCGAGTAATCTATAGTAACATAAACTTTTGCTCAAGAGATCACTCCCCGTGAAGGTACCTGGGCTGTTGCCTCCTCGACTGAGGTGCTGGATATTCCTAAACGAATACCACTATGCAAAGTGAAAGAATACGACTATAGTTTTTCGAAATTTGTTCCGACAACATCTTTTAGGTTTATTTTTCTTGCATTAATCAAAATTAATGCGGTTACATCAATTAAAACCTATCACACCAGAAAAGAATGAAAATGCAATGTACGTATATGCCATCCGCATTCGCCACGGAGCCCCGTCATGCACCGTTATGTTACTTAACTAACGGCAGAACGGGGGCTGGACTAGCGCGGATGTAAAACATATACAACATCTACTAATATATATATATATATATATATATATATATATAATCATTCGTCCCAGGCATGATATAAGTAACATCACAGATAAACAATAAGCAATATGGAAAAGCGGATAATCTTGGAGCCTCGGGTTTCATTCGAGCCGCAAATGAAACCCGACATTCCCTGGTCATGTGGATAGCCAGTACAATATATAACCTAGACCCCTACGAGCGCGGCAAGTTACCCGCCAATTCCTGATGAGAGGCAACCTCAGTCAACAAGGTGAATGGGCCACCTAACACTTCACAGAATCCGGTAACTTGAGCACTCCATTGTGGGTCATCCAATACCACCTAAGAATGTGACGAATAGCCCGCCAATTCTAGAGTAAGGCACTCCGGTCTCAACGCCATGAGTTGGAGGCCCGTTGCCTTCTAGAACCCGGCTACTCGAGCACACCGCTACGGGGTAATTCTAGTACAGAAAAGAAAAAAATATATACAGTGGTGATATCGACCTCAACCCGGTCGTGCCCCAATAAAAGAATATATAACCAGGCAATGTAATGACTCTGAAATTCCTGTTCGAAAAAATTACTTGTTTATTGTATAGAAAGGGTATTTCATCCTGCTGTAAAGTTATAGGTTATTTCTGTTCAATAAAAGCATGAAGCAACTTGTAGCTCACTAGTAAAGTCTCTATATTGCTGTGACATAGCCTGTGCATTCGAATCCCATCATACCCAATTATTTTTTTTAGATTTTTCTTTTTAATTTTTCGGAAGCCCAAGTGTTGCGCATGCAATTCACGGAGAAATGAAAAGTTTCGGAAAAAACAAACATGCACAAATAGGAGTAAACCCTGACTAAACCACGTGGCACGAATCTCGAGACGGGCCATCAAGATCTGACCGCCCATTTCCTCAATATGGCCGGTGCCGGTGGTTCGATTGAGTCCAAATGACTCCGTGCTTTGCACACTTGTCCCTTCGACTCACCTTAACTCCTTTGCACCATTTGATTTTCCTGCAATCAAACAGAGACTCTTCAATTCACCATTTAACACTATTTTAATTCTTTTAATCCAAATTTTTAATTCCCAAATCCTAATTCTTTACTATAAATACCACCCCATACCCTAACTTCCCTCTATTCTGAAAATTTCTATCAAAATTATCCCAAAAGTTCCTAAGTGCAAGTGGAGTCAAGTGGAGTTAGCAACCAAGCTCGTTTCATCGAAGATCGAAGTTGTTTCTGAAGCTACCGTGATGCCACGGAGCCCCCTCTCTTTTCCTTACTCCTTTCTCGAAGTTATAAAGCCACAAGTCCCTCTTCTCTTCTCTTCTTATCATCTTAAAACATCTTTTAAAAATATATTGGTAAAGTGGAGTTAATTCCGATACGTGTGATTTTAACCTTTGTACTCCCCTTTTAAGCAAAAATAGGTCAAACAAACTTTCTCACACTACTTGTAATCTTATTTGCAATCATTTAGTTTTGAATTTAACCAAAATTTTCATGTGAAACAATCATGTAACGAACTTTTCATTAAAATACCATGAATTTTAGTATAACCCTTACTTCGATAATTGTTAAAAATACCTTTAGGAAAACTTCACGGGGTAACGACCTACCCCACATACACACTATGGTTTCATAGCACGGTACTATAAACATATAGCTAATTTAAAAAATAAGTTTTACATTAAAACACCACACCTTTTCAAAACGGTTTTTTTTAATCGGTATTTTTGTGATCTTTGGCAATTATGCCTCTACAACCCTCATTAGTGGACCCGCTAATAGATGGTGCAGATTATCGCAAATCCTTGGGATAGTAGAGAAAGGCGCAAAACTCCTCACGGAGCATTCGGTCTCGGAAATAAAAATACGGTTTTTAAGAAATACGAATTTCTAAATAAAAACTAAATTTTGGAAAAAATTATATAAAAACTATGAATTCGTATTTTCAATAAAAACATATTATGAAACTATATTTTTAAAATGAAAGATTAAAATTTTAATAAAATACCAACAAGTTTCCAAAAGAGCTAGTTTTCATAAAAATACCATAAATTTTTAAAAGTTAAGTTTTATCACTAAAACACCATCTAAATTAAAATACATGTTCATGAAAACCCTAAATATTATAAATTACTCTCGAGATTTAATTTTAAACTATATTAAAGTATTTTTCATAAAACCCCCTCGAGATATGCAAAACAATACTTTAAGAACTATAGAATTAATATAGGCTTAAGCAGTATCATTTCTCTTGAGTCTCGGGGAGCCGGAGAAAGCGAGTGCTTGCCTATTCAGGCTAGAAAACTTAACGGAGTTATCAATGGCAATTGTCTTGGAAAAAAACATAAATCCTGCCGTCCATGTGCAGCAGTTGCTAATTACTCCCGAATCTAAGAATTTCAAGAGCTAAATCCGTTCACAAGTTTCTGACTTCAACCTGAATCCAAACTCAAACCAGAATCCAAAATCAAACACAAACTTGAATACTTGATTATGAACCTGAACGCTCGAATTCAAATATCAAACTCACATTTGAATACTTGACTCGACTTGACCGAACCATGGTTATAACTTGACATGAACTTGATATAAATACCTGAACACATGATTACATCTTGAACATGAATCTGTACATTTTATATCCATGGATTCGGCCAAGACCTATAATCTTAATCTATACGATACAATACGCCAGGATAAAGAGGTAGATTGGTACGGAACGTATATTGTGGCATGAGAGGTCACTTTAAAAGACATATGCATGAATTCACGTGCCGTTGTCCCGTGGGTTATGACGGGGCCTTATACTACATGTTACCATAGTTCACGGGGTAAGATGGACTCCTCTCGTATACATGAATACTTTCTTTATCAAACTACAAATAACCACGTTAGAATAACTATCCTATACTTATGAATGATCATATACAATTTTACCTGTTCTCTGTTCATTTGGTTTCTACTCACATTATATACTATCTTCTCTTACTTCTTTTGGGACTTACCGAGCACTAGTTCACTGACGATATTTCTCTCTGTTTTCTTTCTTTGGAATGTTCGTCAGGAGGACCGGACTTTGAAGACGTAGAGCCGAGCCCAGAAGACTTGGGCCAGTTCGTAGCACAGCCTGATGTTGGCTATAGTGCCCTCAAGTTAATTATTGGATCGCAAGCACGTGATTGCAATGATTGAGGGATGACCTATACCGGTAGAACAGTCTTACTCGAGATGATAGTATGCTATTTGGTTTATCTTTATTATCGTGTAAATGTTTCAGGTGACATTACAGATCACTATTACATGTTGATAGAGCCCATAGGATTCTTGCTTGATTACCAGCAGTATGATGGCGATCATATACGTGAGAGCTGGATGGTCTATAAGCACATCCTTATAATGGCTCTAGTCGTGGGAGTTTCGAGACTGGGAATCGATACTCCAAGAGTAGAATAGTGTATACTGATCGAGACCCTGACGAGGGGCGGTGGCCGGTCTCACAAGCCATTGGTGTCAGTTGGTTCACCTAAGATGTATACAGGTGATCATTGGGTTATGAGTACACCGGACAGACTCGCCGGGAACATACTAGTTGGTATTATACCTATTGTCAGATAGTAGTTCCCTGGTGACATGTGTACAGGTTAGTATATCGACCTGAGATTGTCATTTGTCTCGTGTGAGTTCACACTGTGCTTTGATTACTACCCTACCACGGCTCAAAGGAGTCGTGCAAACAGGTTTTAGTTGGGTACAGTCCCGAGCCACATGGAGGCAGTGAGCGGATCGTCAGGGGATTCGTCTATCTCGGTATTGGGGGTTGATGTCGCGGAGTGCACGGGTGGCCATCATCAGAAATCCTTGGCCAAGGTAGTCGAGAATTACTGATTCGGATCAGTAGTTTCTCAAGTGGTGATGGGCTTCATACCGATACTAAATGTCAAGTTATTAGGGGTCTGACTTTATCCATCCCCTAGACTTGATATGCGATACTCATAGACGGACAGACCGGACTGTACGGATATTGTCACTGTCAGGCTCAGTAGGGTTTCAGGATGAGTTTGCTCGTTGGCCTCCCTTTCGCTCAATACCTAGATAGCCGTTACGTACAGCTAGTGCCACTGACGTACTTGTGGTTAAACCCACTGCCAGCGTATTGACGAGTCTTTAGAGTCCCACACAGAGAGTTTTCTTGCTTCGGGCGAAACGTTGTAGAGGCCGTATGGTTTTATAGTAGGGTTCGAACATATACATGCAGTTGTGCACGGATCATGTTTCGAACGGATAATACTAGTGGGATTTGGTTTAAGCCGGATCCTAGTATTATATTGTTGGATTATATTCGTCTCGTTGTATTCGTATTCAATCGGAATACAGATGCGGGTATGTATATACGGATGAGGGGTATTCTTGTAATTCGTTACACATTTACTTTAGAAGTTGCCATTCTCTTTTTGGATTAAACATTTAGGTTAAATGTTTATGGGTTGGAAAGTGTGACTTGTTTCTTTTTGTGCTCACTTGGTGATTCATGCATGTCCACATGGGTGTGACTCATGGTGGGCCATGTAGTGACTCATGCAAGATATTGTTTTGAGGTTTGTGAGATATTATTTGAGCAAGGCAGATATTTTCTTGTAAAAGGTTTTTCTTTAGTTGCTTGCTTATAATAATAACACACAACACTCACAAGAAATGAGCAGACACTATTTTTCTTCACTTAGCCATTTCTTGTGCTCACACTTTCTCACCCATGGCATCTTCTTCAACCTCCACCCTACATGTCTCATGTGTTGAGAAACCTAGGTTGTATTGAGACAAAGTAATCACACACACTCTCTACTTCATCTTGGCTATTTAGGCTAGCAAACTAGATACTCGAGTTGCTTCGGATTTGAGGTGGGAGCCCGTATTACAAACCCTCGATGTGGATCTTCTTCGATGGGGAGACCGGAGATCAAACTTGATCAAGGAAGCCACGAGGAGCTTGGGATAGAGGTTGAAGACCGAAGGACATGGATCGTTTGGTATAACCTCTCTAAACTCCTTTTATATAGCTAGTATAGGGTTAATGGTACGATTCGGAATTAGGGTTCCGTTAGCTCCGGTTTCTAAAAGTTTTTGTTCCGCATTTGGCCACAGATTGATGGACGGGGCGCTAGCGTAACCCAACATGGTATCAGAGCCAAGCCATTAACCTCATACTAGTTTTTTTAGACGATATTAAAGTATCGAAACCGAAACAACTCCGAAACAATACCCATTGTATTCCATTCTCTGTCGAATTTTATTTAGTCTTCTAAAAATATTTAAGCAACTGCAGAAGACTACCTTGATGACAACTAGACTGGACCCCAAATACGAGTCCCTTTCACCTTATTTGACCCGGCCACATAAACAAAAATTCCAGCCTGGCCGGTTTTATATTGGAGTTGGGACTTGGGTTTTGGAGTGTGGTCTAGTCTATGGAATATTGGTTCAGTGGTATTGCTTGTTTAGCCCAGTTTGGATATGGTTTTATCTATTAGTTTGGGGGCTATTCGGGGTGTTTCGAAGTCGATATTTCTAACACTATTTAAAGTTTACAGTACATACATTGCTATCTGCGACCGTGAATGTCATTAGAGCGATACAACTTTTCTAATTGCTATAGTTATTTTAGATGGGTTTGCGAACGTGACATTCACGTTGATGTTCTGCATTGTGCTGTGTTATGGCGGAATCGTCGTGGTGGATAGCATGGGTGCAATGTTAGTACAGTTTAGTTTCATTTGTACATTTGATATCGCGGGGTGAGAGTCCGACATGTGGACTGCCGTCACTGCTTGTTTGTATATTATTTATTTGGGGTACGACCGGATTGAGGTCGATATCACCGTTGTACATATTTTCTTTTCTGTACTAGGATTACCCCGCGATGGAGTGCACGGATAGCCGGGTTCTAGAGGGCAATGGGTCCGCATCTCATGGCGTTGAGAAGGAGGGGGCCTCACTCTAGAATTGGCGGGCTATTCTCCGCACTCGTAGGGGGTACAGGTTGACCCAAGGAAGGGTGCTCAAGTTACCGGATTCCGTGAAGTGTTAGGTGGCCCATTCACTTTGATGAAGGGGGCTTCCTTCCTTCTGGTTTTGGCGGGTAACTTGCCGTACTCGTAGTGGTCTAGGTTTTCATTGCACAGGCTATCCACACGACCCGGAGAACGTCGGGTTTCACTTGCGGCTCAAAGGAAACCCGGGGCTCCCAGATTATCAGTATTGTTCTGTGATGCTTATCGCTTATCTGTGATGTTGTATTTATCATGCCTGAAACGATTATTATATATTTTTATATATATATTAGTAGATGTTGTATATGTTTTTCACCCGCGCTAGTCCAGCCCCCGCTCTGTCGTTAGTTAAGTAACCTAACGGGTGATGACAGGGCCCAGTGGCGAATGCGGATGCCATATACGTCCATTATATTTTCATTCTTTTCAGGTGTGATTAATTAATGGGACTGTGTTGATTCAGATCAATGCAAGGAAAACAGACCTAATTGAAGTTGTTGGAACAATTTTAAAAAGTTGTTATTACAAGGACGTTTTCTTTTGTTTTGCATAGCGGTATTTGGTTATGAATATCCAGCACCTCATTCGACGAGGCAAGAGCCGAGATCCCTTCATCGGGAGTAACCTCTTGGGCAGAAGTTTGCGTCAGGGTAATAACTTCACTATAGTCGATTACTTTTTTGCTTTGCATCGCGGTATTTAGTGGGAATATCCTGCACCTCATTCCATGAGGAAAGTGCCGAGATCCCTTCGCCGGGAATGACCTCTTTAGCAAAGGTTTTCACCACTATATATTTATAAAAAGCTATCCGGTTCCTTCAACGATATCAAGTTCATTACGTTAAAGGTTTTTCCCCAAAAACCATTCGTAGCCCTCCGTCATTTCAGACTGGGAGCACTTAGTATTCATGCTATATTTGTTGACCTTCGTCAAGGCATAGTGTAGCTGCTTGTTACTTTTCTGTTGCATAGATACATGCGTTGGTTTGGGACAGTCGTACTACTTTGTTGGCCTTCGTCAAGAGTATGTACGGGTGGGTTCAAATTAACCTGGACAATGACGGGTAGAACTTGACATGTGACTTATGATTTTTTTGACCTTCGTCAAGGTCATAAGAGTATGGGGTAAAAATCACATCGGGAGTTTCAAACATACAGGAAACTTGCTAGGTATGCGCATACCTTCTGGAGTGTGATAACTTGAGTGGATTCCATCAAGTTATCATGCAATGATAGTTGGATCCCGATTCCCACTGATGAGTTGGTTTACTCCTTGGGTGATTTTAGATGATCCCGACTAATTCTTCTTTTAAGTTTGGAGGAGAATTTGAGGATACAGTAAGAGATATCCTGATTAGATAAAGTGATTGACCATTCTGATCTAGATTAGAGTGCACGCTGAGTGTTTCTTTTTTCTCTCTCTTTGGCTGCGACCATGGCCCGACCCTAGACTATAACTCAGTAACCAAGATAACCGGATCTTCTTAAAACACATTGGCTTTTGGATTGTCAGAGTTACATACTTCATTGCCACTCATACTTTTACCCTTTATATTTCTCCGGAACATTCCATATCACTACGAAGATCCATATTTATTGGATATGACAATCATATAGTTACATACGAACTCGAAGAAACTTGTTTCAGATTCGAGAATGGTTTCTGGTTCTGTAGAAATTGAATAGGACTATTCAGTTGTCTTTTCCTTTTACCTTCTCTCACGTTGCGAGTGCTCCTAGGATTAGGAGAGGGTACACCTATTATGCTTATTGGATAGTCTTCTTCCAAACCATAGGCTGGTGCCGAAAGGTGGGGAAGGAAGAAAACCGATTAGCCTAAGTGTGGTGTATAGAAGGTAATAAGTAAAGACAAATAATGGGATTAGAAAGAGGGCAAAGTAAATTGCGACTGCTATCATTCACGACGAAACCGCGTATATCATCGCCACTCCTACTTCACTTTTGAATTTCTCCAGAACACCTCATATCACTACGAAGATCCACATTTATTGGATAATCCATCGTATAGTTACATACGAACTCGAAGGAACTTGTTTCGGTTCGAGAATGGATTCTGGTTCAGGAGAAATAGAATAAGGTTTATTCAGTTGTCTTTTATCTTTATCTTCTCTTAGGTTGCGAGTACTCCTAGGATTAGGAGAGTACACCTATTATGCTTATTAGATAATTTTCTTCCAAACCATAGGCTGGTGCCGAACGGTAGGGAAGGAAGAAAACCATTTAGCCTAAGTGCGGTGTACAGAAGGTAATGAGTAAAGACAAATAAAGGGATTTGGAGAGATGACAAGGAAATATAAGGTTACAGTCATGATTCTGGATAATGGAAGAAGCATTACTAGGAATGTTCGGCTACCCCTTCGAAACATTTTCATGTTTCATTTTCACTATGCGTTGTTAATTGAAAACTGATTTCCCAATTAGATCCTTATTCTAGGGTATGTATTTACCGGGTTAGATTCTCACATCTGTATGGTTTTACAGATGGTGAGTGGGAGTATGTTATTGGGAATTAGGTGATTATATCCTCATTATATCGGAATTCGTTGTAATTGGTGATATTTAAGGAAATATCCTGGGGTTTTGCCTAACGACAAATATTTGGTTTTGAATATCCATATTTATGCACCAATTTTCAAACTGAGATATCTGTACGTTTATTTTATAAAGTGAGATATGAATTTTTGAAATTATGTCATTGACATTTACCTATATCAGTTGATGATTGGGTAAGGAATATTAAACAGCGGTGTAGTTCTTCTTAACCATAGTACAGTTTTCAACCTACGACCCACAGGGTTTGAGTTATTCAACTCAGGGGAATTATACAAAGTATTGTATGTTGTCCAGTGTCCATTAGGACAAAGGGGTTGGTCCTCGTACTATATTCTGTTTACTTGTGACTTCTCCAGTTTTAGACAAGTGTTTCGTAGAAATACAAGGTCCAAGTTTTGAGAAGTTATAGGTACAAGAATAAAGTAGAGAACCATGTGTTGCAAGTATCAGGATTCTTCAAGGTGATCGAAGATGTACATACTTGTGTTTGATATTCAGTTGCTAGTAATAGTTTTGAGAACTTGCTTCTCTTTCAGGTTACTCATATCTGGATGCACTCCTAGTTGAGTAATGCTGATCAGCATCTCTCCATTTAGTTGACATGCACTGGAGACAGCTGCATGATTTGAATCTGGTTCTAATTAAATTAGTGCCTCTGTTTCTATATTGTATATAGAATGGTTCATATCTTAACGATGTTAAGGTATATGGAGTTGTTCGGCTTATGCTTAAAATCAGACTCTGGATAACTCAAGGCACGTTTCTTTAATGGCAGTTTGTGGCTTATCCCGGGCTATGACGGGGGTTAACTTTCTACCATCTGGAAGATCAATAGTGATATTGTTCTTGATTCGCCGCAGTTTTAGCAAAATGGACTTTTTCATAAAACAGTAGTGGGAGTATGGTAGAACTGGAAGTGATTCCAGAACCACAAACGATTACTGAAAATTTAATAGAACCTAAAGATTCAATCGGGTATGACATTCCATTAGCCACTCCGCAAATATGGTCGGTATCCTCAAAGATGGTGACAGGGAGGTTCTTGTTTACCCAGACTTGCCATTACTGCTGTTCTATACTATAAGACCCGGCAGGAGGATGAGTATAGCGTCGTTCTAAACTAGTTTTAGAAGCACACGTGTATATGACTCTGCTAGAGGGTTGTTATAGTCAGTGGGAGCAGCGGAAGCATAGTGGACAAGTAGCTTGTGTCTATTTATAGACTAAAGCAGGTATAGCGGAGATAGATCATCTATTTTTAATATGACAGTCATAGGATTTGACTTTATCAGAATATGAGATAGATCTGTTAAGAAGGTAGTAGGGTGTGATATCCTGGTATTTGGATGACATGCACTTTGTAGGGAGTGAAATTCCTACACTATGGTCGGTTATACTGTGGTTGTCACACAGTTGTTTCTCTACATAGGATATGGATATTATATCAGGAATTCTGGTTACTAGTTCTATGGTTTTAGATCTAGATTTGGGTAGTTTCCCAATCTTGGTACTTTGACACTATGCTAAAGGTGTTTTAGAATAGACGACTCCTGGCATGGTGGTGTACCTGCAGGTGAAGGAGTCACCCTCTCTAAAAGTGTCTTACAGACTAAAGGGGGGAGATATGTGCATGATTGGCATATCACTTGATTAGGCAATTGAGACAATCATGAGATGTAAAGTACCACACCAGATATTGTTTTTGCACTAGATGCAATAAGTTTATATATTAATCCATTCCTGGAGAAACGTTCGGAAGCAGTTTATGAACATAAGTGGATGTTCTAGGGATTTGGTAACGGCAGCCTCCTTCGGGAGACGGTTATCATTCCAGGCTTCCAAGGTGACCTGGATGATAAAGTGACTGTCAGAGTTATAGTTTTCCCTCTTGACGAGGGGTAGTAGTTTGGACAGGTGGTCCAAGCGGATACCGAGGGAGGTATGGCGCAGGATACTGATTAAATTCAGTTGACAATACAGTCTAAGAAGTTTGCTGGATTTGGAGTTCATTTATGAACTGGGTCCCATCAGATATCCAGACATATTCTAAGACAGGTATTGCTCATTTCGGGAGATGGCTTTCTTCACGAACTTGAGATAAAGAGAGATATAGAAAGAAACATTGGTGCGGATCCACTCACTGAGGCTATTTCTCGAACGCAATAGTTTTACAAACGAGCTTTGTGAAACTGATTAGTAGAGAAGTTGGGTGTTCGGTATCACACGGGCTGTGAGTATGCAACACCGCGATAATTAGCCTTTAGTGCAAGTGGGAGATTGTTGGCTATAGTTCCCTCAAGCCAATTATTGGATCGCAGGCATGTGATTGCAATGATTGAGGGATGACCTATACCAGTAAAACAGTCTTACTCGAGATGATGGTATGCTATTTGGTTTGTCTTTATCATCGTGTACATGCTTCAGGTGACATTACAGATCATTATTACATGTTGATAGAGCCCATAGGATTCTTGCTTGACTACCAGCAGTATGATGGTGATCATATACGTGAGAGCTGGGTGGTCTATAAGCACATCCTTATAATATCCCTAGTCATGGGAGTTTCGAGACTGAGCATTGATACTCCAAGAGTAGACTAGTGTATACTGATCGAGACCCCGACGAGGGACGGTGGCCAGTCTCACAAGCCATTGGTGTCAGTTAGTTCACCTAAGATTTATACATGTGCTCATTGGGTTATGAGTACACCAGACGAACTCGCTGGGAACATACTAGTTGGTATTATACCTATTGTCAGATAGTAGTTCCCTGGTGACATGTGTACAGGTTAGTCTATCGATCTGAGATCGTCATTTGTCTCGTGTGAGTTCCCACTGTGCTTTGATTACTACCTTACCGCGGCTCAAAGGAGTCATGCAAATAGGTTTTAGTTGGGTACAGTCCCGAGCCACATGGAGGCAGTGAGCGGATCGTTAGGGGATTCTTCTCTCCCGGTATTGGGGGTTGATGTTGCGGAGTGCGCGGGTGGCCATCGCCAGAAATCCTTAGCTAAGGTAGTCGAGAATTACTGATTCAGATCAGTAGTTTATCAGGTGGTGATGGGCTTCATACCGACACTAAATGTCAAGTTATTAGGGGTCTGACTTTATGCACGCCCTAGACTCAATATGCGATACTCATAGACAGACGGACCAGACTGTACGGATATTGTCACTGTCAGGCTCAGTAGGGTTTCAGGATGAGTTTTCTCGTCGGCCTCCCTTTCGCTCAATACTTAGATAGCCGTTACGTACAGCTATTGCCACTGACGTGCTTGTGGTTAAACCCACTTCCATCGTATTGACGAGTCTTTAGATTCCCACACAAAGGGTTTCCCTAATTCGGGCGAAACGTTGTAGAGGCCGTATGGTTTTATGGCAGGGTTCGAACATATATGTGCACTTGTGCATGGATCATGTTTCGAACGGATAATACTAGTGGGTTTTGGTGTAAGCCGGATCCTAGTATTATATTGTTGGATTATTTTCGTCTCATTGTATTCATATTCAATCGGAATACGGATGCGGGTATGTATATACGGATGAGGGGTATTCTTATAATTCGTTACACGTTTACTTTAGAAGTTGCCATTCTCTTTTTGGATTAAACATTTAGGTTAAATGTTTATGGGGTGGAAAGTGTGACTCATTGCTTTTGGTGCTCACTTGGTGATTCATGCATGTTCATATGGGTGTGACTCATGGTGGGTCATGTAGTGACTCATGCAAGATATTTGTTTTGAGGTTTGTGAGATATTATTTGAGCAAGGAAGATATTTTCTTGTAAAAGGTTTTTCTTTAGTTTCTTGCTTATAATAATAACACACAACACTCACAAGAAATGAGCAGACACTATTTTCTTCACTTGGCCATTTCTTGAGCTCACACTTTCTCACCCATGGCATCTTCTTCAACCTCCACCTTACATGTCTCATGTGTTGAGAAACCTAAGGTGTATTGAGACAAAGTAATCACACAAACTCTCTACTTCATCTTGGCTATCTAGGCTAGCAAACTAGATAACCGAGTTGCTTCGGATTTGAGGCGGGAGCCCGTATTAAAAACCCTCGACGTGGGTCTTCTTCGATGGGGAGACCGGAGATCAAACTTGATCAAGGAAGCCGCGAGGAGCTTGGGACAGAGATTGAAGACCGAAGGACACGGATCGTTTGGTATAACCTCTCTAAACTCCTTTTATATGGCTAGTATAGGGTTAATGGTACGATCCGGGATTAGGGTTCCGTTAGCGCCGGTTTCTAAAAGTTTTTGTTCCGCATTTTGCCATGGATTGATGGCCGGGGAGCTGGCGTAACCTAACACCTGACTACTAGCTCCGTCTAGCCTGCACTTACTTTCAGTATGCTATTGTTTAGGCAATTGCTTTTATTATTGTATCTTTTATTTCAGAAAGTTGTATGTAAAGTTGAATGTAAATAAAGTTGCCGTTTCATTTTATTACTCTTGTCATTCTTGCTCATGGTTATATTGCTTAATTACTCTTAACGTATTTTCATAATAATACGTTGCGAGCTTACCATGTCACCGTTTCCGTCTATTGGGAAGCGGGGTATGACAGACAGCAACGGCAGTCCACATGTCGGATGCTCGTCCTATAATAATGAATTTACAAATGAACGCAACAAATATTGCACTATAGGCTATCCATCACGACAATCCGTCAAAACTATCTCAAAGATATCACAAGCAACACCACAGATAAAACAAGATGCGTGCAACCCCTTCTAATCTACGTATAGCGATTAGAAGACGTTAAATAACACATGTACGCATCACAAAAGCAAGTAAAGAAAACCACGACGTTAGGATTCCGAGCAAAATTAGCAAACCAAACCAATTTTCTAAAGCTTGAAAATCCAGTGAGCTAAAGTCCTAAAAACAAGCGTTTTAAGCCAATCCGGGAATCGAAACGAACTCGAAACCCATACAAATATTCACGGAGGCGAAGGGGGAAAAATTAACTATCGACTATGGGGCCTAAGGGGGTACCCACCCCCGAGGGCCACCACGAGGTGGCTCCCTTGCGTAGGCTGACCCGAGAGCACCCGGTTAGGGTGCTCTCGGGTCATCAGCCCCCAAGGCCGCCTGGTCGTGGTCTTGGGGGTGGGCCCAAACTTTGGTCCTCCCCGGGATTTACCCAGGGTACCCATGCTTCCTCCCGCAGCTTCTCGGTTCAAATCGTGAGCCCGCGGGGTGTGCAAACTTGCCAAAACATCAATTTTTGGGACTGTTTTTATCGGCAGTTCATGCACGACAAAAATGGCGGATTTCTAACATCGCTACGGGCTATCTAAGGCTTATGGAGTGGCTCTGATAGCATGTTAGGAGGTTTCTCACACTCTACTGGGTTCGTATAGAGGTGGAATTTTCAAAATACAATTTTTAAGACGGCAACACCGACTAATCCCAAGATCTACCGTAAACCTTAGATAACAAAAATTTCAAAGGTACTAATCTACTGTGAAAGTAATTATACCTATATGAACCAAGTCCTTCGGGTCTTCTTTTCCTCTTCTTGAGCTCCTTGTCCGTCGGGATCGAGCTTGGTCGTCGGCCTCCTCACGTCGAAGACGATCCACCCGAAAGTCTATAGTATAAGCTCCAACCTCAAACTTGAGATAACTAAAGTACCTAGTTTGCTAATCTAGATAGTTTAGAAGATGTAGAGTGTTGATTAGATTGGATTATCTCATAAACCCTATATTTCTCAACACATGAGAGTGTTAGGCTTTGAGGAAGAAGAAGAGAGCAAATGAGAAAAGAGAAAACTAAGTGTAAAATGAATCAACTAGTGAAGAATGGCTAAGTCTTTCAAAATATCAAACATCCATTATTTCCAATAGAAATAATGCAACCATGCTTGAATAGTTAGAACAAATGAATAAATAAAATCAAGTAGCCATGTTTCAACCATGCTTTAATACACCTCATCCCTCCACCTCATTATCTATTTAAATATATAGGTTTAAAACAAAATGACGTATTTTCTTCTAGAAGCATTCTAGTGAAATTACTAGAATACCCCCACCGTATATACATACCCATATTCGTGCTACAAAAAATATGAATACCAAGAGATAAAATAATCCAATTGTATAATACTAGAATGTGGCTTAATCCTAAGCCCGCTAGTATTATCCGTCCGAACAAAATCCGTGTAGCTAGTACACGTATATGATCGAAACCCTGCATGTAAAATCATACGGCCTCTATATCGTTTCGTCTGAATCAGGGAAACCTTTTGTGTGGGACTCTAAAGACTCGACAGTAAGCTGGCAGTTGGTTTAACCACAAGCATGTCGGCGACACTGGCTGTACGTAACGGCTACCCAGGTACCTGTCGAAAAGTAGGCCAACGAGAAAACTCATCTGAACTCCTACTGAGCCTATCTATGACTATCTCCTTACAGTCCGGTCTGTTTGTCTGAGAGTATTGCATGCCGGGTCTAGGGGGTGGAAAATGTCAGACCCCTAATAACCTGACAAGTCATGCCAATGTAGCTCAAGACCATCCGAGAATCTACTGATCTACCTATCAGTAATTCTCAATCCGCCCTGGCCAGAGACTTATGGTGTTGGCTGATCAAACACGGCACGACATCGACTCCCTATACCGGGAGATACGAATCCCTGACAACCGCTCACTGCCTCCATGTGGCTCGGGACTGTACCCAATTAAAACCTGTTTGCACGACTCAGTAGAGCCGTGGTAGGGTAGTAATCAAAGCACGGTGGGAACTCACACGAGACAAATGACGACCTTAGGTCGACAGACTATCTGTACTTATGTCACCAGAGAACTGCTATCTGACGATTAGTATAATACCATCTAGCTAGTTCTCACTGAGTCCGTCCAGTGTACTCACCCCTAGTGAGCACCTGTATATGATCTTCGGTGCCAAAAACCAATGGCTGCGGGACCAACCATCGTCCCTCGTCGAGGTCTCGAAACTTATACACCAGTCTACTCCGAAGTATCGATGCCCTATCTCGATACTCTCATGACTAGAGACATTTAAGGATGTGCTTATCGACTACCCAGCTCGCACAAGTATGATTGCCATCATAACGTTGGTAGTCAAGTAATGATCCTACGGGCTTTATCAATATGTATTAACGATACATAATAACAAGTAAAATATATGCACATGTTAAGATAAAGACAAACTAAATAGCATACTATCATATCGAGCAAGATTGTCCTGTACATACATATGTCCAAGTATCCACTTGTATACATATACAATAATGGCCTCTAGGGCATACATATCCAACAATTGCAAAAAGAATATGTTTATATCTATAATATAACAATCTAAATCATATGCATGCAATATAGGATATATAAACATACCTGCAGGTGCGATAGTGACCTCTGCCCGGGATGTGGAAGAACCACCTACTGCTAGACAATCAAAAATTGATTATATAAGTAATTGCAAAAAGAATGTGTATTTATCTATAATATAATATTCTAAATCAATATGCATGCAATATAGGATATATAAATATACCTGCATGTGCCATCGTGGCCTCTGCCTTTTATGTGGACACACCACCTACAGCTAGACAATTAAAAATTGACTATATAAGTAATTTTAAAATAAATATGCGTGTATATCTATAATATTACTTTCGAAAAGAATATGCGTGCAATATAACTGGAGGTGTGGCAAAGTCCACATGGAAGGAGTCATCCGAAGGAGATACGGATCGAGATGCAAGACCTGTCCTCTGGAGCTCCATACGCAGCTCCCCGGACGGCAAAACCGCTCTGCCTCTGCCGCTGTCGCGGCTGGTGCTCCTGGCGCCCCTCGTTGCTCCTGGCGCCGTCATCAACCTAGATAAAAGTACAATCATTATATATGCATGCAATATATGTATAGATCGTGTAACGACCGTGTTTCGTAATACCCAATAAAAGGACTTTTATTTAGTACCAAGTATTTATTTGCGTATTTAGTTGATGGAGAAATATTTTATTTTAATGATTTTATTTTTAAAATTAGTGTTTTAAAGTATTTAAATATGATTAAGGAATTTCTAAAATCTATTTATATTTTTCTTGGCTTAAAATGTTTTAATGAAATTTTATAATGCCTTAAAATAATTTACATATTATCAATTAAAATAATTATTTCGTAATTAAAATGATTTTCAAGGATAAACTAGATTTTAAATAATTATAATAACTAACAAATATCATAGATATGGGAATATTATTTAGTTTTAACCCAAATTCAACGACCCAGGGGATATGGCGGCGTCCACGTGGTGGGGACCACACGAAAACGCATGGCCTCCCCACTCGTGACGAGGCCGGGGCGATCGCGGGCAGTTGGATATAGATCCAATGGCCACGATTTGATGGCGGCGGTGGCTAATCATCAAGCGATGATTTGCAATCATTGTGGGCGTGGATTTTTGTGAGATTTGACCGGGTTTTGGGATTTTATTGTTGTAATTAAACCCTATATATACAGCCCCTTCCCAATCACTTTTCTCACACCACAGAACTTTGAAAATTCTGAAAAAAAATATCCAGACCTACACCTCGATGACGCCGACGCCATGGTCCCACCCAATCATCGAGGAAAAAATCAGAATGCAGGGATATTCACGTTTTAAAGAAACGAGACGTTTCGGCTTCCTAAATCTTCATCTCAAAATAAATATAGGATCCGCCTCTCACCATCTTGTATCTGTCACTTTCTTTCTTAACTCCTAATTTTGAATTTTTAATCTCTCTACACTCCATAAAATGATATTAAAAATAAATATTTCTTTTTTAGATTATAGTGCCATCATATTTAAATAAAAGCCATAAGTTTGATATTGATATCACGGGGTAAGACCTATCTCTCATGTACACACATATCCATGATCATAAAAACTACACTTGCTTATTGGATGTTAAGTTGACACGACAATCTTACCCTATAATACTAATTAGTTATCGAAATTGATTATTTCTACAAAATACCCTCATTTTATTAATACGTTATATTTAATTAAAGTACCCATATGATATAGGACATTGTGAATAAAATATTTTTGGCACATTAAAATGATATTTTATTTTTACTCTTATCTATTAATTATTTTAGTTTTATTAAAACCTCTCTACTGTGGGGAAGGTTTTTATAATGCCTAAAACTATATATACCGTACGATATTATCAAAACAAGCTATATTATATTCGCATAAATAGCATATTCTTTTAATAAGATAGTTATATTATAGTTTTTCATATTAATACCCTTTTACATAAAGGGAATATTATTATATTAATACTTTTCATCCTATAACCACTAAGGTTTAATAAGATACCCTAATAGGGTAATATTTTACATGAAACATCCCGTGGTTATTAGACAATCGTCCCTTAAAAAGATACAAATTATGCCGTCCATGTGCAGCGGTTGCCAATGCGGAGTTGTTTTTGTAGAACAACCTTTAATAAAATACTCTAATCTAAATAAGATAATATTTTACGTAAATACCTCATGGTTGATAGGCAATCGTCCCTGAAAGGAACACAAATTCTGCCGTCCATATACAGCGGTTTCCAACACAGACGTATTTCTAAAATGTTACATCCAAATAAGCACCATAACTTTATAAATTATTATTTATAATAAAATACCTTAATCCTTCCTAAAAGAATATAATTTCATTTAAATACTTTGACCTTTACTAAAAGACTATTTTCAACAAAATTTAAAACCTTTTTACAAAAATATTTTCCAAAAGAATGCCTAAATCTTTATTAAAAGATAGTTTCAAATAAATACCATAATCTTTCATTAAAAGATATTTTTATTAAAATACCATGGGTTCCCAAAAATTATATTTACTCTAAAATACCATGGTTCTCTGGTAAAAAATAACTATAATTAAATACCATGATCTTTATTAACTAAGGTTTTTATAAAATAGTATGATACACCTTACAAATTTTAAAAAGGTAATAAGATAAAATGAGTGGTTGTGAAAGACCATATTAAATGAGATCATTTATTTGAATACGAACTTACGACATATCTGACACATGATACGGTTAGAGTTAGAAAGCGCGAACTTAGGCATAGAATACTTTATAAATGAAGATCGCTACATGCAGGGTGAACAGTCTAATATGTGGACGACTACTAACCCGATTTTCGGGCAAATACTAACCCAATTTTCGGACGAATACTAACCCGATATTCGGGCGAATACCAACCCTACTTAAGGGCGAATAATTCCAAAAGATGGATGCCATACAATGTGGAAATTCCATGCCTAGATAATATACGCACTAACTTTAGTTCGTCAAAACCTTTATACTGAACAACGGGGATGGGTAGTTTGATTAGGCAAGGAGATGCGGAACTCGGATTCCCCTACCACTCGATCATTATCTTTGGAAGTGAAACTGCACATTTCACTTCCCCAATTGTTGTTCCGTAGCCATAACGGAATAATCGCGACTATCCGGACCTTTATTTAACAAACTAAAACGATTACAATACTTAATAGATACCTATTGATGTTCACCACTAAACTCACATAACATCATGCGATGTACCCACATGTTACTTTATCTACCTTTCTTTATGAAACATAGATTATTCAGCATCTTGGATGTGGATATTTTACCAGTTTAGATTTGTTGTTTATTGTGGAACTGAAGGGGGAAATATCTGTACACTTGAGTGATATTCACGCTAGACAAAACTCCATCGTAGTCATGGGACACCTTTCAGGGATGTTCACGCTACTGCACTGATTCATGTTATTATTGCCACCCCAGGCACGAGCGCCAGCTCATACTGCTTCCAGCTAGTCATAGCATACCTCAAGGATACGAGTACGTCCATCAGTCAGTTCCATCAATACACACCTTGTTTTACCTGATTTAACTCTTAGACCGAATACCCGATTGACTTGACTTGAACTTTACCTAACAGATACTTCATACAACATACCCTTATTCACATATACCTTATTCAACATGCCCTTATTCACATATACCTCATACCCTCATACCCATATACATCATACCTGTACACACACATCATACCTATATACACTTACTCATTTTTGTACCTTTACTTCCTTATGAGGCAATCTTACCCGAGTGTAACTCACTGACGGACTTTCTTTTTTTCTTTCTTTTTTTTCTATCTTTGAAATGTCCGTTAGATGAGGATGGGTATTATGATGAGGATCAAGATGTGGAGTCTACTAATAAAGATTATGCGGAATTGACGACGGAAGATTAGCTAGATATATTTTTGATTTTGCCCACATGTTTAGGGCTTTGCTTCTTTCTTCTATATATTTAAACTATTTAGTTTATTTTACTAATTTCTTTTGGGATGTAATAAAATTTGGTTAATGGAAATAAATGCCTTCCATTTTTATTATTTTGTTTTGGTATATATCATGCATGTTATAGATATTCATACGTTTAACGTAACTATATTGAATATACCACTTTCAATACAGTTAGGTTGCAGACCATATCACGTTACCTCTTCATCTTCTTTGGGAAGCGGGGCGTGACAGATCGTAAAAATGTGAAGTAATAATATAACATTACTAATAACTTTTTTCGTTTCATAGACACATTAGACATATCTACTTGGATTTCATTATCGATATCATTCCTAATCCACGTAATTTCACGATCAGTTGAAAACAATCCGTCATTGGAGACAGACGGTCATAGCACTCTAAATCTTCTCTCTTCTTCATTCACATCGCTGTCCTCCATACGATCCTCGAATTCCGGGACATCGTAAATATCTCTGGGTTTCCAATGGCATACGACACTCCATTCCGGATGCTTCAAGCACTGTGAGTAGTATACATAAAATGCTTATTGCGGAAAGATAAATGGATCGTCCTGACTATAAAATCGAAGTGTGTTTACACTAGTCAATCCATATTCATCTTTCCAAGTACCGAGATTATTTTTCCACTTATCCATATCGGTTCGTGTATCGTATCAAATACACTGAAATATATAAAATGGTTCTGATCGTCCGGAATATTGAATGCCAAGTATGCAATTTAAGTATCCATAATAAATCACACTATCCAATCCTATAGTCGCAATCCCACTATTCTGAGTGGTTCAAGATATTTCTATGTCTTTAACTTCAAATTTGTATCTAAGGACACCGAATCCTTTATAGTATGCAACCTCCATGCTAGTAAACTGAGCTAAATATCTTGCATCTCTCTCTAATGATGCAAACAAGTTCGGATCGTGGATCTGACAAAACAAATTTTACGGCAAATACATGACGATATAAGTTTAGATTAAGACAACCCGTCGCAATAACATGTTATTCGAAAAATTTACATGATCTGCAACCCAATCGTGAAAATTATCCTGATGGCATTTTTCCAATCATTCATCATTCCAATCAGGATGCCTCTCACGTACCTCATCAATATGAATTCTGTTCTCGAAAATAAATTATAATATCAATATTATATCAGTTTATACACACACACACACACAAATATAACAATTAATCCAAAAAAACTTACTCTCTAATTTTTTCAAGACATATGCTATTGAGGAGAATAAACCGATATATCTTGTTAATAAACATGGGCTCTACTCTCTTATAATCAGTTTTACTATATGGCCCGTCCTGAATTCTTCGAGGCCGGTTAAGTTTTATCTCAATGTTCTCGTCCAGATAGCGGGAACAAAATATAGTTACTCATCTAGAAGATAACCTTGCATTATAGAACCCTCTGATCGATTTCTATTGCGCATATGCTTTTTAGAGAGTAAAGATACATAAAGAAAAATATGTTAAATAAATAAATACGGGCATATAAAACAACAATAATTTTACAAAATTAGTGAAAAGAAAAATTCAACGTATCTTTCGACGGGATATATCCATCGATATTGCACCGGTCCAGCAAATTTAGCCTCGGTTGCAAGATGAACCGTCAAGTGTATTATGATATCGAAAAACGACGGCGGGAAAATACGCTCAACCTTACAAAGTATCAAGGAAATATAATTTTTACATTCTCCAGCATCACAACATCCAAGGTTTTAGCGCACAATTCCCTAAAAAAGAAACAAAGGTTAATGATTACTAGACCAACCTGTTGGTTACGGCAACGCTCGGCCATCAAACCGTGGCCAAATGTAGAACAAAATTTTTCTAAACTGGCGCTACCATGACCCGATGCCCGGATCTACCCTAAACCCTATACTAGCAAGCATATATAAAGAAGTTAGAATCGTTATACCGAGTTGATCCGTATCCTTCGGTCTTCAACCATCTTCCCAAGCTCCTAGTGGTCATTTGGATCGAGTTTGGTTGCCGGTCTTTCTCTATCTACGATGATCCACCTGAGGGAAACTACGCAAGCTCCAGCCTCGCCAAGCGAGGCAACCGACGTTCCAAGTTTGCTAGCAATGGAGAGTGGAGGTGTAGGAATGTATCACCATAATTTTCTCTCATCACAAATGCTCCATGAGCAACTCAAGAAGATCAAGAGGAGGTGAGGAAACATGTGGCATGAGAAACTAAAGAAATGTGCTAAGTATTTTCTCCAAGTGAGAATCAATGAGTAAGTGTAATGAAGCAAGTGTAGAAAAATGAAATGAGCAAGGGCACTTGAGAAAAATTGTGGCTGCCTCTCACTCTCTCTCAATCATGCACAAACACAAAATATCTCTTTTCATTTTACAATAAACAATACAATGGCCATACCTCTCTACATGCCTCACCATGCTCATGCCAACTCACCTTCCACCTCATTTCCAAATTGGATTATAAAAAGAAAATAAATTAATGAGGTGGAAATCTTCTAGAAACTATTCCGTATAAATACGGAACGCAACCCGGTACACGTATCGAAATACATATACACGTATTCGTACCAAAATACGAAAAGCCAAGATAGAAAATGAATAGTGAACAATAATACTAGAATACATATATATAAATACATATATATAAATTATTAAATCAAAACCTGATTTAATAATCCGGCTTAATCCTAAGCCGCTGGTATTATCAACCGTCCAATTAAAGTCTGTGCAGCCTGTACACATATTTAATCGGACACCTGTATGTACTAACATAAGTCATCTACACCATATCGCCTGAACCGTGAAAACCCTATGTGTGGGACTCTAAGGACTCGTCAATACGCTGGCAGTAGGTTTAACCACAAGCACGTCAGCGGCACTAGCTCTACGTAACGGCTACCCAGATATTGAGCGAAAGGAAGGCCGACGAACAAACTCATCCAAACCCCTACTGAGCATGACAGTAAAAATATCCGTACAGTCCGGTCTGTTCGTCTAAGAGTATCGCATATCGAGTCTATGGGGGAGATAAAGTCAGACCCCTAATAACGCGATAATTCATGTCGGTATGAAACCCATCACCACCTGAGAAACTATCGATCCTGGATCGGTAATTCTCGTCTACCTTGGCCAAGGATTTCTGGTGATGGCCACCCATGCACCGCGCGACATCAATCCCCAATACTGGGAGAGACGAATCCCTGACGATCCGCTCACTGCCTCCATGTGGCTCGGGACTGTACCCAACTAAAACTTGTTTGCACGGCTCTTTTGAGCCGTGGTAGGGTAGTAATCAAAGCACAGTGGGAACTTACACGAGAAAAATGACGATCTCAGGTCGACAGACTAACCTGTACACATGTCACCTAGGAATTGCCATCTGATAATAGGTATAGTACCAACTAGCAGGTTCCCGGCGAGTCCATCCAGTGTACTCATAACCCAATGAGCACCTTTATACTATCTTAGGTGAACAAACTAACACCAATGGCTTGTGAGACCTGGCCACCGCCCCTTGTCGGGGTCTCGATCAGTATACACTAATCTACACTGGGGTATCGATGCCAGTCTTGAAACTCCCACGACTAGGGACATTTAAGGATTTGCTTATAGACCCCCAGCTCCCACATATATGATCGCCATCATAATACTGGTAGTCAAGAAAGAATCCCATGGGCTTTATCAACATGTAATAGTGATGATAAAGACAAACCAGATAGCATACTATCATCTCGAGTAAGACTGTTCTACCGTATAGGTCCTCCATCAATCATCATAATCACCTGCCTGCGACTATGATAATTGCCTTGAGGGCACTATAGCCAACAATCTCCCACTTGCACTTAAGGCTAATTATTGCAGTGTTGCATACTCACAGCCCGTGTGATACCGAACACCCAACTTCTCTACTAATCAGTCTCACAAAGCCCGTTTGCGAAACTATTGCGTTCAAGAAATAGCCTCATTGAGTGGATCTGCTCCAGTGTTTCTTTCTGTATCTCTCTATATCTCAACTTCGCGGAGAAAGCTATCTCCCGAAATGAGCAATACATGTCTTAGAACATGTCTGGATATCTGATGGGACCCAGTTCACAAATGAACTCCAAATCCAGCAAACTTCTTAGACTGTATCATCTACTGAATTTAATCAGTATCCTGCGCTATGCCTTCCACAGTATCCGCTTGGACCACCTGTCTAACATACTGTCCCCTAAAAGAGGAAAAATAAAATTCTGACAGTTACTCTGTCATCCAAGTCACCTTGGAAGCCTGAAATGATAACTGTCTCTTGAAGGAGGCTGCCGTTACCATATCCCAAGAACATCCACTTATGTTCATAACTGCTTCCCAATGTTTCTCTAGGATTGTATCAATATATGTTTATTGCAGCCAGTGCAAAAGCAACATCTGGTGTGGTACTTGACATTTCATGATTAACTCAATTGCCTAAGCAAGTGATATGCTAATCATGCAGATTCCTCTCTCCTTTAGTCTATAAGACACCTTTAGAGAGGATGACTCCATCACCTGCAGGTACACCACCATGCTAGGAGTCGTCTATTCTAAAACACTTTAGAATAGTGTCAAGTATCTAAATTGGGACACTTCCCAAATCTAGATCTAAAACCATAGATCTAGTAACCAGAACCCTGATATTATATCCATATCCTATATAGAGAAACAACTGTGTGACAACCACAGTATAACCGATCGTAGTATAGGAATTTCGCTTCTTATAAAGTGCATGTCATCCCAAATATCAGGACATCACACCCTACTACCTTCTTACCAGACCCATCTCCTATTCTGATGAAGTCAAAGCCTATGACTGTCATATAAAAAATAGATGATCTATTTCCACTATACCTGCTTTAGTGTATAAATAGACATAAGCTACTTGTCCACTATACTTCCTGTTGGATATAGTGCCCTCAAAGTCAATTATTAGATCGCAGGCACGTGATTGTAATGATTGCGGAGGACCTATACCGGTAGGACAGTCTTACTCGAGATGATAGTAGGCTATCTGATTTACCTTTATCAGTCGTGTACAGGTTCAGGTGACTGATCACTGTTACACTTTGATAGAGCCCTTAGGATCTTGCTTCACTACCAACAGTATGATGGCGATCATATACGTGAGAGTTGGGTAGTCTATACGCATATCCTTAATTGTTGTCCCTAGTCGTGGGAGTTTCAAGACATGGCATCGATACTCCGGAGCAGACTAGTGTATACAGTCGAGACCCCGACGAGGGGCGGTGGCCGGTCTCATAAGCCACTGGTGTCAGTTGGATCACCTAAGATGTATACAGGTGCTCATTGGGTTATGAGTACACCGGATAGGACTCGCTGGGAACCTGCTAGTTGGTATTATACCTATCGTCAGATAGCAGTTCCTTGGTGACATGTGTACATGTTAGTTCATCGACCTGAGGTCGTCATTTGCCTCGTGTGAGTTCCCACTGGGCTTTGATTTATACCCTACCACGGCTCAAAGGAGTCATGCAAACAGGTAGTTTTTGGGTACAGTCCCGAGCCACATGGAGGCAAGTGAGCGGATCGGCAGGGGATTCGTCTCTCCCAGTATTGGGGGTGAGATTGCGCTGTGTCTAGGAGAGCCATTACACATAGCCCTCGGCCGAGACAGGAGATTTACTGTAGGTACTCCGGTAGTATCTCAGGGTGTTTTTGGGCTACACTCCGACACGACTTATACCGCTATTGGGGGTCTGACGTTACCAGCCCCCTAGGCCGATATACGATACTCATAGGCGAACGGACCGGACTGTATATACATTGTCACTGTTAGGCTCAGTAGGGTTCCAGGATGAGTTCTCTCATCGGCTTCACTTGAGGTCAGTACATAAACAGCCGTTACGCACAGCTGGTGCCGCTGACGGTTCGTGGTTAAACCCACTGCCATGTTACTGACGAGTCATTAGAGTCCCCCACAGACAGTTTCCCAAGTTCGGGCGAAACATTGTAGAGACCGTATGGTTTTATGGCAGGGTTCGGAAAATGCATGTGCGTTTACGCACGTGTCATATTTCGGGCAGATAATACTGGTGGGCTTTGGTTTAAGCCGGATCCAAGTATTATATTTGTAGATATAATATCTTTGTCTCAGTTGCATTTGTATTCGGTCGTAATACAAATACGGGTATGTTTATACTGTTACGGGGTTATCCTGAGATTCGTTTCGGGATCGCTTTTGGAAGTTGCCAGTTTCCAGTTTTCTATCACCCGTTTTAACATTCGGTTAAATACGGATTTATCTTTTCATTGGGTGAGTCATGGTTCTAGAAGGTTCTAGAAATGGTGACTAGATTCATGTATCTTTCTTAGCATTAAATGAAATGGTGATGTGTTATTATGAATCACCATTTTGCATTTAATGATTTTTAGTGATTCATTCATTCATTAATGTGAAGTGATAAGCTTTCTTTTTATGGTTACCATTTTTCCTCCTACACTCACCTCCCTCCTCCTATATTATGGCCGGCCCCTCTTGCTAGAGATATGGTTGTTGATTTGGAAAAAAAGAATAAAGTTTTGGACTCATGGAAATTTGATAGATACTCATTTCTCATTTTCACCCGATCCAAAAAGGCAACTTCATTAACCGTTCGTCCATGGCTTTGGACGTAACGAGAAAAAGTGTTCTACTCATTCTCTACATCAATTTTGGTCATCTCTTTTGGCAGACTTGATGACCGAGTTGCCTCGGGTCAGAGGCGGGAGCCCGTTTAAAGATCCGTTGACGTGGTGCCACCTGGATGAGAAGACCGGAGATCGAGGAGATCGGAGCAGCCGCAACAAAGCGTGGGATGATGGTTAAAGAACGAAGGACTCGGATTGTTCGGTATAACATTTCTACCCACTTTGTAGTTTGTTAGTTTAGCAATAATGGCAGATCCGGGTTATAGTATACGATAGCGCCAGTTAAAAGTTTTTGTTCCGCATTTGGCGTTAGAGAGACGGCCGGGGCGCTACCGTAGACTTATAGTGGTATCAGAGCCTCGCCATTAAGCTTTACTAACTTGTGCTAACGCGTTTAAAATATCGATCAGACCGAATTTCAAAAACTATAATTTTTCTGTTCAATGTTTCTGTCGATTTCAAATCTGGTTTAAAAATTATTTTGCATATCACAGAAAATTGTGCAGGCTTTTTTAAGCATTCTGGTGAAATTTGGGCACGTGATCCCACAGTACTGCCGCGGATCCGGGGTCAAAACTAGGGTTTGACCGCGGAACCGCGGCCAGTGTGTGGGAACAGTGCTCCGAATTTTTCCAGTGAGCTTTCCATAGTAAATTGTGGTTTTTGGTATATTTCATTTGGGCCCAGATTTTTTACTGTTCTGCAGATGTACGTGGGGCCCACTTCGGGAAATTTTGCCGATCGAAATTTAAACGTGTTAGTTTACAGTACTTACATTATATCTCCGACCGTGAATGTCATTCGAGCGGTAAATTGCGTCTAATTGCTATAGTCCTTTTAGACGGATTTGCGAATGTGACATTCGCGTTGATGTTCTGTGTTGTGCTGTGATGTTGCGGATATGTCGTGGTGGATAGTAGTGTGCAATGGTAGTGCAGTTTGGATTTATTTGTACATTTGATATTGCGGGGCGAGCGTCCAACATATGGACTGCCGTCACTGCCTGTTTGTATAATATTCTTTTGGGGCACGACCGGGCTGAGGTCGATGTACCCATTGTACATATTTTTATTTCTGTACTAGGTTTATCCCGCGACGGGGTGCACGGATAGCCGGGTTCTGGAGGCAACGGGTCCGCATCTCATGGCTTTGAGAGGCAGAGGGACCTCACTCTAGAATTGGCAGACTATTCACCGCACTCGTAGGGGGTACAGGTTGACCCAAGGAGGGGTGCTCAAGTTACCGGATTCCGTAAAGTGCTGGGTGGTCCTTTCACTATGCTGTAGGGGGCTGCTTCGCTTCAGGTTTTGGCGGGTAACTTGCCGCACCCGTAGGGGTCTAGGTTTCATTGCACAGGCTATCCACACGACCAGGGAAACGTCGGGTTTCATTAGCGGCTCTGTGAAACCCGGGGATCCCAGATTATCTGTATTTTTCTGTGATACTTATTACTTTTCTGTAATGTTGCATATTATCACGCCTGGAGCGATTATTGTATATTGGTATATATACTATTAGATGTTGTATATGTTTTACACCCGCGCTAGTCCAGTCCCTGCTTCGTCGTTAGTTAAGTAACTTAACGGGTGATGATGGGACTCAGTGACGAATAAGGATGGCATATGCGTACATTTTATTTTCGTTCTTTTCTGGTGTGATTAATGATGGGACTGCGTTGATTTTGATCAATGCAAAGGAAAATAAACCTGTTTGGATGTTGTTGGAACAGTTTTAAAAAGTGTTATTACAAAAACGTTTCCTTTTGTTTTGCATAGCGGTATTCGGTTGGAATATCCTGCACCTCATTCGACGAGGCAAGGGCCGATATCCCTTCACCGGGAATGACCCCTTGGGCAGAAGTTTGCGTCAGGGTAATAACTTCACTATAGTCGATTACAAGTTGCTTTGCATCGCGGTATTCAGTTGCAATATCCTGCACCTCATTCCACGAGGAAAGAGCCGAGATCTCTTCACCGGGAGTGACCTCTTTAGCAAAGGTTTTTGTAAGTGCACGGCGGCGCCCCGGCCGTCAATCCGACGCCGGAATGCGGAAGCGGTGAATAACTTAAAATTTGCGGACTTAGCAAACCGGCACCACCGCGCACTACCACCCGGATCGATACCATTAACTAGTCTAAGCTATCTACAAGAATGGGAATAGAGATATACCGACGATCCTAGTCCTCCGGTCTTCTCGTCATGGTCCCGATCTCCTGCAGAAAAGTCCCGTCTCCTCCTCGTCGCCGGAAGTGCACCACATCGCCTTCTTCGTTTACGGGCTCCCACCTCAATGCCGAGGCAACTCGGGCACGAAGCCGGCTACTCGACGTGCCCAAGAATCGCTGTAGAATGTGTAGTAGAAGAAGTCTCATTTTTGGGGTTGTGGAGTTGCCATTTGTGGAGGAGAAGAGAACTTGGAGAGAGGTGGGAAAAATGTAGCATACAAAGAGAGTGAGAATCCCAATTTTTCCCCCACCACAAGAAAATGAATCCCATTCCACCTCTTGGAAATTGGCCGGCCCCCCCTTTCTCAAGATTGATTGGAGAGAGAAAAACAAGGTCAAGAGGGTGGTTGGATAGCAATGATGCAAGCAAGAGATGATGAAAGAAAAACCAATGATCACAAGAAAACCCTCACTCCAACACCACCATCATCAACAACCATGATGGTTACATAAAGTCAAGCCATCATGAAGATATGAAGTCAAATGATGGGACAAGTATCATGACATGATAATATACAAAGACCCCCCTCCACAAATGCTTATTTGCAACAATGCAAATAAACCCTCCTCCACCAATCTTCGGCCAATGAACGGAACAATGGAAATTGGCCGAAACGGAAAGCAAACTGGCAACTCCAGAAAACTGGTCCCGTAATAAATTACAGGAAAACCCCGATACTGTGTATACACACCCGCATCTGTATTTCGACCGAAATACAGATGCAATGAGACAAAATCTACACTGTACTATACTAGAATCCGGCTTATACCAAAACCGGATAGTAATATCTGTTCGATCCTGATCCGTGCAATACCGCACGTATCTGATCGAACCCTGCCATAGAACCATACGGCCTATAGTACAAACTGTCCGATCCTGATCCGTGCAATACCGCACGTATCTGATCGGACCTTGCCATATCTCCATACGGCCTCTACAACCTTTCGCCCGAAAGCTGAGTAACTGTAAATGTGGTGGACTCTAAAGACTCGTCAATACTATGGCTGTGGATTTAACCACTAGCACGTCAGAGGTATATGCCAATACGTGACGGGCCACCAGCTATTGACCAAAAGGGACGTCGATGAGGAAGCTCACCCCGACACCCAACTGAGCCTGTCAGTGACAATATCCGTGCAGTCCGGTCCGTTCGTCTATGAGCATCGCATGGCGGGCCTAGGGGGTTGGTAAAAGTCAGACCCCCAAAAGCGGTACAAGTCGTGTCGGAGTGTAGCCCAGAACACCCTGAGATACTACTGGAATACCTACCAGTAAATCTCCTTGCCTTGGCCAAGGACTTTGTGTAATGGCTCTCCTAGACACAGCACGACCTCACTCCCAATACCGGGAGAGACGAACCCCTGAAGATACGCTCACTGCCTCCATATGGCTCGGGACTGTACCCAACTAAAACCTGTTTGCACGACTCCTTTGAGCCGTGGTAGGGTAGTAATCAAAGTACAGTGGGAACTCACACGAGACAAATGACGATCCCCAGGTCGATGAACTAACCTGCACACATGTCACCAGGGAACTGCCATCTGACGTCTGGTATATGACCAACTAGCAGGTTCCCGGCGAGTCCTGCCCGGTGTACTCATAACCCAATGAGCACCTGTATACATCTTAGGTGATCCAACTGACACCAGTGGCTTGTGAGACCGGCCACCGCCCCTCGTCGGGGTCTCGACTGTATACACTAGTCTACTAATGGAGTATCGATGCCCGGTCTCGAAACTCCCACGACTAGGGACCTTTTAAGGATATGCTTGTAGACCCCCAGCTCCCACTTATATGATCGCCCTCATACTGCTGGTGGTCAAGCAAGAATCCTAGGGGCTCTATCAACGTGTAATAGCGACGTGTCAGGTCACCTAAAACAGTACACGATGATAAAGGTAAACCAGATAGCATACTATCATCTCGAGTAAGACTGTCCTACCGGGATAGGTCCTCCCTCAATCATTACAATCACGTACCTGTGACCTAATAATTGACTCTGAGGGCACTATCTCCAACAATCTCCCACTTGCACTCAAGGCTAATTATTGCGATGTCGCATACTCACAGCCCGTGTGATACCGAACACCCAACTCCTCTACAAGTCAGTCTCACAAAGCTCGTTTGCGAAACTATTGCGTTCGAGGAATAGCCTCAGTGAGTGGATCCGCTTAGTTGTCTCTTTCCATGTCTCTCTAAATCTCAAGTTCGCGGAGAAACCCATCTCCCGAAATGAGCAATACCTGTCTTAGAATGTGTCTGGATGTCTGATGGGACATAGCTCATAAATGAGCTCCAAATCCAAACTTCTTAGACTGTATCGTCAACTGAACTTAATCAGTATCCTGCGCGCCATGCCTCCCTCAGTATTGCCTTGGACCACCTGTCCAAAATACTGCCCCTCATCAGAAGGAAAACTATAACTCTGACAACCTTCTTGTCGTCCATGTCACCTTGGAAGCCTGGAATGATAACTGTCTCCTGAATGAGGCTGTCGTTATCATCTCCCTAGAACATCCACTTATGTTCTAAAACTGCTTCCGACTGTTTCTCCAGGATTGGATTAATGTCAACTTATTGCATCTAGTGCAAGAACAACATCTGGTGTGGTACTTGACATCTCACGATTGACTCAATTGCCTGAGCAAGTGATCTGCCAATCATGCCCGTCCCTCTCCCCTTTAGTCTGTAAGACACCTTTGGAGAGGGTGACTCCATTACCTGCAGGTACACTACCGTGCCAGGAGTCGTCCATCCCAAATACTCTTAGAATGCTGTCAAGTACCCTGATTGGGAAACCACCCAAATCTAGATCTAAAACCATAGATCTAGTAACCAGTATGTCTGATGTAAAATCCAAGTCCCATGTGGAGAAACCACTGTGTGACGACCAAAGTATGACCGATTGTAGTATAGAAGTTTCTTTTCCTATTCTGTGTATGTCATCCAAATACCAGGATATCACACCCTACTACCTTCTCAACAGATCCATCCCCTATTCTGATGAAGTCAAACCTATGACTGTCACGTCAGAAATAGATGATCTATCTCCGCTACATCTGCTTTAGTCTATAAATAGACATAAGCTACCTGTCCACCAATGCTTCCGCTGCTCCCACTGACTACGACAACCCTCTGGCAGAGTCATATAGACGTACACTTCTAAAACTGGTTTAGAACGACGCTATACTCATCCTCCCGCCGGGTCTCGCACCCTGGAACAACAGCAATGGTAATTGTGGGTAAACAAGAACTTCCCTGTCACCGTCCTTGAGGCTACCGTAGTACCTCTCGGGTGCCTGAAGTTACCCACCTTATCTGCGGAGTGGCCAATGGAATGTCAATCCAGATTGAATCTTTAGGTTCCTTATCAAATCTTCAGTAATCGTTTGTGGTTCTGGAATCACTTCCAGTTCTACCATACTCCCACTACCGTTTTCTGAAAAAAACATTTTTAATAAAACTGTGGCGAGTCTAGAACAATATTGCTATTGTTCATCCAGATGGTAGAAAATCAACCCGCGTCATAGCCTGGGTCAACCCACAAACAGCCATTACAGAAACGTGCCTTGAGTTGTCCAGTGTCTGGTTTTAATCATAAACCGGACAACTCCCCGTACCTTAACATCGTTAAGATATGAACTGTTCTATATCCCATATAGGACCAGAGGCACTGATTTAATTGAACCAGATCCAAATCATGCAACTGTCTCCAGTGCATGTCAACTAAATGGAATGAGGCCAGATCAGCGTTACTCAACTTAGGAATACTTCCAATTATGAGTAACCTGAAAGAGAAGCAATTTCTCTTAATCATTACTATCAACTGAACACCATACACAAGTATCTACATCTTCGATCTCTTTGAAGAATCCCGATACTTGCTATACCTGGTTCTCTACTCTATTCAAATACATATAACTTCTCCAAATTCAGACCCTGTGTTTCCACGAAACACCTGTCTAAAAATTAGAGGAGTAATAAGTAAACCGAATATAGTACGAGGACCATCCCCTCTGTCCTGATGGACTCTGGACAACATACAATACTCTGTAAAAGTCCCTTGAGTCTGATTACTCATTCACTGTATGTCGTAGGTTGAAAACTGTACTTATGGTTAAGAAGAATTACACCGCTGTTTAATGCTCCTTACCTAACCATCCACTGATATAGGTAAATGTCGTAGACATAATTTCAGAAAGGTATATCTCACTCTATGAAAATAGACGTACAGATATATCAATTTGAAATTGGTGCATAACAGCGGATATTCAAAACCAAATATTTGCCGACCGGCAAACAACCCAGGTGATTTCCTCAAATATCACCGATTACAACGAATCCCGATATAATGAGGATAATCACCCAATTCCCAATAACTTACTCCCACTCATCATCTGTAAAACCATACAGATGTGAGAATCGTATCTGGTAAATACATACCCTGGAGTAAGTATCTAATCGGGAAATCAGTTTTCTATTAACAGTACACAGTGAAACTGAAACATTGAAATGTTTCGATGGGGTATCCTGGTATTCCTAGTAATGCCTCTTCCAGATTCACGACTGTAACCGTATAGTTCTTTGCCACCTCTCCAAATCCCTTCATATGTCTTTAGTCTTTACCTTCTGCACACCCCTTTAGGCCAAATGGTTTTCTTCCTTCCCTACCGTTCGGCACCAGCCTATGGTTTGGAAGAAGACTATCCAATAAGCATAATGGGTGTACTGTCCCAATCCTAGGAACACTCGCAACACGAGAGAAGGTGAAGATAAAAGACACCTGAATGTACTTTATTCCTATTTCTCCTGAACCAGGATCCATTCCCGAACTGGAACAAGTTCCTTTCGAGTTCGTATATAACCATACGATGGAATATCCAAATAAACTGTGGATCTTCGTAGTGATACGGAGTGTCCTGAGAAATACAAAGGTGATGTGGGAGTGGTAACGAAATATTTGGTTTGGTCGTGAATATCTGTTGCAATTTACTTTGCCCTCTTACTGATCCCTTGTTTTGTCTGAACTTAATACCTTCTGCACACCATCGTTATGCTAATTGGTTTTCTTCATTCCCTACCGGTCGGCACCAGCCTATGGTTTGGAAGAAGACTATCCAATTTGCATAATAGGTGTACTACTCCTAAACTAAGGAGTACTCGCAACCTGAGAGAGGGTGAAAAGAAAAGACAACTGAATAATCCTATCCGTTTTCTCCAGAACCGGAAACCATCCTCGAATAAATTCTTTCGAGTTCGTATCTAACCATACGATGGCTTTGTCCAATGGAAGTGGACGTTCGTAGTAAAACGGGGTGTCCTGGAGAAAAGGGTAAAAGTAGGAGTGGCAATGAGGTCTGCAATTCTGACAATCCAAAAGCCAGTGTTTAAGAAGGTTCGGTCAACTTGGTCACTGAGTCAAAGTTTTAGGGTCGGGTCAATGGTCGCTGCCAAAGAGAGAGAGAAAAGAAACACTCAGCGTGCACTCTAACCTAGATCAGAATGGTTACCAATTTATCTAATCAGGAAACCTCCCACTGTACCTCAAATTCTCCACCAAACCTGAAAGAAGAATTGGTCGGGGTCACCCGAGGAGTAAACCAACTCATCAGTGGGAATCGGGATCCAACTCTCATCGCATGATAACGTGACGGAATCCGCTCACGGTATCACACTCCAGAAGGTATGCGCATATCTGGCAAGTTTCAGTACTTTTGAAACTCCCGATGTAATTTCTGCCCCATGCTCTTATGACCTTGGCGAAGGTCAACAAATCATAAGTCACATGTCAAGTTCTACCCGTCATTATCCAGGGTTAATCTGAATCCACCCGTACAAGCCCTTGACGAAGGTCAACAAGGCTATACGACTGTCCCAAACCAACGCATCTATCTATGCAGCAGAAAGGTAACAAGCAGCTACCATACACTATGCCTTGACGAAGGTCAACAAACATAGCATGAATACTACGTGCTACCCGTCTGAAACGACGGAGGGCTACGAATGGTTTCTGGCGAAAACCTTTAACGTAATGAACTTGATATCGTTGAAGGAACGGATAGCTTTTTGAAAATATAGTGACGAAAACCGTTGCTAAAGAGGTCACTCCCGGTGAAGGGATCTCGGCTCTTTCCCCGTAGAATGGGGTGCAGGATATTCCAAATGAATACCACGGTGCAAAGCAAAAGTAATCGGCTATAGTGAAGTTAATGCCCTGACGCAAACTTATTGTCCAAGGGGTCACTCCCGGTGAAGGGATCTCGGCCCTTGCCTCGTCGACTGAGGTGCTGGATATTCATAACCGAATATCACTATGCAAAACAAAAGTGAACGTCCTTGCAATAACAGCTTTTTGAAAAGTGTTCCAACAACATCAGATTAGGTTTGTTTTTAACTTTGCATTGATCCGAATCAATGCAGTCCCATCAATTGATCACACCAAAAAGAACGAAAATATACTGATGTACGTATATGCCATCCGCATTCGCCACTGGGTCCCGTCATTACCCGTTAGGTTAGCTAACTAACGACAGAGCGGGGACTGGACTAGCGCGGATGCAAAACATATACAACATCTACTAATATATATACCAATATATTATATTCGCTCAAGGCGTGAATAAAATGCAACATCACAGAAATGTACAGCATCACAGAAACAATACAGATATCTGGGATCCCCGGGTTTCACAGAGCCGCTGAAACCCGACGTTCCCCTGGTCGTGTGGATAGCCTGTGCAATGAAATCCTAGACCCCTACGGGCGCGGCAAGTCACCCGCCAAAACCTGAAGCGAGGCAGCCCCCTTCAGCGCCGTGAATGGACCACCCAGCACTTCACGGAATCCGGCAACTTGGGCACCCCTCCTGGGTCAACCTGTACCCCCTACGAGTGCGGCGAATAGCCCGCCAATCCTAGAGTGAAGCCCCCTCCGTCTCAATGCCATGAGATGCGGGCTTGTTGCCCTCCAGAACCCGGCTATCCGTGCACCCCTCCGCGGGGCAATCCTAGTACAGAAAGTAAAATATACATACAACGGGTACATCGACCGCAACCAGGTCGTGCCCCAAAATAATAATACAAACAGGCAGCGACGGCAGTCCACATGTCGGACGCTCGCCCCGCAATATCAAATGTACATAATACAACAAAACTGTACTAGCATTGCATCCAGGCTATCCCCACGACCGATCCGCAACATCACAGCAAATACATAGAACATCAACGTGAAAGTCACGTTCGCAAATCCGTCTAACCGGGCTATAGCAGTTAGACCGGATTTACCGATCGAGTGACATTCACGGTCGCAGATATAATGTAAATACTGTGAAAAATGTGTTTAAAATTTTCTGATTGACCAAAAATTAACAAGTGGGCCCCAAACCAATACTGCAGCACTCACAGAAATAATTGGCCCAATTTTAATATTCCAAAACCCCTAATTACACCCCTGAAGCCCACTGGAAAAAGATGGCCCACTGAACTCTCAAGACTGCGGCGGAACCGCGGCCCAATAGAAGGGTGGGGCCGCGGATCCGCGCTCTGTGTGAGAGATCAGAGTGTCGAATTTTCCCAGAGTTCTTAGAATCTCCTGCACATCATTCTGAGACCACCTAAAAAATTTTTAGACACCAAAAATTCTCAACAGAAAACTGATGTGAGGTAAAAATGAGTTTTTGGAATTTTGGTCGATCGGAACCGCAAAACACATCAAACGAAAGCTAGACGAAGTTAATGGCGAGGCTCTGATACCACTGTAAGTGCACGGCGGCGCCCCGGCCGTCAATCCGACGCCGGAATGCGGAAGCGGTGAATAACTTAAAATTTGCGGACTTAGCAAACCGGCACCACCGCGCACTACCACCCGGATCGATACCATTAACTAGTCTAAGCTATCTACAAGAATGGGAATAGAGATATACCGACGATCCTAGTCCTCCGGTCTTCTCGTCATGGTCCCGATCTCCTGCAGAAAAGTCCCGTCTCCTCCTCGTCGCCGGAAGTGCACCACATCGCCTTCTTCGTTTACGGGCTCCCACCTCAATGCCGAGGCAACTCGGGCACGAAGCCGGCTACTCGACGTGCCCAAGAATCGCTGTAGAATGTGTAGTAGAAGAAGTCTCATTTTTGGGGTTGTGGAGTTGCCATTTGTGGAGGAGAAGAGAACTTGGAGAGAGGTGGGAAAAATGTAGCATACAAAGAGAGTGAGAATCCCAATTTTTCCCCCACCACAAGAAAATGAATCCCATTCCACCTCTTGGAAATTGGCCGGCCCCCCCTTTCTCAAGATTGATTGGAGAGAGAAAAACAAGGTCAAGAGGGTGGTTGGATAGCAATGATGCAAGCAAGAGATGATGAAAGAAAAACCAATGATCACAAGAAAACCCTCACTCCAACACCACCATCATCAACAACCATGATGGTTACATAAAGTCAAGCCATCATGAAGATATGAAGTCAAATGATGGGACAAGTATCATGACATGATAATATACAAAGACCCCCCTCCACAAATGCTTATTTGCAACAATGCAAATAAACCCTCCTCCACCAATCTTCGGCCAATGAACGGAACAATGGAAATTGGCCGAAACGGAAAGCAAACTGGCAACTCCAGAAAACTGGTCCCGTAATAAATTACAGGAAAACCCCGATACTGTGTATACACACCCGCATCTGTATTTCGACCGAAATACAGATGCAATGAGACAAAATCTACACTGTACTATACTAGAATCCGGCTTATACCAAAACCGGATAGTAATATCTGTTCGATCCTGATCCGTGCAATACCGCACGTATCTGATCGAACCCTGCCATAGAACCATACGGCCTATAGTACAAACTGTCCGATCCTGATCCGTGCAATACCGCACGTATCTGATCGGACCTTGCCATATCTCCATACGGCCTCTACAACCTTTCGCCCGAAAGCTGAGTAACTGTAAATGTGGTGGACTCTAAAGACTCGTCAATACTATGGCTGTGGATTTAACCACTAGCACGTCAGAGGTATATGCCAATACGTGACGGGCCACCAGCTATTGACCAAAAGGGACGTCGATGAGGAAGCTCACCCCGACACCCAACTGAGCCTGTCAGTGACAATATCCGTGCAGTCCGGTCCGTTCGTCTATGAGCATCGCATGGCGGGCCTAGGGGGTTGGTAAAAGTCAGACCCCCAAAAGCGGTACAAGTCGTGTCGGAGTGTAGCCCAGAACACCCTGAGATACTACTGGAATACCTACCAGTAAATCTCCTTGCCTTGGCCAAGGACTTTGTGTAATGGCTCTCCTAGACACAGCACGACCTCACTCCCAATACCGGGAGAGACGAACCCCTGAAGATACGCTCACTGCCTCCATGTGGCTCGGGACTGTACCCAACTAAAACCTGTTTGCACGACTCCTTTGAGCCGTGGTAGGGTAGTAATCAAAGTACAGTGGGAACTCACACGAGACAAATGACGATCCCCAGGTCGATGAACTAACCTGCACACATGTCACCAGGGAACTGCCATCTGACGTCTGGTATATGACCAACTAGCAGGTTCCCGGCGAGTCCTGTCCGGTGTACTCATAACCCAATGAGCACCTGTATACATCTTAGGTGATCCAACTGACACCAGTGGCTTGTGAGACCGGCCACCGCCCCTCGTCGGGGTCTCGACTGTATACACTAGTCTACTAATGGAGTATCGATGCCCGGTCTCGAAACTCCCACGACTAGGGACCTTTTAAGGATATGCTTGTAGACCCCCAGCTCCCACTTATATAATCGCCCTCATACTGCTGGTGGTCAAGCAAGAATCCTAGGGGCTCTATCAACGTGTAATAGCGACGTGTCAGGTCACCTAAAACAGTACACGATGATAAAGGTAAACCAGATAGCATACTATCATCTCGAGTAAGACTGTCCTACCGGGATAGGTCCTCCCTCAATCATTACAATCACGTACCTGTGACCTAATAATTGACTCTGAGGGCACTATCTCCAACAGTTTTTGCCACTATATTTTTATAAAAAGCTATCAGGTTCCTTCAGCGATATCAAGTTCATTACGTTAAAGGTTTTTCGCCAAAAACCAGCCGTAGCCCTCCGTCATTTCTTTTGGGTATTCAGTAGTATTCAAGCTATGTATTTTGACCAATGCCAAGGCATCGTGTTTGGTAGCTGCTGGGTATTCATTTGTTGCATAGATAGATGAGTTGGTTTGGGACAGTCGTTCTGCCATTTTGGCCAACGTCAAGGGCATGTGCGGGTGGGTTCAAATTGACAAGATAATGATGGATAGAATTTGGCATGTGACTTATGATATTTTGACCAACGCCAAGGTCATAAGAGCATGGGGCAAAAATCATATCGGGAGTTTCTAAAGAAACTGAAACTTGCCAGTTATGCGCATACCTTCTGGAGTGTGATAACGTGAGTAGATTCCGTCACGTTATCATGCGATGAGAGTTGGATCCCGATTCCCACTGATGAGTTGGTTTACTCTTCGGGTGATCCCGATTGATTCTTCTTTTAGGTTTGGAGGAGAATTTGACAGTACAGTGGGAGGTTTCCTGATTAGATAAAGTGATAACCATTCTGATCTAGGTTAGAGTGCACGCAGAGTGTTTCTTTTTTCTCTCTCTTTGGCAGCGACCATTGACCGACCCTAGACTATGACTCAGTGACCAAGTTGACCGAACCTTCTTAAAATACTGGCTTTTGGATTGTCTGAGTTGCATAAGTCATTGCCGCTCATTCTTTTACCCTTTGCATTTCTCAGAACACCCCGTATTACTACGGACATTCACTTCCATTGGATAGATCCATCGTATGGTTATATACGAACTCGAAGGGACTTCTTCTAGGATGGATCCAAGTTCAGGAGAAATAGAATTGGTTTATTCAGTTGTCTTTTATTATCACCTTCTCTCAGCTTGCGAGGGCTCCTTGGTTTAGGAGAGTACACCTATTACGCTTATTGGATAGTCTTATTCCAAACCATAGGCAGGTGCCGAAAGGTAGGGAATGAAGAAAACCAATTAGCCTAAGTAGGGTGTGCAGAAAGTAATAACTAAAGAAAAAATAAAGAGATTAGAAAGAGGGCAAAGTAAATTGCGACTGTTATCATTCACGACCAAACCGCGTACTTCATCGCCACTCCTATTTCACCTTTGCTTTTTTCCCTAGTTCGGGAGAAATAGAATAAGGTATTATTCAGTTGTCTTTTATCATCACCTTCTCTCAAGTTGCGAGTACTCCTAGGATTAGGAGGGTACACCTATTATGCTTACTGGATAGTCTTCTTCCAAACCATAGGCTGGTGCCGAACGGTAGGGAAGGAAGAGAACCACTTAGCCTAAAGGGGTGTACAGAAGGAAATGAATAAAGACAAATAAAGGGATTTGGAGAGATGGCAAAGAAATATACGGTTATAGTCATGAATTGGATTATGGAAGCGGCATTACTAAGAATACCAGGATACCCCTACGAAACATTTTCATATTTCAGTTACACTGTGCATTGTTAAAGGAAAACTGTTTTCCCGATTAGATACTTACTTCAGGGTATGTATTTACCAGGTATGATTTGTAGGGTTCCTAGGCACACTAAGGAGGTCTCACAAGGCATCAACCATGCCAAATTCAAAAATTTCCGGTGCCGAGAAACCCTAATGCGATCGTTAACTAGAGATTAGGCGATAACAAATGCGAGCAAACAACTTTACTCTAAAGTGTGAACGAAAATACAACCTTTGTAGATCCGGTCCTCCACCTCCATAGCTCCATGACGGTGTACCCTCGCTGCGATCATCGGATCCTGGACTCTAGCGTCGGCTTCATCGGAGAAATGGGCGGGCTAGGTCGTCGACTTCGATGCCGAAGATGATCTACGTCGAGGCAACACAAGATCAAGCTCCAACTTCACCAAGTCAAGAAACTTATGAAGAAAACACCCTATACTACTTGGCAAGTGGTAGAGGATGAAGAAATAGGAAGTGGGTTCACTTTAGATTTGGATTTCTCACTCTTTTTCTCATTTCACCATTGAAGCTAGCAAGCTTTTTCTTCTTGAAGAAGAAGAAGAAGAAGATAATATGATGAGAATTAATTGGATAATAGAAAAGAAAATGATTCTTATCATATTAGCAACCATGGTTAAGTGTAGAGAATAAACTAGGGTTAGGTGAATGGTTAGGGTTAAGGAAAGAAACAAAATGGTCAAGCTTTCAAAGCTTCATGAAGCTTCAACATAATCCAAAGTTAGCCACCATTTTATTAATTTCCCAAATGAATAAATAAATAAATGAATAAGTAAATAAAGCATATGAAACCCTAACCATTAACTAACCATGGTTTAATACAAACATACACCCAAGTTAGCATGTATCATCAAACATGATACAAACTTGTGCACAAAAATATATCACATATACAATGTGCACATCAAGTGAGAAAATCCATCTTAAGTGAACTAATACTAGTTAATGTAAAGTAATATATCAAATATATAATTATACATTAAATCATTAAATCAAAACTTGATTTAACGATCCGGTCATATCGCATATAACCGACTAATATTAAGTGTATCAATGTATCGAATCAACACTTGATTCGGTAACCCGGCTATATCACATATAACCAACCAATGATACAAATCGCGAGAATAGAATACAGTATCACATACTGGTATAATTCTCAGTTCCGCACATATCTCATATGCGCTCCTATTTCGTTTCGCTTGAGCCAGGAAATCTCTGTGTAGGACTCTAAAGACTCGTCAATACGCCGGCAGCAGATGATGATCATATCAAGCACCCACAAGCCGCAAGCGATCTGCTAAACGTAACGGCCACCCGGGTATTGAGCGATCAGAAGATCGACGAGCAAGCCCGCTCACACTCCTGTGAATCCAACCAGTAACACTTACCGTACAGTCCGGTCTGTTCGTCTGATATGTCGCATATCTTGCCTAGGGGTGGTAAACGTCAGACCCTAGTAGCTCGATAAGTCGTGTCGATATGAGGTCTATAACAGTTCGAGAAACTACTGATAACACTTACCAGTAAATCTCAGCAACCCTGGCCAGGGATTTCCGGTTATAGCCAATCGAACACAGCGCAACATCAACTCCCTATACCGGGAGAGACGAATCCCCTCCTATCGCTCATTGCCTCCATGTGATTCAGGACTGTACCCAAAAGCCACCATTTTGCACGCCCTCTTGGACGTGGTAAGGTGGAAATCAAAGCACAGTGGGAATCACACAAGACTCTATGACGATCTCGGGTCTACAGACTAACCTGTACCAGTGTCACCAGAGAACTGCCATCTGACGTAAGGTATAATACCATCTGGGAGTTCTCGGCGAGTCCGTCCAGTGTACCCAGTCTCCACTGAGCACCCGTATAACATCTCTGATGTCAAACACCAATGGATATGGGATCATCCATCGCCCATCTGTATGGGTCAAGAAGGTATACGCTAGTCTACTCTGGTATATCGATACCCCGTCTCGATATACCCACGACTAGGGACCTTGAAGGATGTACTAATGGACTATCATGTCCCCACTAGTATGATCCGCATCATAGTCTAGGTAGTCAAGTACACATCCTAAGGGCTTTACCAACATGTAACAGAGAGACAATCAGTGCACACGTTAAGGTAAAGAGTAACCAGATAGCATACTATCATGTCGAGCAAGAAAGTCCTCCCTATATATGTCCCAGCATCCACTACAATATACATCCTATGTACAGTAATGGCCTCTAGGGTATACATATAACTAACAATCTCCCGCTTGCACTAGGGCCATCTGTAGCAGTGGTTGTAATATCTCATACTCAACCATCCCATAAAAGTCTCTCTCTGGGAATAGGCCTTCGTGAGTGGATCCGCCGTGTTATCCTCTGAGTCTGCTCTCCTAACCTCGATCACCCTGGAGATCAACTATCTCCATGATCAGGTGATACTGCCTTAGAATATGTCTGGATCACTGATGGGACGGACGTTCCTTGGCATGAGCCACAACTCCATTGTCACACAATGGGGGGAACTAAGTTCATCTCATGAACAAATATACACCCAGACTTCCTCTTTGGTAGCATCTTAAGTAGCGATGTATCTAGCCTTTATCGTCTAGTATGCCACGGTATCTAGCTTGGAACTCTTCCAACATACCGTCCCTTTACTGAGGGTAAAGACAATGCCTGTGACTGACATTCAGTCGTCTTTATCATCCTGGAACCCTTCCAGTGATTTTCCCCAGGATCAATTGATACCATCTCACTACAGCTAGTGAGTTTTCTAACACCCAAATAACATCTATCTCATAGATGAAAACTCAGGATTTAGGAGGTATCACTTTGATTCTATATGGAGAATCATTGTGATAAGCGGAGATCGACCGAGCGTAGAATAGGAAACTCCTTCCCTATCAAGAGTATGTCATCCACGTACTCTACGAGGATCACTACCATACACCCTACTACCTTTTTGTATATACAAGGTTCATCTACCATTTTGATGATGTCAAACTCTTTGACTAACACATCAAAACAGACGTTCCAACTCCGCGATGCCTGCTTTAATCTGTAAAGCAACTTGCACACGTTTCCGCAGCTCCCACTGTTTACGAAGCCCTCTGGCTGTGTACTTATAGACATACTCTTCTAAAACATCATTTAGAAAAGCAGTCATGGCACCCAACCGCCAGATGTCGTAGTCATGGTATGTGGCCGTGGCAATTAGGATCTGGATGGACTTAAGCATAGCTACTGAAAAAGGTTTCATCATAATCCACGCCTGGTCGATGACGAAAACCTTTAACAGGTCTAGCTTTGAAAGTCTCAACTTTTCCATCTACACCAAGTAATCTTCTCAAGATATACTTGCTCCTGATGGGGATTTAACCCTTCAGATATAGCAACCAAAGTCCATACTTTGCTGGTGTATAAGGATTCCATCCCAGGTCGCTAAGCATCCAGCCATTCTTACAGAGTCCCACTCCTGATGGCCAGCTCGAAACTAGTTGGGTCATCATCTTATGATGCAATCCTCGTTCCCACTGTCATAGAGAAACCGAAGTATCTCTCAGGTGGGTGAGGAACCCTACTAGATCGGCGGAGAGGCTGAGGTTCGTTGGAATCTACTGAATCCTTTGGTTCTATCAAATCATCTGCTGTAGTTTGTATAGCTGGAACGTTTCCAGTTCTACAAAACTGACCTTGCCTCGATCTTGTCCGGATTTTGCTTTTAGACATAGGCCAGACAACCTTAAATCTTAACAAACTTAAGATATGGGCTCTTCCCATACCATATCTCATATGGAGTGGTAGGCACAGATTTGATTCGAACCCTATTCAATAGGTATGGAGCTTCTCAAGCGCATAACTCCCAAAAGGAAATAGGAAACTCAGTAGTACTCATCATAGAGCACACCATATCATATAGGGTGTGATTGCTCCGCCCCGATACACCGACGTGCTGTGGTGTATACGGAGGAGTAATGCTGAGAGAGAATCTCATTCTCCTTTAGAATAATCCAGGATTTCCGTGCTCAAGTATTCTCCTCCTCGATCACATCAAAGGACATAATACTTTTACCTGTATTTTGGTTCTCTACTTCTAACTTATATTCTATGAATATCTCAAAAGGTTCGGACTTGTGTTTCAACAGGAACATATGTCTGAATCTAAGGAGATCATCAGAGAATGTAATGAAGTACAAAGAACCGGTCTTAGCATGTGTAGACAGGGGACTTACATATAACAACATGTATCATCCCAGGAGTTCACCAACTCTTTCTTTGTTTCCAATAAACAAAGCTATGGTCATCTAATCTTTGTGACATGACTGGCAAGTTTCACAAGATGTAAATTCAAAATAATTTAAATATGCATCTAAATATAACCTCAGCCAGTCGGGTCGCATTGATATGACCTAGTCTACAATGCCTCAAAAAGGACTCGTTCATTTCTGAACTCTTCCTCTTGTGTGTGTTCCGTATACTAAGAAACTGTAGTTTGATTTAGAACGTTAATGCTTTTAGATAACGTGCCTGAACCGATCAACTTTTGAAATAGGAAACGTTCAAAACATTATCCAACAATACAAAATTATATCCTTTCTTTACTAATAAAGAGATTGATATGATTTTGTATATCAGGTTCGGTATCTAATAGCATTTGTTCAGAATCAATGTATTGGTAATACAGGGTGACAGTGACCAACAGACTTGGCTGCAACACTTGCCCCGTTTTCTGTCTCATGAAACTTATCACCCGTTCTCAGTTCTTTACCTATCTGTAGCCCATGTAACAAATTACATATGCGGGATCCTGATCTGGTATCACATACCCAGGACGTAAAGAATACTGAGAAACAGTTCTCTGTAATGAACACACCCGAAGATGATGCATCAGTATGCACTTTCTTCGTTTGGGCGGCACGGGAAATCTGGTATTCCCTTATTTCCTGCTCTGTCTTATAACATTTATAAGTTGGAGCGGGACCAACGTTCCCCAGCTCAGTATAACAAGCGGGTTCGGTCAATATTCCATATTATTATCTTGATTAAGGCGTGACATGGTCGCTACCTGGAGAGAGAGAGAAGAAAACACTCAGCGTATGCTCTTGCAAGATCAGAATGGTTATTATTTTATCTAATCAGGATGGCTCCCACTGTTTTTATCAAATCTTCCTTCAAACCCTAAAAGGAAAGACTAGCCGGGATTAATTACACGCTACAAGTTTGCCAATCTTTCAGCCAGGCCAGTGTCGGTACTTTGAGGGTGGTCCCCCGTGCTTTCGTACGAACCTAATTACTGTAAACCTCGTTTTCCCAGAGGCGTAACCCCGTTGACACCTTTCTAGACACCTACTTGATCGGCTGATTGTAATGTGTAAAACTCTCCCAGTAGTAACTCTTACTCGCAGCGGGTATCGGGATCCAACTATCTCATAGAAGGTATGCAATCTCATTGCAAATTTCAACACTTGAAATTCCCGATAATATTTTGCCCCTAACATGCTATGACCTTGACGAAAGCCAACAAACCATAGCCCGCTAGTCAAGTTCAACCTGTCATTTCCTGATTGAATTAAACCCACCCGCACGACCCTTGACGAAAGCCAACAAAGCCGCACGACTACCCTAATCCAATCGCATCATATGCAGCAGATAATCAGCATATAGCTACCGCACACTACACCTTGACGAAAGCCAACAAATGTAGCACGAATACTATATACAACTTATCTGAAATGACGGAGGGCTACGACAGGTTTTTCTGAAAACCTATTGCGTAATGAACTTGATATCGTTGTAGGATCGAATGAATTTTGAAATGGAGTGTTTTTGAGGCCTTTCTAGTTTTGCTAAAGGAGTCACTCCCGGTGAAGGGATCGTCGGTCCTTTCCTCGTCGAATGAGGTGCGGGATATATCATATATATCACCGTGCAAAGCAGAAACTATAGAAGCAATCAAAAGACAAACCGAAGGGTGTAGCATCTGCCAGTTATTGCTAAAGGGGTCACTCCCGGTGAAGGGATCTCGGCCCTTTCCTCATCGAATAAGGTGCAGGATGTTCTACAAGGAACACCGCGATGCAAAGCAAGAACTGTAGCTACCTGTTTTTATTTTGAAATTCGATTCCACAACATCTTAGGTTTCTTTTCTTTCATTAATCACATTAATGAAGTCCCATCATTTAAGTCACCTAAACATCACAGATAAATACGACGTACACTTATGCCATCCGCATTCGTCTCGATGTCCCCTCGTGCACCGTTAGGTTAGGTAACTAACGGCAGAGCGGGGCAGGGCTAGCGCGGGTGTAAAACATAAGTAACGTCTATATAATATATCACATATACTATATACAGTAATTATCACAGAACATATCAAATGATCACATCACAGATATCGCAGCAGAAGAAACATATGAAACATTGGATATACTAGGACGTCCGTGTTTTCAATACGAGCCAGTATAAAACACGGATTCCACGGTCGCGATGAATAGCCAAACCCACACCCCTAGACCCCTACGAGAGCGGCAAGAAACCCTACCAATTCTAGAGTTAGGAGACCCGGACTCGACTCCTCGAGTTGGTCTCCCACTGGACTCCAGAACCCGGTTACTTGTGCCCTCCTCCTTGGGTCTATCCTAGTGCGGAAAAGTAAATAATATACAAATGGTGACATCATCCGCAACCTGGAAGTGCCCCAATAAAAGAATATTACATACAAGTTTTTACATGAATAAAAATGAAAAACACTCATCTCACATAAAAACCCCCCGGCTATTCAAACACGACAATCCAATATAACATATCCAGCAACACATAACATCACATGTCATCAACGTAAGCAAATATGCGCATCCCAATTGTCGTTGACATATAGCAACGAAACCGGCGATATCACATATTACACTTACGGTCACAGAAAAGAAAGGGTAAAACTACAACAGTTGGAATCCGCAACCTCTTTAGACATCGCATGCCCAATCAAATGAATTCCTTAGACATCGCATGCCTAACAATTATAAACCCCGCATTTTAGTCTCATTATCGAAAACACTTTTCAATATCAAGTCGGGCAATTCAACAAGATTCCCGGCATCCTGATCGAATGCTCGTCGCAAACTTCAGTAGACGGCCGCACCCCCGATACCGTCGACGAAGTAAACCAAGGCGGAACACCGCTACCGCGAGCACCCGAACGGATGCTTTCGGCGACGGGGTTCTCCTACAGTCACTTGGTCAGGGCTATGGGGCATGGCTATCTATTAAGTTTACCCGGCGAGTATCCGCGTACGCTGCGTGATTGCGACGGAGTTTTGATCACATCAAAATTCCGTGGCAACCGATCAAGTGAGGCTAAACTGCTATGTTTATAGCATTCATTCAGTTATCTCATAACTCCTTGTGAATTCCAATTATTGTATCCCATTCCAGATAAAAAGAAAATGTTAAACTTTCCGATCGAACAATCAAACACCCAAGTTTTCCCGAAATAGCTCAACACATGAAACGAGTTTAAAAACATCCAGTTCATGCCTCAGTACCAACGGTCCAGCCGTAGAAGGGTCAAGCCAACGCCTCACATGTGGCACGCCGTACTGCCCCAAACCCTAAGGTTCAAAGGGCAGTTCAAGACGGTCACATAATCGAGTTAAGGTTTGTTGTCTTCTAGAGGGACCATCGCGTTACTTGCACTACTTAGAACTTTATTAAACTACGGAAATATCCAACACTTGGAAATTTCCCGGCAGGGGAAAAATTGGGTATTTATATCCGGTCGAACTTTTTAACAGTTTCTAAAATATCCGGAAAAACTTAAACGAAGTTAAATTATCCGATCAAATTAACGAGTCCCCAATAAAACCCTAGAATACTCAACACTTGAGTGGAATTAAAAAATTTCCATAAAAAATTGCCAAGAAAGGACCTAAGAATAAATATATGAAATTTCAGGGACTAAGTCCAAATTTTGGCCGCGGAACCGCCGCAAAACCCATGGTTTCGCCGCGGTTCGGCGGTCAAATTATTGAATTACCTGACCGTACTTCACAGTAATTCTTAGTTTTTCCTGCTTAATTTTTTGAGAATTTTTAATTCACAAAAATCCACTGTTTGAAAAATTGTACAGAGAGGGTTGAAATCGGGGGATATCGGGTTCGATCGGACTTCTAGCTTCGTCTACACATCGCCTAAAGCTTTAGCTAGGCTCTGATACCACTGTAGGGTTCCTAGGCACACTAAGGAGGTCTCACAAGGCATCAACCATGCCAAATTCAAAAATTACCGGTGCCGAGAAACCCTAATGCGATCGTTAACTAGAGATTAGGCGATAACAAATGCGAGCAAACAACTTTACTCTAAAGTGTGAACGAAAATACAACCTTTGTAGATCCGGTCCTCCACCTCCATAGCTCGATGACGGTGTACCCTCGCTGCGATCATCGGATCCCGGACTCTAGCGTCGGCTTCATCGGAGAAATGGGCGGGCTAGGTCGTCGACTTCGATGCCGAAGATGATCTACGTCGAGGCAACACAAGATCAAGCTCCAACTTCACCAAGTCAAGAAACTTGTGAAGAAAACACCCTATACTACTTGGCAAGTGGTAGAGGATGAAGAAATAGGAAGTGGGTTCACTTTAGATTTGGATTTCTCACTCTTTTTCTCATTTCACCATTGAAGCTAGCAAGCTTTTTCTTCTTGAAGAAGAAGAAGAAGAAGATAATATGATGAGAATTAATTGGATAATAGAAAAGAAAATGATTCTTATCATATTAGCAACCATGGTTAAGTGTAGAGAATAAACTAGGGTTAGGTGAATGGTTAGGGTTAAGGAAAGAAACAAAATGGTCAAGCTTTCAAAGCTTCATGAAGCTTCAACATAATCCAAAGTTAGCCACCATTTTATTTATTTCCCAAATGAATAAATAAATAAATGAATAAGTAAATAAAGCATATGAAACCCTAACCATTAACTAACCATGGTTTAATACAAACATACACCCAAGTTAGCATGTATCATCAAACATGATACAAACTTGTGCACAAAAATATATCACATATACAATGTGCACATCAAGTGAGAAAATCCATCTTAAGTGAACTAATACTAGTTAATGTAAAGTAATATATCAAATATATAATTATACATTAAATCATTAAATCAACACTTGATTTAACGATCCGGTCATATCGCATATAACCGACTAATATCAAGTGTATCAATGTATCGAATCAACACTTGATTCGGTAACCCGGCTATATCACATATAACCAACCAATGATACAAATCGCGAGAATAGAATACAGTATCACATACTGGTATAATTCTCAGTTCCGCACATATCTCATATGCGCTCCTATTTCGTTTCGCTTGAGCCAGGAAACCTCTGTGTAGGACTCAAAAGACTCGTCAATACGCCGGCAGCAGATGATGATCATATCAAGCACCCACAAGCCGCAAGCGGTCTGCTAAACGTAACGGCCATCCGGGTATTGAGCGATCAGAAGATCGACGAGCAAGCCCGCTCACACTCCTGTGAATCCAACCAGTAACACTTACCGTACAGTCCGGTCTGTTCGTCTGATATGTCGCATATCTTGCCTAGGGATGGTAAACGTCAGACCCTAGTAGCTCGATAAGTCGTGTCGATATGAGGTCTATAACAGTTCGAGAAACTACTGATAACACTTACCAGTAAATCTCAGCAACCCTGGCCAGGGATTTCCGGTTATAGCCAATCGAACACAGCGCAACATCAACTCCCTATACCGGGAGAGACGAATCCCCTCCTATCGCTCATTGCCTCCATGTGATTCGGGACTGTACCCAAAAGCCACCGTTTTGCACGCCCTCTTGGACGTGGTAAGGTGGAAATCAAAGCACAGTGGGAATCACACAAGACTCTATGACGATCTCGGGTCTACAGACTAACCTGTACCAGTGTCACCAGAGAACTGCCATCTGACGTAAGGTATAATACCATCTGGGAGTTCTCGGCGAGTCCGTCCAGTGTACCCAGTCTCCACTGAGCACCCGTATAACATCTCTGATGTCAAACACCAATGGATATGGGATCATCCATCGCCCATCTGTATGGGTCGAGAAGGTATACGCTAGTCTACTCTGGTATATCGATGCCCCGTCTCGATATACCCACGACTAGGGACCTTGAAGGATGTACTTATGGACTATCATGTCCCCACTAGTATGATCCGCATCATAGTCTAGGTAGTCAAGTACACATCCTAAGGGCTTTACCAACATGTAACAGAGAGACAATCAGTGTACACGTTAAGGTAAAGAGTAACCAGATAGCATACTATCATGTCGAGCAAGAAAGTCCTCCTTATATATGTCCCAGCATCCACTACAATATACATCCTATGTACAGTAATGGCCTCTAGGGCATACATATAACTAACAAGATTCTCACATCTGTATGGTTTTACAGATGATGAGTGGGAGTAAGTTATTGGGAATTAGGTGATCATCCTCATTATATCGGAATTCATTGTAATTGGTGATATTTGAGGAAATCGCCTGGGTACAGTTTTCAACCTACGACGCACAGGTTTTGAGTTATTTAACTCAGCGGACTTATACAGAGTATTGTATGTTGTCCAGAGTCCGTCAGGACAAAGGGGTTGGTCCTCGTACTATGTTCTGTTTACTTATGACTTCTCTAGTTTTTAGACGAGTGTTTCGTAGAAATACAAGGTCTAAGTTTTGAGAAGTTGTGGGTATAAGAATAAAGTAGAGAACCAGGTGTCACAAGTATCGGGATTCTTCAAAGAGATCGAAGATGTATATTCTTGTGATTGGTATTCAGATAATAGTAATGGTTTTGAGAAACTTGTTTCTCTTTCAGGTTACTCATAATTGGATGGATTCCTAAGTTAAGTAATACTGATTAGCCTCTCTCCATTAAAGTTGATATGCACTGGAGACAGCTGCTTGATTAATCTGGTTCTAATTAAATAAGTGCCAATGTTTCTATATTGGATATAGAATGGTTCATATCTTAACGATGTTAAGGTACGGTGAGTTGTCCAGCTTATGCTTAAAACCAGACTCTGGATAACTCAAGGCACGTTTCTGTAATGGCAGTTTGTGGGTTTACCCTGGCTATGACGAGGGTTGACTTTCTACCATCTGGAAGATCAATGGTGATATTGTTCTTGACTCGCCACAGTTTTAGTAAAATGGATTTTTTCAGAAAACAGTAGTGGGAGTATGGTAGAACTGGAAGTGATTCCAGAACCGCAAACGATTACGGAAAATTTAATAGGACCTACAGATTCAATCAGGTTTGACATTCCAATATCCACTCCGCAGATATGGTGGATAACCTCAGACACCCGAGAGGTACTCAGGTAGCCTCAAGGACGGTGACAGGGAAGTTCTTGTTTACCCAAACTTGACACTACTGTTGTTCCAGACTATGAGACCCGGCAGGAGGTTAAGTATAGCGTCGTTCTAAACTAGCTTTAGAAGTGCACGTATATATTATTCTGCCAGAGGGTTGTCGTAGTCAGTGGGAGCAGCGGAAGCATAGTGGGCATGTAGCTTATGTCTATTTATAGACTTGAGCAGATATAGCGGAGATAGATCATCTATTTTTGATGTGACAGTCATGGGTTTGACTTCATCAGAATAGAGGATGTATCTGTTAAGAAGGTAGTAGGGTGTGATGTCATGGTATTTGGATGACATACACAGAGTAGGAAGTAAAATTCCTATACTACGATCGGTTGTACTGTGGTCGTCACACAGTTGTTTCTCCAGACAGGATATGGATATAATATCTGACATTCTGGTTTCTAGATCTATGGGTTTAGATCTAGATTTGGGTAGTTTTCCAATGTGGGTACTTTGACAGTATTATGATAGTTTTTAGAATAATTGACTTCTGGCATGGTGGTGTACCTGCAGGTGATGGAGTCACCCTTTCTAAAGGTGTCTTACAGACTAAAGGGGAGAGGGATGTGCATGATTGGCAGATCACTTGCTTAGGAAATTGAGTCAATCGTGAGATGTCAAGTACCACACCAGATGTTGTTTTTGCACTAGATGCAATCAGTTTGTATTAATCCAATACTGGAGAAACATAAGGAGGCAGTTTTAGAATATAAGTGGATGTTCTACGGATTTGATGACGGCAGCCTCCTTCGGGAGACGATTATCATTCCAGGCTTCAAAGGTGACATGGATGACAGAGTGATTGTCAGAGTTATAGTTTTCCCTCTGACGAGAGACAGTATTATGGACAGGTGGTCCAAGAGGATACTGTGGGAGGCATGGTGCAGGATACTGATTAGGTTCAGTGATCGATACAGTCTAAGAAGTTTGGATTTGGAGTTCATTTATGAACTAGGTACCATTAGATATCCAGACATATTCTAAGACAGGTATTACTCAATTCGGGAGATGGCTTTCTCCGCGAACTTGAGATTAAGAGAGATATAGAAAGAAACATCAGGGCGGATCCACTCACTGAGGCTATTTCTCGAACACAATAGTTTTACAAACGGGCTTTGTGAAACTGATTAGTAGAGGAGTTGGGTGTTCGGTATCACACGGGCTGTGAGTATGCGACATCGCAATAATTAGCCTTAAGTGCAAGTGGGAGATTGTTGGATATAGTGCCCTCAAAGTCAATTATTGGATCGCAGGCACGTGATTGCAATGATTGCGGAGGACCTATACCGGTAGGACAGTCTTACTCGAGATGATAGTATGCTATATTGTTTACCTTTATCAGTCGTGTACAGGTTCAGGTCACTGATCACTGTTACACTTTAATAGAGCCCTTAGGATCTTGCTTCACTACCAACAGTATGATGGCGATCATATACGCGAGAGTTGGGTAGTCTATACGCATATCCTTAATTGTGATCCCTAGTCGTGGGAGTTTCGAGACAGGGCATCGATACTCCGGAGTAGACTAGTATATACAGTCGAGACCCCGATGAGGGGCGGTGGCCTGTCTCACAAGCCACTGGTGTCAGTTGGATCACCTAAGATGTATACAGGTACTCATTGGGTTATGAGTATACCGGACAGGACTCGCCGGGAACCTGCTAGTTGGTATTATACCTATCGTCAGATAGCAGTTCCCTGGTGACATGTGTACAGGTTAGTTCATCGACCTGAGGTCATCATTTGTCTCGTGTGAGTTCCCACTGTGCTTTGATTTATACCCTACCACGGCTCAAAGGAGTCGTGCAAACAGGTAGTTTTTAGGTACAGTCCCGAGCCACATGGAGGCAAGTGAGCGGATCGGCAGGGGATTCGTCTCTCCCGGTATTGGGGGTGAGATTGCGCTGTGTCTAGGAGAGCTATTACACATAGCCCTCGGCCGAGGCAGGAGATTTACTGGTAGGTACTCCGGTAGTATCTCAGGGTGTTTTTGGGCCACACTCCGACACGGCTTATACCGCTATTGGGGGTCTGACGTTACCAGCCCTCTAGGCCGATATGCGATACTCATAGGCGAACGGACCAGACTGTATATACATTGTCACTGTTAGGCTCAGTAGGGTTCCAGGATGAGTTCTCTCATCGGCTTCTCTTGAGGTCAGTACATAAACAGCCGTTACGCACAGCTGGTGCCGCTGACGGTTCGTGGTTAAACCCACTGCCATATTACTGACGAGTCATTAGAGTCCCCCACAGACAGTTTCCCAAGTTCGGGCGAAACGTTGTAGAGGCCGTATGGTTTTATGGCAGGGTTCGGAAAATGCACGTGCGTTTACGCACGTGTCATATTTCGGGCAGATAATACTGGTGGGCTTTGGTTTAAGCTGGATCCAAGTATTATATTTGTAGATATAATATCTTTGTCTCAGTTGCATTTGTATTCGGTCGTAATAAAAATGCGGGTATGTTTATACTGTTATGGGGTTATCCTAAGATTCGTTTCGGGATCGCTTTTGGAAGTTGCCAGTTTCCAGTTTCCAGTTTTCTATCACCCATTTTAACATTCGGTTAAATACGGATTTATCTTTTCATTGGGTGAGTCATGGTTCTAGAAGGTTCTAGAAATGGTGACTAGATTCATGTATCTTTCTTAGCATTAAATGAAATGGTGATGTGTTATTATGAATCACCATTTTGCATTTAATGATTTTTAGTGATTCATTCATTCATTAATGTGAAGTGATAAGCTTTCTTTTTATGGTCACCATTTTTCCTCCTACACTCACCTCCCTCCTCCTATATTATGGCCGGCCCCTCTTGCTAGAGATATGGTTGTTGATTTGGAAAAAAAGAATAAAGTTTTGGACTCATGGAAATTTGATAGATACTCATTTCTCATTTTCACCCGATCCAAAAAGGCAACTCATTAACCGTTCGTCCATGGCTTTGGACGTAACGAGACAAAGTGTTCTACTCATTCTCTACATCAATCTTGGTCATCTCTTTTGGCAGACTTGATGACCGAGTTGCCTCGGGTCAGAGGCGGGAGCCCGTTTAAAGATCCGTTGACGTGGTGCCACCTGGACGAGGAGACCGGAGATCGAGGAGATCGGAGCAGCCGCAACAAAGCGTGGGATGATGGTTAAAGAACGAAGGACTCGGATCGTTCGGTATAATATTTCTACCCACTTTGTAGTTTGTTTAGCAATAATGGCAGATCCAGGTTATAGTATACGATAGCGCAAGTTAAAAGTTTTTGTTCCGCATTTGGCATCCGAGAGACGGCCGGGGCGCTACCGTAGACTTACACTTCCGCTGCTCCCACTGACTACAACGACCCTCTGACATAGTCATATACACGTGCACTTCTAAAGCTAGTTTAGAACGACGCTATACTCATCCTCCTGTCGGGTCTTATAGTCTAGAACATCAGCAATGACAAGTCTGGGTAAACAAGAACCTCCCTGTCACCGTGTCTGAGAAGACCGAAGTACCTCTCGGGTGCCTGAGGTTATCCACCAAATCTGCGGAGTGGCTAATGGAATGCCAATACCAATTGAATCTTTAGGTTCTATTAAATTTTCAGTAATCATTTGTGGTTCTGGAATCACTTCCAGTTCTACCATACTCCCACTTCTGTTTTTCTGAAAAAATCCATTTTACTAAAACTGTGGCGAGTCAAGAACAATATCATTATTGATCTTCCTAATGGTAGAAAGTTAACCCTCGTCAAAATCCGGGATAACCCACAAACTACCATTACTGAAACGTGCCTTGAGTTTATCCGGATTCTGGTTTTAAGCATCAGCCGGATAACTACCTATACCTTAATATCGTTAAGATATTAATTAATTCTATATATATCATATAGAAACAAAAGCAATAATTTAATTGGAAACAAATTCAAAATCATGCAGCTGTCTCCAGTTCATATCAACCAAATGGAAAGAGGCCAATCGGCATTACTCATCTAGGAGCGCATCCATATATGAGTAATCTGAAAGAGAAGCAAGTTCTCAAAACCATTACTATCAACGGAATACCAAACATAAGTAACATCTTCGACTACCTCGAAGAATCCTGATATTTCTAACATATGATTCTCTACTTTATTCTTATACCTATAAATTCTCAAAATCTGGACCTTGTATTTCAACGAAACACCTGTCTAAAACTAGAGAAGTCATAAGTAAACAGAATATAGTATGAGTACCAACCTCATTGTCCTAATGGACACTGGGCAACATACAATACTTTGTACAAGTCCCCTGAGTTCAATAACTCAAACATTGTGCGTCGTAGGTTGAAAACTGTACTATGGTTAAGAAGAATTACACCGCTGTTGAATGCACCTTACCTAACCATCAACTGATATAGGTAATGTCACAGACATAATTTCAAAAAGTTATATCTCACTTTATAAAATAAACGTACAGATATTTCAGTTTGAAACTGGTTCATAACTACGGATATTCAAAACCAAAAATTTGTCATCCGGCAAAACCTAGGTGATTTTCTCAAATATCACCAATTACAACGAATTCCGATATAATGAGGATCTAATCACCCAATTCACAATATCTTACTCCTACTCACCATCTGTAATAACATATAGATGTGAGAAACCGATCTGGTAAATATATACCCTGGAGTTAGCTTCCAATTGGAAAAACAGTTTTCAATTAACATCTCACAGTCGGACTGAAACATGAAAATATTTTGAAGGGGTTAACCTGGTATTCCTAGTAATGCCTCTTCCACTATCCTGATTCATGACGGTAACCATATACTTACCTACCCTCACTTCAATCCCTTTATTATGTTTTTACTTATTACCTTCTGTACACCTTCTTTAGGCTAATTGGTTTTCTTCCTTCTCTACCCTTCGGCACCAGCTTAAGGTTTGGAAGAAAACTATCCAATAAGCGTAATAGGTGTACACTCCTTATGCTAGGAGCCCTCGCAACCTTATAGAAGGTAATGGGAAAAGACATCTGAATAATCCTATTCTATTTCTCCTGAACCGGAAACCATCCTCAAATCCGGAACGAATTCCTTCGAGTTCGTATGTAACTATACGATGGCATGTCCAAACATTATGGACGTTCGTAGTGATACGAAGTGTTCTGGAGAAATCCAAAGTGGATGTGGGAGTGGCAGGGCTATACACGGTTTTGTCATGAATGATAGCAGTCACAATTTTCTTTGCCGTTATTCTAATACCTTTATATGTCTTTACTTATTACCTTCTGTACACCACCTTTAGGCTAATTGGTTTTCTTCCTTCCCCACCTTTCAGCACCTGCCTATGGTTTGGAAGAAGACTATTCAATAAGCTCAATAGGTGTACCCTCTCCAAATCCTAGGAGTCCTCACAAACTGAGAGAAGGTAAAGAGAAAAGACAACCGAATAATCCTATTCAATCTCTCCAGAACCAAAATCCATCCTCGAATCTGGAACAAGTTCCTTCAAGTTCGTATATAACTATACGATGGATATATCCAATAAGAGTGGATGTTCGTAGTGATACGGGGTGTTCTGGAGAAATGCAAAGGTGATATAGAAGTGGCAATGATATATGCGACACTGTGACATTTGATTGGTAGGAGGTTTTGCGCGCTTGCGCTTTAAAAGATAGATCAAAGAATTATTAACCGCAATCAAGAACGGTGTCGCTTGGTAGCTAGCCGATTGAGTACGGGTCGGTCCATAGGGAGATGGATTCCTTATCTTTGTGTTCTAACGAGTTAATCCAAAAAAATGGTATTTTTATTTTAAGATCTAAGAGTTCATTTTTATGATTTTAATTTAACAACTACGACATATAAATAAAATTAACAACTTCAACAGATAAATAAAATTTATAACTAGGGCAGAAAAGAAATTTATAACTAGGGCAGGAAAGAAATTAACTAGGGCAAGATAAAAAACTTACTTCTTTATTGATGCACTCTTTGACGATTACATTGAATTGAAAATTTAAGATCTAGAAATTAAAAGAGGCATCGCAAAAGAGGCACCCAAAAAGAGGCACGCTCCAAAAAGAGCTATAGGATTCCTATTTATAGAGAATAGAAACCCTAGGGTTTACATCTGATCCATATCTAGAATTACAAAAATACTCTTAAGAAAACCGAGTCAATGCACCGACGCACCGACACGCACCGCACGTGCACAGCACGGCCGCGGTTCCGCGGCCATAAGCATGGTTTGGCCACGGTTCCGCGGCTATATGGTGGTCTTGATGCATAATTTCTTCAGGGCTTCATTATGTTGCTTTTTCCTTCTATTTTCTTCACTTGGTTCTTCAGAATGTCTTCTAGTTTCTTCCAGATTTCCACAGTGTAGAATGTTGTGGACTTTTACCGCTTGCTTCGTGTTGAAGTCTTGAATCTTGCGCTGCCTTTGTCCTTTGTGAAATTGTTCATTGATCTTCGTTTGTCCCTTAAAATGTAACCATGATCAAGATTCTTCTATTTGTTGGTCGTAGTCTCACTTTTGTATCGTCTTTTCATCATTTTCACTGTTTTGTTTCGAGAACCTATAACCTACAACTATGTAGCAGACATGGATCAAAAGCACCTGTTTATTTGTAAAATGAATAAGAATGGGGAATATAATAATGCAAAATTATGATATGAACAAATACCCCCAAACTTATGTTTTGCTCGTCCTCGAGCAAAACTAGTTTATTCTCAAAAAAGACCTAACCTCACTTTCGCAGAGAAACGCGATTGCACTGAGCTCGTGCAACAAGCCGTTAAACCCTTAGGTGTCCCTAGTAGGAGGAGTGTTGTCTCCTGAGGGTTTTCAGTGGATACTACCCACAAAATCCTATCAATTTGGCCTATTGACTTTTATTCTTCAATTCGGTTCTCTAGCAAGAAATTCTATTATCTTCAACTCAGAAATTATCAACCTGGATTTTCACGCTTCCTTATCATTTAACTTAAGATTGTATATGTTTTGTAAATTTACTTAGCTTTTAGCATCTTTCGAGTTTTCCAACTAAGGTTCCATCTCAACTTAGGAATTTTTATCATCTCTACTAAAGATATAAGTCCTATCTTTCAATCCTATCTCTCATCCAAACCCCAATCATATGCCCCTACGTGTGTGTATGTATCACCCCTACACTTGGAAATTCAATTCAAGCTCTTATACTCTTGTCCATCATCCAAAGTTTTTTTAGTTGGTGAATTTTTTTAGATGAAAATGCTTACACATCATTCATGCGACCGTTAATACTTCTTGAGGTACTAACGACCGATTACAAAATGTGTTCGCGCATTAAGGCATAGTTCCTCGTCTTGTAATACCTAAGGCTTTAGCAGTGACTCCCAAACCAGTTGGTCTAAGGCACTAGGTGATGAAGCACCCTCGCTATATATTTTTCTATTTATGCAGCCTTAAGTAATTACAAAATCAGTGTTCATTTTTTTATCTCTTCATTCACACTTGTATTTTTATTTTATTTTCCTTCATACTAAGGATTTTAGACAAGAGCATTTCAAGGTATTCTCTACTATTCCATGTTTCAAGGTTCGTGTTTGTGCAAGTTGTACGGTATATATTTTCAGAATTTAGACTTAAGCTTAGGGTTTATTTTTCAGACTTACACTTTAATAAAAATTTTAATACTCATCCTTTATTTTGACTTACCCCAAGAAGTGAACTCAAAATTTGCCTATTTCTAAGTAAACTACAAGCACATATACTTTCTACCGTTAAATTTTAAGAAAGGTTATTTTTAGGGTTTTTAATTTACTGAGTGTAGGATCTAGTTTTTCCTAGCTAGTTAACCGTCTTGTCAAACTTAAGTCAAATATGGATAAAATTGAACTTTTCAATTTTTAGAATTTTTATAATTTTTCAATTTTTATGGGTTTTAAAATAAGTATGCAAATGCAAAAAATATACACATGAATACGAAGGAAGAAGGCTTACCGAGCACACCCCCAAACTTAAACTTGACAGTGTCCTCACTGTCAGGCTACACCAAGAGGGTCAAAATGTCGGCACTCCCCTGTTTATTTTTTTTAAATTTTTTTATTGTTAAAAGATAAACAAAATATATATACAAAAAAGTCCCCCCAAACTTAAGTGAGACAGTGTTTCCACTGTTTTAAGTGTTAAAGTTCAGAGTTAGGGAGGAGAAAAATCAAACTATACAAGGCCTTACACAGGCCAAAGGTTAGCACCAACCATTCAAAAATTTATAATGGTAAGGTTGGTGAAAGAATGGAGTGTAGAGAAAGGAGATGAGAAGCACACGAGACCGTGTGGAGATAGAAGCAGTATACGGTCTCGGTGGAGGAGAAGAATGGCGGATGAGAAAAAGAAATGGTGGTGGTTCGACTTCTTCAAGTGGAGGTTGATTAATCATAAAATCCGTGTCATTTAGGAATGTGAGTTCATCGGCGAAAATATCTTCAAAACTTTCATCGAAGATCTGATTGAACGTTTCAATGTCAATAAGTGTCACGCCAGAATTCAATACACATGATTTTTCAAAAATTACGGAGGTAGGAGACTCATAAAGCTCATCTACCTTATTCTCAAAAGATTCTAAATCAAGTTGTTTTTCTAAAATTATCGAACTCAAAATATCGGATTGTGATTCATCAACACTCGGTATCATTAAAGGAAGATTAGAAGAACCAAAGAAAGTGGGAATACGAACTTGAGGGTGGGGATAGAGTGTATAAATTAGCACAATTTGTAATGACCGTTGTGTAAAAAGCGATTGTGCTAATCTATCAACTCATGGAGAAATGAGATCAAATCCCTCAAGATTCGTGAGCAAACATGGGTACGTCGAACTTTGTAAACTAGACATTGGAGATGAAAGCGTAACAGATTCTTGCGCGGTCGGAACGATGGAAAGGACGAAGGGGAGTGATTTAGGAAGGATTACAGTTAAAGGTCCAGGAGGGTGTACACAGTCAGTGGAAGGAACATGATGAATTGGAAAATCCGACTCATCAAACAAAACTGGTTTATCCTCAATAATTTCCTCAATATTCTCCTCAAAATTTAGCTTATCCATGCCATTATCATCAAAATCAAGACGCATATGAAGTTCGGGAAAAATATTTAATGATTCGGGATGATGAATTGGAGAGACAATTTCAATCAAATCTGCGGGTTCATCATCCAAAATATTCCCGGCGTCAATATGCTCGATCAAGTGAAAATCAATTTTTTTAGACACCTCATCAAAAGCATGGATATTTATCAATTCAGGTTCTAGAGTGGAGGTGTAGAGGTCAAAAGGATTGGTGACGGTTTCACTCGAAAGGGACCCTTCACAATCTGGCAAATCAAGCACTACAAAGTCGCACAACTCATTAAAAGTTTTATTTTCAACTGGTGAATCATTTGGGACACTTGATAGACATTCAAAACCGGAGTTGTGGGATTCAATTGGGGATGGATAGGTTTGATTTGGAAGGGTGCACAGCTCACTCTCTTCACTCAAATTCTCAATCTGTCCAACCGCCTCATCATACATTGGAAAATTTGGGGCTAGTTGGAAACTAGCTACCGGTTCACTAGGTTGTCTTGATGACTTAAGGGAGGCTATGGACGCATCCAAATTCCTCATCTGTTGGTTTGTCGCTACAATATAAACTTCCAACGACTGTTCCAGACTAGACATGGGTTGTGAAGCAGTAAAAGATTCAAAATTGTTTGGATTCTGGAAACTCCCAAATGGCTGTGTAGAAGCAATGTCTAGGGAAGGTGCGAAAGTCAGGTAGGACTGGTAGGAATTGAATGCTTGGACAGGGGTAGGATCAACATTTGGATAAAAAGATGAATGGACTTGTTGATCCCATGAACTAGAAGTGTTGAAAGGAGTGAAAGATCGGTTACGAGATTGTTTAATATGTTCAGCAATAGACATGGGTTTCGGAGTTACAACAGGACTTGAAGAAGGAGTATCAACATAAGAAGGTGGTGAAGGTTGAAACGGTTGATACAAAGTGGATTGCGGAGTCCAACTGTTTCTCTTAAACGCTTCTATTCGATCTTTCAAAGAAATTTTGGGCATGGAGGGGTCGTCCGTAATTCGACCAAAACAATTCGCGTAGGAAGCAAAGTTTGGTTCAGGGTACTAAAGTTCGGCAAGAGTTTTGGGAGGTGGGGTACCCATGATGTGAGAAAGGAGAAGAAAAAGAATGTGATGATTTTTTTTATTTTTATTTTTTTTTAATTTTATTTATTTATTTTTTTAAAAAAATGTTTTTGGAGTTTTGAAATTTTTGAAAGTGTTTTTTTAGAAATAGTTTTGCAAAAATTTGTACGGAACTATGGCACAATCACAATTTATATATGCACAATCAAGCCTAGAACTAGGGTCTCCTAAGTCAACTAGACTGCTCCTAACTGTTCTAAAGGGCAAGTTGTGAGATCCTCAAATTGCCTCTTCACCGCCAATTGTGGCCAGGTTAGCACAAGTAAAGAAAGGAGGGATCCACTCATGAATCACCGTGAGACGGGCCTTTTAAAATTACCTTTCCTATTTGTCTAGCCTAGACACCACAAAGTCAGATTTAGATAAACGATCAATGCCTACAACTTTTCCTTTGTCCTAGTGAGCACGACAGTCCTTAGTTGGCTGAGTCTAATATTTTTTTTATTTAACTCGAGGGTTGATGCAAAATGCTTTTTGTGATTTTTGGGGTCCTAGGAAGGGTAATGAAATCCCCATCCAATCTGGATTGGTGTTATAGCCCCTTAAAAGTCCATTTTAAAAATGCAAAGCAATTAACACACCAAAAAATCTAAAACACTTTCAAAAAACTTTTCTATTTTGCAGCGCAAAGAATCCAGCACAAAAATAATTTATTGGAGAGGGAGAAAAAATTTTTGCGCAAAGAACTCTGCAGGAAAATATTTCAGAGGAGATCAGGGGGTTACAGAGAAGAAAAGAAAGCTTACAGAGAGTTTTCAAATGATGACGTAATCACCCCGCGGCGGTTCCGTGGTCAAAAGCGTCCAAGTGCGGCGGTTCCGCGGTTGAATGGTTGACTCGGGCCTCCAAACTTTTTCTGTTGTCTGTTGCGGTCCTCCTCTGTTTGTTCAGATCTGCTGTTTGCTGTTTCGCTTTCTGGATTTTCCAGATCTGAATCTGTTCGTCTTTCCGATCCTGCATAATTCACACAATACCTCTCAAAAAGAACAAGATGAATTTTATTTTTATTGGATTTAAAATTTTTTTGTTTGTTTTTAAAATATTTCAATTTTTATAATTTTTAAATTTTTAAATTTTTATAATTTTTTTATTAACCTGAAATTACACAAAGAAAGAGACTACCGTCTCCCCGGCAACGACGCCATTTGATTGGTAGGAGGTTTTGCGCGCTTGCGCTTTAAAAGATAGATCAAAGAATTATTAACCGCAATCAAGAACGGTGTCGCTTGGTAGCTAGCTGATTGAGTACGGGTCGGTCCACAGGGAGATGGATTCCTTATCTTTGTGTTCTAACGAGTTAATCCAAAAAAATGGTGTTTTTATTTTAAGATCTAAGAGGTCATTTTTATGATTTTAATTTAACAACTACGGCAGATAAATAAAATTAACAACTACGGCAGATAAATAAAATTAACAACTACAGCAGATAAATAAAATTTATAATTAGGACAGAAAAGAAATTTATAATTAGGGCAGGAAAGAAATTAACTAGGGCAAGATAAAAAACTTACTTCTTTATTGATGCACTCTTTGACGATTACATTGAATTAAAAATCTAAGATCTAGAAATTAAAAGAGGCATCTCAAAAGAGGCACCCCAAAAAAGACACGCTCCAAAAAGAGTTGTAGGATTCCTATTTATAGAGAATAGAAACCCTAGGGTTTACATCTGATCCATATCTAGAATTACAAAAATACGCTTAAGAAAACCGAGTCAATGCACCGACGCACCGACACGCACCGACACGCACCGCACGTGCACAACACGGCCGCGGTTCCACGGCCATATGGTGGTCTTGATGCATAATTTCTTCAAGGCTTCATTCTGTTGCTTTTTCCTTCTATTTTCTTCACTTGGTTCTTCAGAATGTCTTCTAGTTTCTTCCAGATTTGCACAGTGTAGAATGTTTTGGACTTTTACCGCTTGCTTCGTATTGAAGTCTTGAATCTTGCGCTGCCTTTGTCCTTTGTGAAATTGTTCATTGATCTTCGTTTGTCCCTCAAACTGTAAGCATGATCAAGATTCTTCTATTTGTTGGTCGTAGTCTCACTTTTGTATCGTCTTTTCATCATTTTCACTGTTTTGTTCCGAGAACCTGTAACCTGCAACTATGTAGCAGACATGGATCAAAAGCACCTATTTATTTGTAAAATGAATAAGAATGGGGAATATAATAATGCAAAATTATGATATGAACAACATTCCAAAAATCCAAAATATTTTAAGAAGGTTCGGTTAACTTGGTTCAATAGTTTCAGTTAAGGGTCGGACCATGGTCGCTGCCAGAGAGAGAGAGAGAAAGAAAAGAAACACTCAGCGTGCACTCTAACCTAGATCAGAATGGTTAATCACTTTATCTAATCAGGATGTCTTCCACTGTTTTCTCGAATTCTCCTCCAAACCAAACGGAGAATTAGTCGGGATCATCTAAAATCACCCGAGGAGTAATCATACTCATTAGTAGGAATCAGGATCCAACTATCATCGCATGATAACTTGATGGAATCCACTCAAGTTACCACATTCCAGAAGGTATGCTCAAGCCTGGCAAGTTCCTGTATGTTTGAAACCCCCGATGTGATTTTTACCCCTAACGACTTCATGGCCTTGATAGAGACCAACGTGTCATAAGTCGCTAGTCAAGTTTAACCCGTCATTATCCGAGATTGATCTAAACCCACCGGCACAAGCCCTTGATAGAGACCAACGTGACTACGCGGCTGTCCTAGATAATCACATATCCATGCTACAGACACGTATCATGCAGCTATCGTACACTATGCCTTGATAGAGACCAACATATATAGCACGAATACTACGAGATACCTATCTGAAATGACGGAGGGTTACGGCTGGTTTTTGGCGAAAAACCTTTAACGTAATAAACTTGATATCGTTGAAGGAATCCAACTGGTTTTACAAATATATAGCGGCGAAAACTTTTGCTAAAGAGGTCACTCCCTGTGAAGGGATCTCGGCTCTTTCCTCCTCGAATGAGGTGCAGGATATTCCTAACTGAATACCACGATGCAAAGCAAAAAGAAACGACTATAGTGAAGTTATTACGCTGACGCAAACTTCTGCACAAGGGGTCACTCCTGGTGAAAGGATCTCGGCCCTTGCCTCGTCAATTGAGGTGCTGGATATTTATAACCGAATACCACTGTGCAAAGAAAAAGAGTACGTCTGTAATATCCGTTTTTAAAAAAATCTTGATTCCAACAACATCATATATAGGTTTTTTTATCCTTGCATTGATCAAAATCAACGCAGTCCCATCAATTAATCACACCAGAAAAGAACGAAAATAAAATGTACATATATGCCATCCGCATTCGCCACTGGGTCCCGTTATCACCCGTTAGGTTACTTAACTAACGACAGAGCGGGGACTGGACTAGCGCGGGTACAAAACATATACAATATCTACTAGTATATATATATATAACATTCGTCCCAGGCATCATATAAAGCAGCATCACAGGAGCATCACAGAAGCAATACAGAATGGTTGATAAGCTTGGAGCCCCGGGTTTTACTTGAGCCGCAAATGAGACCCGGCGTTCCCCTGTCGTGTGGATAGCCTGTGCAATGAAAACCTAGACCCCTACGAGCGCGGCAAGTTACCCGCCAAAACTAGAAGTGAGGCAACCGCCTTCAACAACGTGAATGAGCCACCCAGCACTTCACGGAATCCGGTAACTTGGGCACCCCACCATGGGTCAACCTATACCCCCTACGAGTGCGGCGAATAGCCCGCCAATTCTAGAGTAAGGTCCCCTCTGTCTCAACGCCATGAGATACGGAATCGTTGCCCTATAGAACCCGGCTATTCGTGCACTCCACCGCGGGGCAATCCTAGTATAGAAAATAAAATAATATACAAGGGTGACAACAACCTCAACCCGGTCGTACCCCAAACAAATAATAGACAAACTGGCAGTGACGGCAGTCCACATGTTGGACGCTCGCCCCGCAATATCAAATGTACCTATGAAACTAAACTGTACTAACATTGCACCCAAGCTATCCACCACGACGATCCAACCACAACAAAGCACAACACAGAACATCAACGTGAATGTCACGTTCGCAAACCCGTTTAAAAGAACATATAGCAATTAGACGAGTTGTACCGCTCGAATGACATTCATGGTCACAGATAGTAATGCATGTACTGATAAACATGTAAACATTGTTAAATTATCGACTTCGAAACACCCCGAATTGCCTCTGAACAAAAAATACCATAATATCCAAACTGGGCCAAACAAGCAATACCATTGAACCAATATTCTAGAGATCAGACCACACACAAAATACGAAGTCCAAAGTCCCTCCCCAGGCTGCCTGGCTCGGAAATTTTGAGCATGTGCTCGGATGAAAACATGTGAAATGGGTTAGTATTTGGTGTGTGCTCTTGTGGTCATACAAGTATTCTTCTGCAGTTGCTTAAAAAATATTTTGAAGACTCTGAAATTTCGACAGAAACTGAAAAGTGCAGTGCACTGTTTCGGGGTCGTTTCGGTTTCGATACTTTAACATTATCTAAACAAGCTAGCTAAGGGTTTAAAGGTTGGCTCTGATACCATGTTGGGTTATTGCAGCGCCCCGACCATAAAACCGTGGCCAAATACGAAACAAAAGTTTTCTAAACTGGCGCTACCATGACCCGATGCCCAGATCTACCCTAAACCCTATACTAGCAAGCATATATAAAGAAGTTAGAATGGTTATACCGAGTTGATCCGTGTCTTTCGGTCTTCAACTATCTTCCCAAGCTCCTAGTGGTCGTCTGGATCGAGTTTGGTTGCCGGTCTTCCTCCATCTACGATGATCCAACAGAGGGAAACGGCGAAGGCTCCGGCCTCGCCAAGAGAGGCAACCGACGCTCCAAGATTGCTAGCAATGGAGAGTGGATGTGTAGGAATGTGTCGCTATAATTTTCTCTCATCACAAATGCCCCATGAGCAACTCAAGAAGATCAAGAGGAGGTGAGGAAACATGTGGCATGAGCAACTAAAGAAACGTGCTAAGTATTTTCTCCAAGTGAGAATCAATGAGTAAGTGTAATGAAGCAAGTGTAGAAAAATGAAATGAGCAAGAGCACTTGAGAAAAATTGTGGCTGCCTCTCACTCTCTCTCAATCATGCACAAACACAAAATATCTCTTTTCATTTTACAATAAACAATACAATGCCCATACCTCTCTACATGCCTCACCATGCTCATGCCAACTCACCTTCCACCTCATTTCCAAATTGATTTTCTAAAAAGAAAATCAATTAATGAGGTGGACATCTTCTAGAAACTATTCCGTATAAATACGGAATGCAACCCGGTACAGTATCGAAATACATATACGCATATTCGTACCAAAATACAAATAGCCAAGAGAGAAAATGATTAGTGAATAATAATACTAGAATACATATATATAAATACATATATATAAATTATTAAATTAAAACCTGATTTAATAATCCGGCTTAATCCTAAGTCGCTAGTATTATCAACCGTCCGATTAAAGTCTGTGCAGCCTGTACACATATTTAATCGGACACCTGTATATACCAACATACATCATCTACACCATATAGCCTGAACCATGAAAAACTTCTGTGTGGGACTCTAAAGACTCGTCGATATGCTGGCAGTAGGTTTAACTACAAGCACGTTAGCGGCACTAGCTGCACGTAACGGCTACCCAGGTATTGAGTGAAAGGAAGGTCGACGAGCAAACTCATCCAAACCCCTACCGAGCCTAACAGTGACAATATCCGTACAGTCCGGTCTGTTCGTCTAAGAGTATCGCATATGGAGTCTAGGGGGTGGATAAAGTCAGACCCCTAATAACATGATAATTCATGTCGGTATGAAACCCATCACCACCTGAGAAACTATCGATCCTGGATCGGTAATTCTCGTCTACCTCGGCCAAGGATTTCTGGTGATGGCCACCCGTGCACCGCGCGACATCAACCCCCAATACCAGGAGAGACGAATCCCTGACGATCCGCTCACTGCCTTCATGTGGCTCGGGACTGTACCCAATTAAAACCTGTTTGCACGACTCCTTTGAGCCGTGGTAGGGTAGTAATCAAAGCACAGTGGGAACTCACACGAGACAAATGATGATCTCAGGTCGACAGACTAACCTGTACACATGTCACCTGGGAACTACAATCTGACAATAGGTATAGTACCAACTAGCAGGTTCCCGGCGAGTCCGTCCAGTGTACTCATAACCCAATGAGCACCTGTATACCATCTTAGGTGAACAAAATAACACCAATGGCTTGTGAGACCTGGCCACCGCCCCTCATCGGGGTCTCGATCAGTATACACTATTCTACACTGGAGTATCGATGCCCAGTCTCGAAACTCCCACGACTAGGGACATTTAAGGATTTGCTTATAGACCCCCAGCTCCCACATATATGATCGCCATCATAATACTGGTAGTCAAGAAATAATCCCATGGGCTCTATCAACATGTAATAGTGATGATAAAGACAAACCAGATAGCATACTATCATCTCGAGTAAGACTGTTCTACCGGTATAGGTCCTCCCTCAATCATCATAATCACCTGCCTGCGACTATGATAATTGCTTTGAGGGCACTATAGCCAACACAACCGATTCGGGAAGGGAAGTCCTGAGGTTGTCACGCCCCGCTTCCCCGTGTACGGAATCGGTGACGTAGCGGGCCGCAACGTATTTACTAAGAAATAAATACGTTAAGCGTAATTAAGCAATATATATAAAATCCACAAGAATGATAAGTGATATAAAAATATAAACAACAACCTTTATTTACATTCATCTTTACATACAACTGTTTTTTTTATTGAAAAGGAAAGATACAATAAAGCAGTGCCTAAACAGTGGTATACAAACTGAAAGTAAATACAAGGAGAGCTAGATGTCCGGCTGGGCAGTGAGCTGGTCCAAGTCCTCCTGGTTAGGCTCGATCTCCTGAGAGTCCGGTCCTCCTGACGAACATTCCAAAGAAAGAAATGACAGGAATGTCGTCAGTGAACTAGCGCTCGGTAAGTCCCAAAATAAGGAATGGAATAGAACAAATAATGTTAAATGAAACTGTTAAGTTGTACAGGTATATGATTGTTATTCTAACGTGGTTGTTTATAGTTTGGTACAGAAAGTATTTGTGTATACGAGAGGAGTCCATCTTACCCCGTGGACTATGCTAACATTTAGTACAAGGCCCCATTATAACCTACGGGACAATGGCACGCGAGTTCATGTTGGTGACTTTTAAGTGACCATCTTGTGCCACGCTGTACGTTCCGTACCAATCTTCCTCGTTATCCCCGTGTAATGTATTGTATAGAGTATATTTTACAAGTCTTAACGAAACCATGGATACAAGTTGTTCAAGTAGTCAGCTTCAGGATGTAATCATGTATTCAAGAAGTCATGTCAAGTTATAACCATAGTTCGGTCAAGTCAAGTCAAGTATTCATGTTTGATATTGATGTTTGAATTCAATTATTTAGGTTCAAGTGCAAGTATTCATGTTTAACTTTGGATTCATGTTTGAATTGGACTTTGATTTGAGTTTGGATTCAGGTTTGAGTTAGACTCAGACTGAGTCAGACACTTGTAACTGATTTAGATCCCGAATTAGGTTCGGGAGTCATCGGTAACTGCTGCACACGGACGGCAGGATTTGTGTCTTTTTCCAAGACAATTACCATTGATAATTCCGTTAAGTTTTCTATCTTAAATAGGCAAGCACTCACTTTCTCCGGCTCACTGGGGCTCAAGAGAATTGATCCCGCTTAAACCTATATTTACTAAGATCCTTAAATATTGTTTTATATAACTCGAGGGTGTTTTATGAAAAATATTTTTAATAAAATTTCAAAATAAACCTTAAGAATTTTATTTATATTATTTAGGGTTTTCATGGATATGAATTTTAAGGATTTGAGGTATTTTAGTGATAATTGCTTATTTTGGGAAGTTCATGGTATTTTATTGTAAAACTTGTCTTTTGTTGGTGTCTTGATGGTATTTTATTTAAACCTGTAATTCTTTCATTTTAAAAAATGTAAGTTTATTATATTTTGAAAATATATAGATTTTGTAATTTTATATAATTATAAAAAATTAATTTTATTTAATTAGAAAAATTCATTTTTCTTAAAAACCGTATTTAAAACTTTTCGAGACCGAATGCTCCGTGAAGAGGTCTGCATCTCGCTCTACTAGCCCAAGGATGTGCGATAATCCGCACCATCCAATAGCGGGTCCCCTAAAGAGGGCTGTAAAGGTATAATTGCAAAGGAATTTAAAATACAATTTAAAAGAAATTCGGTTTTTATAATAAGTGGTATTTTCTTGTAATAATGTCTTCGTAACGAAAAATACATTAAAAGAGTATCGTGCTATGAAACCAAGTGTGTATGTGAGAGATAGGTCGTTACCTCATGAAGTTTTCCTAAAGGTATGTTTGTATCAAAAACTAAAAGAGGTGATATTTAAAGTTCATGGTATTTAAATGAATAACTTAAATTAAAGTTATTTTGCATGGAATTCTATCTTAAAATTTATTCTAAACCTTATGGTTTAAGGTTACAAGTGATGTGTACAAGTTAGATTGAACAAAGTATTGAAGAGAAGGAGTTTTCGAGGGTTTTGAAAAAGATATCGGTATTAACTCCACTTACCGATATATGTTTTGAAATGGAATTTCAAAGAATAAGAAGAGGGATTGATATGGACTTACAAGTTAGGAGGCTTAAAGAAAGGTTGAAGAAGGGGGGATGAGTTTCTTAGCGTCACGAGAGCATCGGAATAGCTTTGATTCTTCGCTGGAAGTTGACCGCTTGCTAACTCCTCTTTACTTCGCTTGTACTTAGAAAATTTTTGAGAGTTTTGACTAGAAATTTTAGAATGATGCCGAGCCAAAGTGTGGGTGGTATTTATAGTGTAGAATTAGGGTTTTGGAATTAAAATGGATTAAAAAGACGATAAATGGTGAAATGAAAGGTCTCTGTTTGATTGCAGGGAAATCAAACAGTGTAGGGGAGTTAGGGGTAGATGAAGGGTTTAGTGTGCAAAGCCTGGGCCTCATTGGGCTCGGTCCGACCGTCGGTGCCGGCCTAGGGAGAAGATCCGCCGGTAGATCTAGGGCAAAGGGGCTCTGGATTTGTACCACATTACATCTCAGTGTTTAAACTCTTTTGTACATGTTTGATTTTTCTGACTTTTCATTTTTATGTGTATTGCACGTCTAAACTTTTGGTCTTTCAAAAAGTTCAAAAGAAAAAATCAGAAAAAAATAATGTGTCTGATGGGGATCGAACACAGGGGCTACGTCACAGCAGTGCAAAGGCTTTACCAGCGAGCTACAAGTTTCTTGCTGTTATTTAACAAAATTTACTTATAACTAAAACTCAGGCTGTATAACTCATTTCTGTACATTAAACTGGAAAATTCTGTACAATAAATTCAGAGTCGTTACATTCTACCCTCCTTATAAAAATTTCGACCTCAAAATTTACATTTACATAAGGATTAATTTACAAATAAGTAAGGGTATCTTACACGAATGTCTTCTTCTCGTTCCCACGTTGATTCTCCTGGCAAATCTTTTCTCCACATCACTGGGACCAAGTTTACTTCCTTGTTCCGTAGTGTCTTCACCTTTCGATCCAGGATCTCAACGGGTTGTTGCTCACAAGTTAGGTCAGTCTGGACTGTAAGCTCTGAGTGATCAAGGATGTGGATGGATTCGCCACATATCTTCGTAGCTGAGATATGTTGAACACGTCGTGCACTCCTTCCAATGAGGGTGGTAGTGCCAAATAGTATGCCACTTCTCCGACTCGTTCGAGAATGTCGAACGGATCTATGTATCTAGGACTGAGCTTACCCTTCTTACCAAAGTCTACTCTATTTGGAGATATCTTTAAGAAAACATGGTCTCCCGGTTGGAACTCCAGATGTCGCAGCTTTGCATTTGCCCATTACTTCTGTCGATCTTGAGCTATGCGCATTCTTTTCTTGATCGTGCGAAATACGTCCACAGTTGTCACGATCATCTCTGGTCCAAAGAGTTCACGATCTCCAACGTCGTTCTAACTTAGTGGTGAACGACACTTCCTTCCGTAGAGTGCTGCAAATGGTGCCATTCCAACGCTCGCCTGATAGCTGTTACTATATGAAAACTCCACAAGGTGTAGGTGATCTTCCCACGAACCTCCGAAGTCTAACATACAAGCTCTTAGCATGTCCTCCAGAATCTGAATTATTCGCTCGTACTGTCCGTCCGTTTGTAGATGGTAAGCCTTGCTGAAGTCCAGACTCGTTACCAGGCTAGCTTGCAGACTCTGCCAGAATTGTGATCGGAATCTGGTATCACGATCGGAGACGATGCAAACAGGTACTCCATGTAATCTCACGATCTCCTGCATGAGTTCATGGGTATCAAATATAGTACATCTTGAATATTTAAATCTTACTTAGATTTATGCTTACTGTTCATCATAGAAAACTGTAGTTTAATACCACTCATTTATTATCTATTTTGTTATATATCGGTACTATTAACCAGTGTCTGCTCGGTAAATACAGATTACAGGTATTCATGACATAATACTGGAAACACACTCAAAATACGGATATAACGTTTGTGAGCCGACACTGCAAACAGAACAGAAAACCGACCGATATTCAAAGTGCTCTTTTGCAAATAATCAAGTGTACACAATTTTGGTCCAACACAAGTGTACACATAGCCCATTGATGACTTGGACCATGGTGGGGCTGCCATGACACAACATGTTGGCACAAGTGGGCACATGTGGATGTGATGGGTGTTAAATACTAAAAGTTTTGATGTGATATGAAACATCATGTTTTCCTCCAAAATCCCTGAGTAGTAACCATGAGTTTATACAGAAATCAAGCAGCACCAGAATGATGTTGGAGAGCACTCGAGTTCACCATGCCAACACGAGCTACTTTTCCCTGACTTGGACCGACGAGACCCCAAATAAAGACCGGCATCACCGGTCCCCTCTTCTCCTTATGTCCCCATTTTTTCTCTGGTTATTTGTTAGGGTCATATCATCTTAGTTATATTGTTTGTTTATTCTATTTTGATGCCTTTAAATACCATAACAGATTGTGAGAGGGGGACCATGCACATATTCTATAGTTTTGTTTTAGTTTTTGGTTTAGGCTTGAGAGTTGTGTGGGCTTTAACTTGGTTTCTTCTTTTTCTTCCCTCTTGAAGTTTTCTTTTGAGAGCTTCATTATGGAGATTGAACAAGTTACCAATATCTTGTACCTCAACTTCATCAAGTGTTAATAATATTGTTATTGCTTTGTTTCTTTTTTTCTTTTCTTTCTTTCTTTCTTTTGCTATTGTTATGTGTAACTAATCTTTCTTTGGTTGTGGTGATGGTGAGAAAATGAGATGAAAGGCTTTGCCTTCCTCCTTCTGTTTATGTTTAAAATTCTTAATGTGATTCTAACTTAAAGATTGTTTATGTATTGATGTGATATGGTATTTTGAAACCATGTTTACTTTGTAACCTCTTCATATACCATACTCACTCCTTTTCCCCATTTCACAATGCTTAAGTTAAGATCAATTTGATGTTAAGTTTGCTAAGTTTAGATACGGTATTTTGTGACCAAGTGGCTTAACAAACGACTTGGTTTTCATATACCATATACTATCACAAACACTTAGCAAAGTTAACACTAAAACTAATTGCTCTCACTCGCTAATTTGTGTTTTTGATGTTGTCGTATGCTTGCTAACCCTTGTGCTTAGTGTTGATACCTCAAGCTTGGACATACAAACGGTAAGTGAACAATACGGATTCGTTTCGTGTTTTGAGTCGAGGTCCGAGAACTTGATGATTTGTTCTTTGCGACTGCTTTGACAAGTCATGCTTCACTTCGGGATCGACACAAGGACAGACAACTCATGATCAAGGGAGCGTCGAAGGAATCGTCACGATTCGACCATCCGAGCCAAAACCACGGCCATTTCTTTCTTAACTTGTTTTCTTTGTTTTCGTGTTTTATATTTAGTGACAACCAAACCCATTCATTATTTGTTGAACCTTAAGCAACAAAACCTAATACACAATTCTCTGCGGATCGACCCGTACTTGCCGGCTCGCTACAATGCGCCGTGCAATTGCGGTTTATAAATTTTAAAACGAGACCGAGCTCGCGTGTGCATCCGTTTCCAAAACCGATTCTATTTTCAAAACATACGCGTTTGCACGCGTGGGGAAAGTTCCAACAAGTTTAAAGCGCTATTGCTGGGGAGTTGGTAGTAATTAGGTATTGTTATTTTTGGTTCGTACTAACAAACTAACTACTAACTCAATTTTTTTTTTCAAAACTAACAAAACACACATTTTTCTAACTTTACTCTCTGTTGTTATAAGCTGCTATCACCCTGAACTTAAGTTAAAAAATCAAAGTATCCCAGTAGAATACTAATATAGCCTAGAGATTCCACACAAAAATTGAGCACCTTTGCTTGTTATTGGACCGGCGAAAACAAGGAAATTCCCGATGTCGCCGGGCCCCTTTTGGGTGTTGTGGATTTTTTCTTTTGGGTGGTCTCCAGTTCCTTCTTAGTAATCTATTTGTATTGTTTGATTTTTTGTAATTTTGTGTGTGCAGGAAGTAGGGCATATATATCGCTTTTTGACACTAAATATCGTATTATCCGACATTTCAGATTTTTAAGGAATTACGACCAGCGATCGTGCGAAGCAAGGATCAAATTCAATTCCAAAACTTTAGTAAAGTGCAGTGCCAAAGATCTGGGTAGTTTGACCCGTGCAAGCGAACATTCAAACACTCGTAATCACTTCAAAGGGTTTTTCTTAAACCAAAATCACATCGGTACGTATTTTCTAACACCTTCGCTCAAATCCGACACATTCCAATACTCTATCATCTGCGGGATTCTTCGCACAAACTCGCCACCAATTGCACAGAGAACTAACCGGTATTTGTTGTAGTGCTTAAGCTTAAACGGAAAAAGACTTTCTTTATTGATTGAATTCTTGAATTCTTTTATTGATTTGCGCATTTGCATCTTAATACGGATATTAAGAGCACGAAACCAAACAAGATACGGTAAAGGATTTCATCTCCTTTCTCCGTAGCCCACAAATCACAAAACTTCATCCTTGCATACCCACAGTAATTTAAAATCAACTAGAACTTTGACTTTAAGGACTTCATGCTCATTAGGAGAAGTTAGCTGTGTTTAGAACACCACTTAACGGTATATCGTTCACAGGATGTCTAGGCAAGTGTTCATGAGAAAAGGGTTATTCTAATTAAGGAACTTTGTGAAAGAGCTGGATAACCTCCCCTTAGTGTCAAAAAGCGATATATATGCCCTACTTCCTGCACACACAAAATTACAAAAAATCAAACAATACCAATAGATTACTAATAAGGAACTGGAGATCACCCAAAAGAAAAAATCCATAACACCCAAAAGGGGCCCCTTTTAAATTACCGTTTTAGGATCATTTTTACTTGAGATCCAGTAAAAGAGCATTTGGGCTCAGCTGCAAGAAAAATTCAGAGACTCAGCCAATTTGTGCTTAGTCTACTTGGACTTTTTTTTAATTCAAAAGTGCTAAGCACTTATTTGGGCTCTGTTTGTTCAGCCCTTTCTTTTTATGTAAAAGTGCTTAGCACTTATTTGAGTTCTGATACTTACATATATATCATGTGAAGCATTCAGTCATGGGCCTTGCCCAACAAATTTTGAACACTTTAGTCATTTTGACTAAATGTGAAGTGCTAAGCACTTCTTATGGCGTCCATGTGAGGTGAACGTGCGGCGCTGCCCAATTAGTGCTAAGCACTCAGTCGTTTTGGCTACATATGAAGTGCTAAGCATCTTTTATATGGCGTCCACGTGAGGAGCACGTGCGGCGCTGGGCGCTGCCCAATCAGTGCTAAGCATTTAGCTGTCTTCGGCTGTATATGGAGTGCTGAGCACTTTATTCAGCGTCCACGTGTGTTTCACGTGAGTTGCTGGCCTTCTGTTTTGGATGCCCGCTTGTTTTTCACGTGAGGTGCTAGGCGCAGTTAAAAAGGGCACCCACGTAGGAAGCACGTGAGGCGCTAGTCTTCTTTTTTTAAAGGAGATTTAATATCTGTCAATGTTTTCAGAGAGGTTAAACCTCTGTCAATAGTATTTTGACCATTAACGCTCGTCAAGATCACTATTTTTGAGGATTTCGGGTTGAGTTTTTAAAGAACTAAGTTCTTAATTTGAAGGAACTGAGTTCATGGAGAATTATGGACTCCATCTTCTTTCTTTTCAAATTTGTTCTTCCCTGAATGTTTGATTCTCAAGAACAAGATCTTCCCGATGAGAATTAAATTCTCAATTTATGGGAGACTTGTTTTGTTGATCTCAGATCCAGAGAAAGAACTAAGTTTTTTAAAAAGGGTTAAACCCTTAGATGTGATATGATAGGCAAAAAAGATATTTTGATCTCTTTTCTTTACCTAGGATTTTGAGAAGGAAGATCTTTTTATTTGAGAATTGAATTCTCTGTTCTTTTTGAGAGATCACTGTATTTTTGCAGAAGTTTATAGGTTTTTTTTTCTTTATCTATCTATCTGTGTGTGTGAGACTTGAAGTCTCGGGTCCTTTATATAGTAAAGGCAGACTGTTAATTGGTTTTAAGAAAATCTCTTATTAAGAGATTCCAATTGATTTAATTGGTCTCAAAATTGATTTGGAGAATTTTACCCACCGTTGGATTTTTGATCCAAGGACTTCTGTTTTTACAGAATATGGTGTTCTTGTTTTTAACAAGATTAGTAAAATATTTTCCCATATACAGAATTTACTCTGTCAAGTGGTGATTTTTTTTAATCACCATTGGATTTTTAATCCAAGGGTTCTCTGTTTTATAGAGAGCAATCTTTTTGTTTGGAAAGATTGAGGGAATATATTCCCAAAATAAAATTTTATTCTATTATTGGATCATTGATCCAACCGAGGGTATCTTTCTTATTTAGAAAGATTTGGGAGATATTTTCCCCTAATAGAATTTAATTCTATATTTTGATGATTTATCATCTCCATTGGATTTTTGATCCAATGGCTCTATTTAACAGAGAGTAGAATTTAATTCTACTTGGGCGCCTGCGCTCATGTGTTGTGCACGTGAGCGCCACTTAAGAATTTTATTCTTATGATGGGTATTCCTGTGCTTTGCACATTGGCGCCCGTGTGATGAGCACATGCGGCGCTATATAAGAATTTAATTCTTACTCAGAAAGTGCTTCTGTGCTTTGCACATTGGCGCCGGCGTGAGGAGCACATGCGGCGCCGTATAAGAATTTAATTCTTACCCAGAAGTTTTTCTGTGCTTTGCATATTGGCGCTGGCACCTTCGTGAGAAGCACATGGGGCACTGCCCTATTAAATTTCAATGGAGCTTTGCTCTTTTAATATGTTTAAATATTAGGGAAACAAATGCCCCCCACCGTTGCTCTCACGTGGCTTACACGTGGGTGCAACAGTATCACCTTTTTCCACTGTTGGATCTTCTAGAGAGTTGAACCGTCCCTTCACATCTTATAAATAGATCGTTTGGCCTTTGAGATGACTGTCGTTTCGTCATCTTCCTTTTTCTTCCTTGAGAATTTAATTCTACTCTCAGAGCTTAGATCTCTGCCTGAAAAAACTCTTAGAGTTTAACTCTGTTTAAGAAACTTGGTAAGGATTATGACCAATTTTTTAACTCTTTAAAAGCGACTCTTTTTTGTTTTTGATTTTTAACCCATTAATAGAGCTTGACTCTTTTTCTTGAAATGATCTCTTAAAGATCTAAAAAAACTTTATTTAGGTAGACTGTGGGTCTTAAAGATCTTAGGATTTTACCCTGTTATTAATTCTGATGTTTGAGGGTTCTCTGGAATTTAATTCCAGTATATTTCCCATGGGAATTTCTGGGATTTGACCCCACTGTTTAGGGAAATTTATATCCATTTCTTTTATAAAGCTTGGCTCAGATTTGGATTTTAAGAACTTTGGGAATCTCATTCCCTTTTTCGTTCTTGTATATTTTATTATTATTTTTATTTTTGGGGTTTTAATCCCTTCATTTTAATCGGTTGTTTGTTTTAAAGAGCCTGCTTTTTAGGGAATATTGGGAGTTTTTAACTCCACTGTTCAATAGGCACTCTTTATTTAATGAGAATCCCTTCGGATTCTCACGATGGGCACATGTCTCATCATTGATGAGCCATCCCCTTGATTTTATGGGGCCCACTGTAGTGATTTTGATATACTAATCGCTAACTCTCAACACCCCCTTTTTTTAGATACCATGGCTGGTCATCTGTACGATCTTGAAGAGATTATCTCCTACAAGGAGATTCGCATCCAAGGCCGCTGCCAGGGCCAAGAGTTTACTGATGCCCAGTGCAACGCGGTGATGCGTCGCTTCGATGACTACAACGGTCGATTGCTTCCCCGCCGTTCTGCCCTTTTGAAGATCGTCGTTGGGTCGATCTAGGAAGCTATACTTAGGCGCCTTGAGGTTATGCCATTTCAAGTGCTCGATGATGCTGAGGATAAAGTCCATTCAATGTACTTGATGTTGGATATATGTATGCCCTAGACGCCCTTATTTTATAGTGGATGTATCGGTATGTGTGTGTGTGTGTGTGTATTCAGAGGACATTCTTGCTCGACATGATTGTATGCTATCTGGTTGTTCTTTTTCTTGACATGTTCACTTGATCATGCATATTACTCATTTGGTACATGCTGATAAAGCCCTTAGGATATTTGCTTGACTACGGGATTATGATGTAGATCATACTAGTGGGACATGTGTAGTTTATAAGCATATCCTTAAAATGTTCCTAGTCGTTGGTGTATCGAGACGGGGCATCGATATTCCAGAGTAGATTAGCGTATACGTTTCTTGACCCATATGATGGGCTGTGGATGATCCCATATCTATTGGTGTTTGACATCAAAGATTGTATACGGGTGCTCAGTAGAGACTGGGTACACTGAACGGACTTGCCGAGAAGTCCTATATGGTATTATATCTATCGTCGGATAGCAATTCTCAGGTGACACTGGTACATGTTAGTCTGTAAACCCGAGATCGTCATAGAGTCTTGTGTGTGCTCCCACTGTACTTTGATTTCCACCCTACCATGGCTCTACTGAGTCGTGCAAATAGGTGGCTTTTGGGTACAGTCCCGAGGCACACATGGAGGCAATGAGCGATAGGAGGGGTTTCGTCTCTCCCGGTATTGAGAGTTGATGTTGTGCAATGCTCGATTGGTTATAACAGGAAGTCCCTTGTAGGGTTCCTAGGCACACACTAGAGGTCTCACAAGGCATCAACCATGCCAATTTAAAATTTTACAAGTGCCGAGAAACCCTAATACGGATCGTTAACTAGATATATATAGGTGATGCGATGCAAGTAAACAACTTTAACTTAAAGGAAAGAAGCTACAACCTTTGTAGATCCGGTCCTCCACCTCCTAGGCTCCGTGATGACGTCCCTCCGCTGTCCAAATCGAATCCAGGACTCTAGTATCGGCTTCATCGGAGAAATGGGCGGGCTAGGTCGTCGACTTCGATGCCGATGATGATCTACGTCGAGGCATCACAAGATCAAGCTCCCACTTCACCAAGTCATGAAACTTGTGAAGAAAACACCCTATACTACTTGGCAAGAGGTAGAGGATGAAGAAATAGGAAGTGGGTTCACTTTGGAATTGGATTTCTCACTCATTTTCACAAGTTGCCATTGAAGCTAGCAAGCTTTTTTTCTTGAAGAAGAAGAAGATAATATGATAAGGATTATCTTCAAAAAATAGAAAATAAAAGGAATACTTATCATAAAGCAACCATGGTCAAGTGTAGAGAATGAACTAGGGTTAAGTGGAATGGTTAGGGTTAAGCATGAAAACAAAAATGGTCACTTAGTCAAAGCTTCATGAAGCTTCAACTAGCAAACAAAGAAAGCCACTATTCATTTATTTTGCAAAATAAATAAACAAAATAAATAAATGAATAAGTAAATCAAAACCCTAACCATTACACAACCATGGTTTAATCATACACTTAACCAAGTGAGCATGTATCATCAAACATGATACAAACAAGTGCACAAAAGTATATCACATATACAACTTGTGTACATCAAGTGAGAAAATCCATTTAAAGTGAACAAATACTAGTTAATGCAAAGTAATATATCAAATATATAATTATGCATTAAATCATTAAATCAATACTTGATTTAACGATCCGGTCATTGTAGGGTTCCTAGGCACCCCAAGGAGGTCTCACAAGGCATCAACCATGCCCGTTTCAAATTTTACGGGTGCCGAGAAACCCTAATACGGATCGTTAACTAGATTTTTAGGCGACAAAGCAAACTAGTTAACACTTAACTACAAGAATACGGAAATACAACCTTTGTAGATCCGGTCCTCCACCTCCACGGCTCCGTGATGAAGTCCTCTCCGCTGTCCAAATCAAATCCCGGGCTCTAGCGTCGGCTTCATCGGAGAAAGAGCGGGCTAGGTCATCGACGACGTGCCGAAGATGATCTACGTCGAGGCATCGCTAGATCAAGCTCCAACTTCACCAAGTTTAGAAAACTTGTGAAGGAAACACACTCTACTACTTGGCAAGAGGTAGAGGATGAAGAAATAGGAAGTGGGTTCACTTTAGAATTGGATTTCTCACTCTTTTTCATCAATCACCATTGATGAAGAAAGGTTTTCTTCATGAAAGAAGATGAAGAAGAAGAAGCATCTTATGATAAGTTAATTAAAAATAGAAAGGAAAATGAATTCTTATCATAATTGTAACCATGGTAAAGTGTAGAGAGCAAACTATAGTTAAATGAATGGTTAGGGTTAATGAGATGAAGACAAAAGGGTTTCTTTGGTCAAAGCTTCATGAAGCTTCAACAAGCTTCATGAAAGAAACCCTTTTGTTTTTCTTTTCTCTTTTCATTTCTTTTAATCCAAATTAAAAGATAAATGAAAGAATAAATGAAAACCCTAACCATTAACTAACCACGGTTTAATCTTTACACTTGACCAAGTTAACATGTATCATCAAACATGATACAATCAAGTGCACAAAATATATCACATATACAATGTGCACATCCGAGTGAGAAAATCCATCTTAAGTGAACCGATACTAGTTAATGCAAAGTAATATATCAAATATATAATTATGCATTAAATCATTAAATCAACACTTGATTTAATGATCCGGTCATATCGCATATAACCGACTAATATCCAATGTATCGATTTATCGAATCAATTCTTGATTCGATAACTAGGTTATATCGCATACAACCATTCGACACATTCATCGCGAGAATAGAATACGGTATCACATACACGCATTATTCTCGGTCCCGCACATATCTCATATGCGCTCCTATTTCGTTTCGCTTGAGCCAGGAAACCTCTGTGTAGGACTTTAAAGACTCGTCAATACACCGGCAGCAGGTGATGATCATATCAAACACCCACAACCCGCAAGCGGTCTGCTAAACGTAACAGCCACCCAGGTATTGAGCGATCAGAAGATCGACGAGCAAGCCCGCTCACACTCCTGTGAATCCAACCAGTAACACTTACCGTACAGTCCGGTCTGATCGTCTGATATGTCGCATATCTCGCCTAGGGGTGGTAAACGTCAGACCCCAATAGCTTGATAAGTCGTGTCGATATGAGGTCTATAACAATTCGAGAAACTACTGGTAACACTTACCAGTAAATCTCAGCAACCCTGGCCAGGGATTTCCGGTTATAGCCAATCGAACACAGCGCAACATCAACTCCCTATACCGGGAGAGACGAATCCCCTCCTATCGCTCATTGCCTCCATGTGATTCGGGACTGTACCCAAAAACCACCGTTTTGCACGCCCTCTTGGACGTGGTAAGGTAGAAATCAAAGCACAGTGGGAACCACACAAGACTCTATGACGATCTCGGGTCAACAGACTACTCTGTACCAGTGTCACCAGAGAACTGCCATCTGACGTAAGGTATAATACCATCTGGGAGTTCTCGGCGAGTCCGTCCAGTGTACCCAGTCTCCACTGAGCACCCGTATATCATCTCTGATGTCAAACACCAATGGATATGGGATCATCCATCGCCCATCTGTATGGGTCGAGAAGGTATACGCTAGTCTACTCTGGTATATCGATGCCCCGTCTCGATACACCCACGACTAGGGACTTTGAAGGATGTACTTATGGAGTACCATGTCCCCACTAGTATGATCCGCATCATAGTCCAGGTAGTTAAGTACACATCCTAAGGTCTTTACCAACATGTATCAGAGAGACAATCAATGTACACGTTAAGGTAAAGAGCAACCAGATAGCATACTATCATGTCGAGCAAGAAAGTCCTCCCTATATATGTCCCAGCATCCACTACAATATACATCCTATGTATAGTAATGGCCTCTAGGGCATATATATAACTAACAATCTCCCACTTGCACTAGGGCTATCTGATAGCAGTGGTTGCAGTATCTCATACTCAACCATCCCATAAAAGTCTCTCTCTGGGAAAAGGCCTTTGTGAGTGGATCCACCGTGTTGTCCTCTGAGTCTACTCTCCTAACCTCGATCACCCTGGAGATCAACCATCTCCATGATCAGGTGACACTGCCTTAGAATATGTCTGGATCACTGATGGGACCGGCGTTCCTTGGCATAAGCCACAACTCCATTGTCTCACAATGGTTGGAACGTAGTTCATCTCATGAACCAATATACACCCAAACATCCTCTTTGGTTGCATGTTAAGTAGCGATGTATCCAGCCTTAATCGTCTAGTATGCCACGGTATCTAGCTTGGAACTCTTCCAACATACCGTCCCTTTACTTCGGGTAAAGACAATGCCTGTGACTGACACTCAGTCGTCTTTATCACCCTGGAACACTTCCAGTGATTCTCCCCAGGATCGATTGATACCATCTCACAACAACTAGTGAGAATCCTAACATCCATTTAGATCTATCTCATAGATCCAAAACCCAGGATTTAGGAGGTATCACTTTGATTCTATGTGGAGAATCATTGTGATAAGCGGAGATTGATCGAGCGTAGCATAGGAAACTCTTTCCCTATCATGAGTATGTCATCCACGTACTCTACGAGGATCATCACCATACTCCCTACTACCTTTTTATATATACAAGGTTCATCTACCATTTTGATGATATCAACTTCTTTGACTAATCCATCAAAACAGATGTTCCAACTCCGCGATGCCTGCTTTATCCTATAAAGCATCTTGCACACGTTTCCACTGCTCCCACTGTCTACGAAGCCCTCTGGCTGTGTACTTATAGACGCTCTCTTCCAAAACATCATTTAGAAAAGCTGTCATGACCCCCAACCACCAGATATCGTAGTCATGGTATGTAGCCGTGGCAAGTAGGATCCGGATGGACTTAAGCATAGCGACTGGAAAAAGGTTTCATCATTATCCACGCCTGGTCGATGACGAAAAACTTTAACAAGTCTAGCTTTGAAAGTCTCAACTTTTCCATCTACACCAAGTAATCTTCTCAAGATATACTTGCTCCTGATGGGGATTTAACCCTTCAGATATAGCAACCAAAGTCCATACTTTGTTGGTGTATAAGGATTCCATCTCAGATCGATAAACATCCAGCCATTCTTACAGAGTCTTACTCTCGATGGCCTGCTCGAAGCTAGTTGGGTCATCATCTCATGATGCAATCCTCGCTCCCACTATCATAGAGAAACAGAAGTATCTCTTAGGTAGGTGAGGAACCCTACTAGATCGTCGGAGAGGCTGAGGTTCGTTGGAATCTACTGAATCCTTTTGGTTCTATCAAATCATCAGCTGCAGTTTGTATAGCTGGAACCTTTCCAGCTGTACATAACAGACCTTGCCTCGAGCCTGTCCGGATTATGCTTTTAGACATAGCCCGGACAACCCCAAATCTTAACCAACTTAAGATATGGGCTCTTCCCTTTCCATATCACATATGAAATGGTAGGTAACTGATTTGATTGGAACCCTATTCAATAGGTATGCAGCTTCTCAAGTGCATAACTCCCAAAAGGAAATAGGTAACTCAGTAGTACTCATCATAGAGCACACCTTATCATATAGGGTGTGATTGCTCCGCCCCGATATACCATCGTGCTATGGTGTATACGGAGGAGTAATGCTGAGAGAGAATCTCATTCTCCTTTAGAATAGTCCAGGAATTCCGTGCTCAAGTATTCTCCTCCCTGATCTCATCAAAGGACATAATACTTATACCTGTTATTGGTTCTCTACTTCTAACTTATATTCTGTGAATATCTCAAAAGGTTCGGACTTGTGTTTCAACAGGAACATAGGTCTGAATCTTGAGAGATTATCAGAGAATGTAACGAAGTACAAAGAACCAGTCTTGGTATGTGTAGACAGGGGACCTTACATACATCAACATGTGTCAATCCCAAGAGTTCACTAACTCTTTCTCTGTTTCCATTAAACAGAGCTCTGGTCATCTTATCTTTGTGACATGACTGGCAAGTTTCATAAGATGTAAATTCAAACTGATTTAAATATGCATCTAAATGTAACTTCAGCTAGTCGGGTCGCATTGATATGACCTAGTCTACAATACCTCAAGAAGGATTCGTTCATTTCTGAACTCATCCTCTTGTGTGTGTTCAGTATACTAAGAACTGTAGTTTGATTTAGAACATTAATGCTTCTAGATAACGTGCCTGAACCGATCAACTTTTGATATAGGAAATGTTCAAAACATTATCCAACTATACAAAATTTTATCATTTCTTTACTAATAAAGAGATAGATATGATTTTGTATATCAGGTTCGGTATCTAATAACATTCTTTCAGAATCAATGTATTGGTAATACAGGGTGACAGTGACCAACAGACTTGGCTACAACACTTGCCCCGTTTTCTATCTCATGAAACTTATCACCCGTTCTCAGTCCTCTACCTTTCTGTAGCCCTATGTAACAGATTACATATCTGGGATCCTGATCTGGTATCACATACCCAGGACGTAAAGGATACTGAGAAACAGTTCTCTGTAATGAACACACCCGAAGATGATGCATCATCATGCACTCTCCTCGTTTGGGCGGCACGGGAATTCTGGTAATCCCCAATTTCCTGCTCTGTCTTATAACAATTATAAGTTGGAGCGGGACCAACGTTCCCCAGCTCAGTATAACAAGCGGGTTCGGTCAAATATCCGTATTATTATCTTGATTAAGGCGTGACATGGTAGCTACCTGGAGAGAGAGAGAAGAAAACACTCAGCGTGCGCTCTTGCAAGAATAGATTGGTTATTATTTTATCTAATCAGGATGGCTCCCACTGCTTTTTATCAAATCTTCCTTCAAACCCTAAAAGGAAAGACTAGCCGGGATTAATTACACACGATAAGTTCGCCAATCTTTCAGCCAGGCCAGTGTCGGTACTTTGAGGGAGGTCCCCCGTGCTTTCGCACGAACCTAATTAGTGTAAACCTCGTTTTCCCAGAGACGTAACCCCGTTGACACCTTTCTAGACACCTACTTGATCAGCTAATTGTAATGTATAAAACTCTCCCAGAAGTAACTCTTACTCGCAGTGGGTATCGGGATCCAACTATCTCATAGAAGGTATGCAATCTCATTGCAAATTTCAACACTTGAAATTCCCGATAATTTTGCCCCTAGCGTCCTATGACCTTGACGCAGGCCAACAAACCATAGTGCGCTAGTCAAGTTCAACCCGTCATTTCCTGATTGAATTAAACCCACCCGCACGACCCTTGACGCAGGCCAACAAAGTCGCACGACTACCCTAATCCAATCTGCATCAATTGCATAAGCAGATAAATACTAGTTAGCTACCGCACACTACGCCTTGACGCAGGCCAACAAACGTAGCACGAATACTAACTAGCACTTATCTGAAATGACGAAGGGCTACGACAGGTTTTTCTAAAAACCTATTGCGTAATGAACTTGATATCGTTGTAGAATCAAATAATTTTAAAATGGAGTGCTTTTGAGGCTTTTCTAGTTTTGCTAAAGGAGTCACTCCCGGTGAAGGGATCGTCGGTCCTTTCCTCGTCGAATGAGGTGCGGGATATATCACATATATCACTGTGCAAAGCAAAAACTCTTAAAAGCAATCAAAAGACAAACCGAGTGTGTAGCATCTGCCAGTTATTGCTAAAGGAGTCACTCCCGGTGAAGGGATCTCGGTCCTTTCCTCATCGAATAAGGTGCAGGATATATCGTATATACCGCTGTGCAAAGCAAGAACTGTAGCTACCTGTTTTATTTTTGAAATTCGATTCTACAACATCTTAGGTTTCTTTTATTTCATTAATCTCATTAATGAAGTCCCATCATTTAAGTACCTAAACATCACAGATAAATACGACGTACACTTATGCCATCCGCATTCGCCTCGATGTCCCCTCGTGCACCGTTAGGTTAGGTAACTAACGGCAGAGCGGGGCAGGGCTAGCGCGGGTGTAAAACATAAGTAACGCCTATATAATATATCATATATACTATATAAAGTATCTATCACAGAACATCACATGATCACATCACAGATATCGCAGCAGAAGAAACATATGAAACATTGGATATACTAGGACGTCCGTGTTTTCAATACGAGCCAGTATAAAACACAGATTCCACGGTCGTGATGAATAGCCAAACCCACACCCCTAGACCCCTACGAGAGCGGCAAGCAACCCTACCAATTCTAGAGTTAGGAGACCCGGACTCGACTCCTCGAGTTGGTCTCCCACTGGACTCCAGAACCCGGTTACTTGTGCTCCCCTCCTTGGGTCTATCCTAGTGCGTAAAAGTAAATAATATACAAACGGTGACATCTTCCGCAACCTGGAAGTGCCCAATAAAAGAATATTACATACAAGTTTTTACATGAATGAAAATGAAAAACACTCATCTCACATAAAAACCCCCGGCTATTCAAACAAGACGATCCAATATAACATATCCAGCAACACATAACATCACATGTCATCAACGTAAGTAAATATGCGCATCCCAATTGTCGTTGACATATAGCAACAAAACCGGCGATATCATATATTACACTTACGGTCACAGAAAAGAAAGTGTAAAACTACAACAGTTGGAATCCGCAACCACCTCAGACATCGCATGCCTGACCAAATGAATTCCTTAGACATCGCATGCCTAACAATTATAAACCCCGCATTTTAGTCTCAAAATCGAAAACACTTTTCAATATCAAGTCGGGCAATTCAACAAGATTCCCGACATCCTGATCGAATGCTCGTCGCAAACTTCAGTAGACGGCCGCACCCCCGATACCGTCGACGAAGTGCACCAAGGCGGAACACCGCTACCGCGAGCACCCGAACGGATGCTTTCGGCGACGGGGTTCTCCTACAGTCACTTGGTCGGGGCTATGGAGTGAGGCTGTCTATTAAGTTTACCCGGCGAGTATCCGCGTACGCTACGTGATTGCGACGGACTTTTGATCACATCAAAATTCCGTGGCAACCGATCAAGTGAGACTAAACTGCTATGTTTATAACATTCATTCAGTTATCTCATAACTACTTGTGAATTCCAATTATTGTATCACATTCCGGATAAATAGAAAATGTTAAACTTTCCGATCGAACGATCGAACACCCAAGTTTTCCCGATACAGATCAACACATGAAACAAGTCTAACAACATTCAGTTCGTGCCTCAGTACCAACGGTCCAGCCGTAGAAGGGTCAAGCCAACGCCTCACATGTGGCACGCCGTACTGCCCCAAACCCGAAGGTTCAAAGGGCAGTTCAAGACGGTCACATAATCGAGTTAAGGTTTGTTGTCTTCTAGAGGGTCCATCGCGTTACTTGCACTACTTAGAACGTCGTTAAACTACGGAAAATCCAACACTTGGAAATTTCCCGACAGGGGAAAAATTGGGTATTTATATCCGGTCGAACTTTTTAACATATTCTAAAATTTATCCGGAAAGCCACATAGACAAAATCTGATACTCCGATCGAAACACCGAATCCCCAAAACAACCCCAGAATACTCAACTGTAGAGTCACATTAAAAATAACCAGAAAATATAGCATTCAATTATATGAATTACTGTGCAGAAAACATTGGTCAAAGGGACTGTACGGCCGCGGAACCGCCGCATGTGAGGGCTTATGGCGCGGTTCCGCGGTGGAATATTTGAATTAGATCCTCGTATTTCACAGTAATTCAAATAAGACCCTGCTTATTTTTCTGCATATTTTTAATATTGAAAAATCCAGATTTTTAAAAATTGGACAGAGAGCATTTTGAGAGTTAGGTTTTCGGTTCGATCGAGTTTCAAACGTCGTCTAGACTTCGCCTAAGGCTCTAGCTAGGCTCTGATACCACTGTAGGGTTCCTAGGCACCCTAAGGAGGTCTCACAAGGCATCAACCATGCCCGTTTCAAATTTTACGGGTGCCGAGAAACCCTAATACGGATCGTTAACTAGATTTTTAGGCGACAAAGCAAACTAGTTAACACTTAACTACAAGAATACGGAAATACAACCTTTGTAGATCTGGTCCTCCACCTCCACGGCTCCGTGATGAAGTCCTCTCCTCTGTCCAAATCAAATCCCGGGCTCTAGCGTCGGCTTCATCGGAGAAAGAGCGGGCTAGGTCATCGACGACGTGCCGAAGATGATCTACGTCGAGGCATCGCTAGATCAAGCTCCAACTTCACCAAGTCTAGAAAACTTGTGAAGGAAACACACTCTACTACTTGGCAAGAGGTAGAGGATGAAGAAATAGGAAGTGGGTTCACTTTAGAATTGGATTTCTCACTCTTTTTCATCAATCACCATTGATGAAGAAAGGTTTTCTTCATGAAAGAAGATGAAGAAGAAGAAGCATCCTATGATAAGTTAATTAAAAATAGAAAGGAAAATGAATTCTTATCATAATTGTAACCATGGTAAAGTGTAGAGAGCAAACTATAGTTAAATGAATGGTTAGGGTTAATGAGATGAAGACAAAAGGGTTTCTTTGGTCAAAGCTTCATGAAGCTTCAACAAGCTTCATGAAAGAAACCCTTTTGTTTTTCTTTTCTCTTTTCATTTCTTTTAATCCAAATTAAAAGATAAATGAAAGAATAAATGAAAACCCTAACCATTAACTAACCATGGTTTAATCTTTACACTTGACCAAGTTAACATGTATCATCAAACATGATACAATCAAGTGCACAAAATATATCACATATACAATGTGCACATCCGAGTGAGAAAATCCATCTTAAGTGAACCGATACTAGTTAATGCAAAGTAATATATCAAATATATAATTATTCATTAAATCATTAAATCAACACTTGATTTAATGATCCGGTCATATCGCATATAACCGACTAATATCCAATGTATCGATTTATCGAATCAATCCTTGATTCGATAACTAGGTTATATCGCATACAACCATTCGACACATTCATCGCGAGAATAGAATACGGTATCACATACACGCATTATTCTCGGTCCCGCACATATCTCATATGCGCTCCTATTTCGTTTCGCTTGAGCCAGGAAACCTCTGTGTAGGACTCTAAAGACTCGTCAATACGCCGGCAGCAGGTGATGATCATATCAAACACCCACAAGCCGCAAGCGGTCTGCTAAACGTAACGGCCACCCGGGTATTGAGCGATCAGAAGATCGACGAGCAAGCCCTCTCACACTCCTGTGAATCCAACCAGTAAAACTTACCGTACAGTCCGGTCTGATCGTCTGATATGTCGCATATCTCGCCTAGGGGTGGTAAACGTCAGACCCCAATAGCTTGATAAGTCGTGTCGATATGAGGTCTATAACAATTCGAGAAACTACTGGTAACACTTACGAGTAAATCTCAGCAACCCTGGCCAGGGATTTCCGGTTATAGCCAATCGAACACAGCGCAACATCAACTCCCTATACCGGGAGAGACGAATCCCCTCCTATCGCTCATTGCCTCCATGTGATTCGGGACTGTACCCAAAAACCACCGTTTTGCACGCCCTTTTGGACGTGGTAAGGTGGAAATCAAAGCACAGTGGGAACCACACAAGACTCTATGACGATCTCGGGTCAACAGACTACTCTGTACCAGTGTCACCAGAGAACTGCCATCTGACGTAAGGTATAATACCATCTGGGAGTTCTCGGCGAGTCCGTCCAGTGTACCCAGTCTCCACTGAGCACCCGTATATCATCTCTGATGTCAAACACCAATGGATATGGGATCATCCATCGCCCATCTGTATGGGTCGAGAAGGTATACGCTAGTCTACTCTGGTATATCGATGCCCCGTCTCGATACACCCACGACTAGGGACTTTGAAGGATGTACTTATGGACTACCATGTCCCCACTAGTATGATCCGCATCATAGTCCAGGTAGTTAAGTACACATCCTAAGGGCTTTACCAACATGTATCAGAGAGACAATCAATGTACACGTTAAGGTAAAGAGCAACCAGATAGCATACTATCATGTCGAGCAAGAAAGTCCTCCCTATATATGTCCCAGCATCCACTACAATATACATCCTATGTATAGTAATGGCCTCTAGGGCATACATATAACTAACAGTCATATCGCATATAACCGACTAATATCCAATGTATCGGCTTATCGAATCAATCCTTGATTCGATAACTAGGTTATATCGCATACAACCAGTCGATACATTCATCGCGAGAATAGAATACGGTATCACATACACGCATTATTCTCGGTCCCGCACATATCTCATATGCGCTCCTATTTCGTTTCGCTTTAGCCAGGAAACCTCTGTGTAGGACTCTAAAGACTCGTCAATACGCCGGCAGCAGGTGATGATCATATCAAACACCCACAAGCCGCAAGCGGTCTGCTAAACGTAACGGCCACCCGGGTATTGAGCGATCAGAAGATCGACGAGCAAGCCCGCTTACACTCCTGTGAATCCAACCAGTAACACTTACCGTACAGTCCGGTCTCGTCGTCTGATATGTCGCATATCTCGCCTAGGGTGGTAAACGTCAGACCCCAATAGCTCGATAAGTCGTGTCGATATGAGGTCTATAACAGTTCGAGAAACTACTGGTAACACTTACCAGTAAATCTCAGCAACCCTGGCCAGGGATTTCCGGTTATAGCCAATCGAACACAGCGCAACATCAACTCCCTATACCGGGAGAGACGAATCCCCTCCTATCGCTCATTGCCTCCATGTGATTCGGGACTGTACCCAAAAACCACCGTTTTGCACGCCCTCTTGGACATGGTAAGGTGGAAATCAAAGCACAGTGGGAATCATACAAGACTCTATGACGATCTCGGGTCTACAGACTAACCTGTACCAGTGTCACCAGAGAACTGCCATCTGACGTGAGGTATAATACCATCTGGGAGTTCTCGGCGAGTCCGTCCAGTGTACCCAGTCTCCACTGAGCACCCGTATATCATCTCTGATGTCAAATACCAATGGATATGGGATCATCTATCGCCCATCTTTATGGGTCGAGAAGGTATACGCTAGTCTACTCTGGTATATCGATGCCCTGTCTCGATACACCCACGACTAGGGACCTTGAAGGATGTACTTATGGACTACCATGTCCCCACCAGTATGATCCGCATCATAGTCCAGGTACTCAAGTACACATCCTAAGGGCTTTACCAACATGTGACAGAGAGACTATCAGTATACACGTTAAGGTAAAGAGCAACCAGATAGCATACTATCATGTCGAGCAAGAAAGTCCTCCCTATATATGTCCAAGCATCCACTACAATATACATCCTATGTATAGTAATGGCCTCTAGGGCATACATATAACTAACAATCTCCCACTTGAACTAGGGCTATCTGATAGCAGTGGTTGTAGTATCTCATACTCAACCATCCAATGAAAGTCTCTCTCTGGGAAAAAGGCCTTTGTGAGTGGATCCGCCGTGTTGTCCTCTAAGTCTACTCTCCTGACCTTGATCCCTTGGAGAACAACCATCTCCATGATCAGGTGACACTGCCTTAGAATATGTTTGGATCACTGATGGGACCGGCGTTCCTTGGCATAAGCCACAACTCCATTGTCACACAATGGGAGGAACTAAGTTCATCTCATGAACCAATATACACCCAGACTGCCTCTTTGGTAGCATCTTAAGTAGCGATGTATCTTGCCTTTAGTCGTCTAGTATGCCACGGTATTTAGCTTGGAACTCTTCCAACATACCGTCCCTTTACTGAGGGTAAAGACAATACCTGTGACTGACTTTCAGTCATCCTTATCACCCTGGAACACTTCCAGTGATTCTCCCCAGGACCAATTGATACCATCTCACTACAACTAGTGAGTCTCCTAACATCCAATTAGATCTATCTCATAGATCCAAAATCCAGGATTTAGGAGGTATCACTTTGATCTTTTATGGAGAATTATTGTGATAAGCGGAGATTGATCGAGCGTAGCATAGGAAACTCCTTCCCTATCAAGAGTATGTCAGCCACGTACTCTACGAGGATCATCACCATACTCCCTACTACCTTTTTGTATATACAAGGTTCATCTACCATTTTGATGATGTCAAACTCTTTGACTAATACATCAAAACAGACGTTCCAACTCCGCGATGCCTGCTTTATCACATAAAACATCTTGCACACGTTTCCGCTGCTCCCACTGTCTACGAAGCCCTCTGACTGTGTACTTATAGACGCACTCTTCTAAAACATCATTTAGAAAAGCTGTCATGACACCCAACCACGAGATATCGTAGTCATGGTATGTAGCCGTGGCAAGTAGGATCTGGATGGACTTAAGCATAGATCCTTAGAAAAGGTTTCAACATAATCCATACCTGGTCAATGATGCAAACCTTTAACAAGTCTAGCTTTGAAAGTCTCAACCTTTCCATGTACAACAAGTAATCTTCTCAAGATATACTTGCTCCTGATGGGGATTTAACCCTTCAGATAAAGCAACCAAAGTCCATACTTTGTTGGTGTATAAGGATTCCATCTCAGATCGCTAAGCATCCAGCCATTCTTACAGAGTCCCACTCCTGATGGTCAGCTCGAAACTAGTTGGGTCATCATCTCATGATGCAATCTTCGCTCCCACTGTCATAGAGAAACCGAAGTATCTCTCAGGTGGGTGAGGAACCCTACTAGATCGGCGGAGAGGCTGAGATTCGTTGGAATCTACTGAATCCTTTGGTTCTATCAAATCATCAGCTGCAGTTTGTATAGCTGAAATATTTCCAGTTCTACATAACAGATCTTGCCTCGAGCTTGTCCGTATTTTGCTTTTAGACATAGTCCGGACAACCCCAAATCTTAACTAGCTTAAGACATGAGTTCTTCCCATACCATATCACATATGGAGTGGTAGGCAACTGATTTGATTTGAACCCTATTCAATAGGTATGCAGCTTCTCAAGTGCATAACTCCCAAAAGGAAATATGTAACTCAGTAGTACTCATCATAGAGCACACCTTATCACATAGGATGCTATTGCTCTGCCCCGATATACCATCGTGCTATGGTGTATACGGAGGAGTAATGCTGAGAGAGAATCTCATTCTCCTTTAGAAAAGTCCAAGAATTCCGTGCTCAAGTATTCTCCTCCTTGATCACATCAAAGGACATAATACTTATACCCGTTTTGGTTCTCAACTTCTAACTTATATTCTGTGAATATCTCAAAAGGTTCGGATTTGTGTTTCAATAGGAACATATGTCTGAATCAAAAGAGATCATCAGAGAATTTAATGAAGTACAAAGAACCGGTCCTGGCATGTGTAGACAGGGGACCTTTCATACATCAACATGTATCATCCCAAGAGTTTACTAACTCTTTCTCTGTTTCTATTAAACGGAGCTATGGTCATCTTATCTTTGTGACATGACTGGCAAGTTTCACAAGATGTAAATTCAAACTGATTTAAATATGCATCTATATGTAACTTCTGCTAGTCGGGTCGCATTGATATGACCTAGTCTACAATACCTCAAGAAGGATTCGTTCATTTCTGAACTCTTCCTCTTGTGTGTGTTCTGTATACTAAGAACTGTAGTTTGATTTAGAACATCAATGCTTTTAGATAACGTGCCTGAACCGATCAACTTTTGATATAGGAAATGTTCAAAACATTATCCAACAATACAAAATTTTATTATTTCTTTACTAATAAAGAGACTGATATGATTTTGTATATCAAGTTCGGTATCTAATAGCATTTGTTTAGAATCAATGTATTGTAATACTGGGTGACAGTGACCAACAGACTTGGCTGCAACACTTGCCCCGTTTTCTGCCTCATGAAACTTATCACCCGTTCTCAGTTCTCTACCTTTCTGTAGCCCATGTAACGGATTACATTTGCGGGATCCTGATCCGGTATCTAATACCCAGGACGTAGAGGATACTGAGAAACAGTTCTCTGTAATGAACACACCCGAAGATGATGCATCATCATGCACTCTCCTCGTTTGGGCGGTACGGGAATTCTGGTAATCCCCAATTTCCTGCTCTGTCTTATAACAATTATAAGTTGGAGCGGGACCAACGTTCCCCAGCTCAGTATAACAAGCGGGTTCGGTCAATAATCCGTATTATTATCTTGATTAAAGCGTGACATGGTCGCTACCAGGAGAGAGAGAGAAGAAAACACTCTGCGTGCGCTCTTGCAAGATCAGATTGGTTATTATTTTATCTAATCAGGATGGCTTCCACTGTTTTTATCAAGTCTTCCTTCAAACCCTAAAAGGAAAGACTAGCCGGGATTAATTACACACTACAAGTTCGTCAATTTTTCAGCCAGGCCAGTGTCGGTACTTTGAGGGAGGTCCCCCGTGCTTTCGCACGAACCTAATTAATGTAAACCTCGTTTTCCCAGAGGCGTAACCTCATTAACACCTTTCTAGACACCTACTTGATCGGCTAATTGTAATGTATAAAACTCTCCCAGGAGTAACTCTTACTCGTAGTGGGTATCGGGATCCAACTATCTCATAGAAGGTATGCAATCTCATTGCAAATTTCAACACTTGAAATTCCCGATAATATTTTGCCCCAAGCGATCTATGACCTTGACTGAGTCAACAAACCATAGACCGCAAGTAAAGTTCAACCCGTCATTTCTTGATTGAATTAAACCCTCCCGCACGACCCTTGACTGAGTCAACAAGGCCGTACGACTACCCTAATCCAATCGCATCATATGCTTTGCAGATAAGCACTAATCAGCTACTGCACACTACGCCTTGACTGAGTTAACAAACGCAGTACGAATACTATCTATTACTTATCTGAAATGACGGAGGGCTACGACAGGTTTTTAAGAAAACCTTTTGCGTAATGAACTTGATATCGTTGTAGAATCAAATGATTTTGAAATGGAGTGTTTTCGAGGCTTTTCTAGTTTTGCTAAAGGGGTCACTCCCGGTGAAGGGATCGTCGGCCCTTTCCTCGTCGAATGAGGTGCGGGACATATCATATATATCACCGTGCAAAGCAAAAACTCTTAAAAGCAATCAAAAGACAAACCGAGTGTGTAGCATCTGCCAGTTTTTGCTAAAGGAGTCACTCCCGGTGAAGGGATCTCGGTCCTTTCCTTATCGAATAAAGTGCAGGATATATCATGTATACCGCTGTGCAAAGCAAGAACTGTAGCTACCTGTTTTATTTTTGAAATTCGATTCTACAATATCTAAGGTTTCTTTTATTTCATTAATCTCATTAATGAAGTCCCATCATTTAAATATCTAAACATCACAGATAAATACGACGTACACTTATGCCATCCGCATTCGCCTCGATGTCCCCTCGTGCACCGTTATGTTAGGTAACTAACGGCAGAGCGGGGCAGGGCTAGCGCGGGTGTAAAACATAAGTAACGTCTATATAATATATCATATATACTATATACAGTATCCATCACAGAACATCACATGATCACATCACAGATATCGCAGCAGAAGAAACATATGAAATATTGGATATATTAGGACGTCCGTGTTTTCAATACGAGCCAGTATAAAACACGGATTCCACGGTCGCGATGAATAGTGATTGGTCACGAAAAAAGTGTGTTTTGTAGTTAACCGCAATCAGAACGGTGTCGCGTGTAGCTAGACCGAGGTGAGTACGGGTCGTCCTCTGGGAAACATGGAACCTTTTACTTTAGATGTGTTGAGAAAGAGAGGAGGGATAAAGAATTTTATGGAATGGTTTCTAGATCTACGTTAAACAAGAATGTAAAATATAGATCTAGATTATTTTAAAGATGTAATTAATATAATAAGAGGGCCTGTAGGGTTCGTTAGGATTTAGTAGTTATGGACGATTAATTAAAAGTTACCCTTTTTATCCATTAATAGATTTAGAACTAGAACGACGGTGATGCGTGTAGATTAGGGTTTCCGGAGGGAAAAGGAATCCCACTCTTAACCCTTATCTCGACACGGAATTCCGTTCATTATCTAGCCTTTACCAAAACAATCATTAATCTAATCTCTAATCGCGGTCGGAACTAGCAAAGAATTGCTAGCGCGCCCGATTAGGATGTTAATGATTCTTTTGATAAAGTTCCTAAACTTTATAGGACTTAAAAAGGGTTTAATTATTTTCATCGTCCATTAGCCTACCCTAATCCTACGAACCCTAACAAGCGGAGAATTACTCGCGCATGTTGGGAAAAGAAGATGAAAAGAGAGAGAGGGAAAACATAATGTAAATGCAAAGACAATTAAATAAAATAACTACCTTTATTAATCGATTTGTACAATCTACACTTTTAATCCATAGAAAATGATTACAACTAGTTGCTTCTCGATCTTTCCTAAGGAGGTAGTCGAACAGTCGATGATCAGCCTGGATGCGTGAGCGTCGGGAGCTTCGTGATCTCTTCGGCTTGATGATTTTTCCAAGAGGCTCTCGGTGCCTTTTTATAGTGCAAAGCCAGAATCTTTTGCTTCAAAAGTTGGTAAAATATAGTAGAGAATCATGCCCCAAAATCTTTCCTTCCAACTCCATAATATTGCGGCGGATCCGCGGCCAAAGGGGGGGTATGGCCGCGGATCCGTGGCCAATGGGTGAGATCTCTTGATCAATTTTCTTGTGCTTGCATCTTGTGACATGTGGCAATCCTAGGCACCTTCAGAATTCAAAAATCTTTTCTCGGTTGCTTCCAGACTTGGTCTCCAAGTTTTGCTTCTTAATTTGGCAAGATTTCTTCAACAACTTGATTTGTTTGATAAATTCTGCATAACAACTTGGAAAATTCTGCACAATAATCTCAAATAATATTTAGTAGCCTTAGTTCTACTAGGATTTAGTCAATAGATTTATTTGCATACATTTTCCTACCAAATGATAATTAAAATATATTAACACATGGAAAATGGTGTTTTAACACATAAACCCTCATATGTATAATATATTAAAATAAAGTCCTTTTTTAATATAAAAATAGTAGGAAAAATGTAATACAAATGTGCAGTTTTATCAACTGAACAAATACCCCCAAACTTATCTTTGATCGTCCCGAGCAAACTAGTTTATTTAAGAGGAGAAAAAGAAAGGAGAAAACTAAGCACACTTTCGTAGGCAGACACGATTGCACTGAGCACGTGCAACAAGCCGTTAAACCTCTAGGTGTCCCTAGTAGGAGGAGTGTTGTCTCCTGAGGGTTTTCAGCGGATTACACCCACAAAATCCTATAACAAAAGAAAGATGGTGAAATTTACATATAAAGACATGAACCATAAAAGAAATACTTTGAAAAGAAGAGTTTCCAACTATGCTAGCTTTTCAGTTGTCATGAGCCCTATCTTAATAGTCATGAAAAAATGTTAGAAATCACATTACCCCTCAATAAAACATCGTCTTTATTCTTCATTCCTACCTTTCTTCCAAACATTGATCATATAACCCCACGTGTGTGAAATGGACATCCCTACACTCGGAGAATTCAATTCAAGCTATCATACTCTTGTCCATCTACCTTAGTACTTTTTAATTTAATGAATATTAAAGATTTGCTCACACATTTTCATGCGACCGTTAATACTTCTTGAGGTACTAACCAACCGATTACTCATGTGCTTGCTAATTAGGTGATAATATTTTCCTCGTCTTGCACCACCTAAGGCTTAGCAGTGACTCCCAGACCAGTTGGCCTTAGGACACTAGGTGAAGAGGCACCCTCGCTATATTTTTTTATTACTGCCTTGGCGATAACAAAACCAGTGTTCATTTTTTCTTTTCACCATTTTTATATTTTCTTCATTTTTTTTAATTTCCTTCATACTTTGGCTTTTAGACAAGAGCATTTCAAGGTATTCTCTACTATCCCGAGTTTCAAAACGTGTGTAAGTGCATATAGTAGGGTATCAACATTCAAATGTTTGGCTTTCAGAATAGAGACTATTTTTCAGACTTATTTTTATTCTCAGATTAGTGACTTCCTTCATTTTACTAACCCTTGGGACAACAGCTCATAACTACTTATTACTAGTTCGTATAAGAAAACTTCTAATTTTCTTGGTTTTCTTAAATTATTCCTATCTTTTGGATGTAATTTTTCACTTTCTATTCTTTTTGTTATATAAAAAAAAATTTAATGCCCGGTGTCAAAGATAATTCAGTGAATACAAACCTCCCCCCCAAACCTGTTTTCAGCAGTGTCCTCACTGATGTAGCCTTTTGAGAATATGGACCTGTATACTAAGGGAGAGATACAAGGGGTAAAATAATAGTTAAATGAAAAATTCCCCCAAACTTATTCTTTGACACACACAGATATTCAATCAAATCATTTTTTTTACTCACCTCCATTCTTAAAATGTGAAAAAGTTACCAAAACATGGAGGTGAGGCGGAGGAAATTTAGTTTTGATAAAGCGGCTCCTGTAAAAACAGGAGCTCCTCCGCGGGGTCAGCAGAAAAATACGGTTTTAATCTATGCCCATTTACTTTAAAAATCGAACCGTTTTTCAAATTTTCGACTTCAACTGCCCCATGCGGGTGTACATACCGCACCACAAAAGGTCCTTTCCAACGAGATTTAAGCTTACCCGGATGAAGATGGAGACGGGAATCGTAAAGAAGGACTTGTTGCCCCGATGTAAAGGTTTTTCTAAAAAGATTTTTATCGTGGAACACTTTAGTCCTATTCTTTACTATCACCGCATTATCGTAAGCTTCATCGCGGAGTTCGCTTAGCTCATTCAATTGCAGCTTCCGATAGCTGCCTGCATGATCAAGATCAAAATTAAGCTCTTTAATAGCCCACATTGCCTTATGTTCAATCTCGACAGGGAGGTGACATGCCTTCCCAAACACAAGGCGGTATGGAGACATACCAAGATCGGTCTTATAAGCGGTGCGGAATGCCCAAAGAGCATCCGTCAATTTGGTTGACCAATCTTTATGGTTTTTCGAAACCGTCTTCTCCAATATCTGTTTGATCTGCCTATTTGAGATCTCAGCCTGCCCGCTTGTTTGGGGGTGATAGGGCGTAGAAAGTTTGTGAGTGATTGAATATTTCCGCATCAAGGCTTCGAAAGACCTATTGCAGAAATGTGTCCCGTTGTCGCTAATGATAGCGCGAGGGTGTCCGAATCGCGAAAAGATATTTTCTTTAAGGAACTTAATGACAACTTTGTTGTCATTAGTGCGACACGGTATAGCATCCACCCACTTCGAGACATAATCAACCGCTAACAAGATATATAGATTCCCAAAGGAGTTGGGAAAAGGGCCCATAAAATCAATACCCCAAACATCAAATATTTCTACAACCAATATAGGTTGGAGCGGCATCTCATTCCTTCGTGAAATCCGACCCAAATGCTGACATCGCGGACAAGTTTTGCAATGTTCAAATGCATCTTTAAATAATGTTGGCCAATAAAAGCCACATTGCAAAACTTTCTCCGCCGTTTTTCGAGGTCCAAAGTGACCGCCGCATGCTTGATCAAGACAAAAGATAACACGCTCTTGAATTTATCGTTAGGGACACACCTGCGAATGATTTGATCGGAACAATACTTGAATAGATATGGTTCATCCCGGTAAAAATATTTTACTTGGGATAAAAATCGAAGTTTGTCTTGTTTCGACCAATCGCTAGGTATAAGTCCCGTCGCAAGGTAGTTCACGATATCCACGAACCAAGGTTCGTAAGATACATTCAAGAGCTGTTCGTCAGGAAATGAGTCATTTATCGGCACGGTCACAGTTGGCGAAGAAGTGATGCGTGAAAGATGGTCGGCTACTACGTTTTCACATCCACTCTTGTCTTTGATAACAAGATCAAATTCTTATAACAATAGGATCCAACGTATTAGCCTGGCCTTCGCATCCTTCTTCAATAAAAGATGTCGTAGGGCGGAGTGATCTGTGTAAACCACAATAGGCGAGCCAATCAAGTAGGGCCTGAATTTCTCTAATGCAAATACAACTGCCAAGAGTTCTTTCTCGGTAGTTGTGTAATTTATTTGTGCATCATTCAAGATCCTACTTGCATAGTAAATTACATGTGGCATCTTAGCAATATGCTGTCCTAAGACAGCACCAATAGCAAAATCTGATGCGTCACACATAAGCTCGAACGGGTGGTTCCAATCCGGAGATGATAGAACGGGGGCTGTAGTAAGTGATTCTTTAAGCGATTCAAAAGCAGCCTCACAATCCGAATCGAAGTGAAATGTTGTGTCCTTGGCCAATAGAAGGGTTAAGGGTCTAGCAATTTTGCTAAAGTCCTTAATAAATCTCCAATAAAATCCTGCATGGCCAAGGAAGAATCGTATATCTTTGACGCAGTTGGGACGAGGGAGGTTATGAATGACATCTATTTTAGCTCTGTCGACCTCAATGCCTTTATGTGAAATTATATGTCCAAGTACAATACCTTCTTGGACCATAAAATGGCATTTTTCCCAATTCAAAGTCAAGTTCTTATCCTTACAGCGGGTAAGAACAGTGTCAAGATTACGAAGGCAGTCCTCAAAGGAGTCTCCAAAAATGGAGAAATCGTCCATAAAAATTTTCAGAAAATTTTCCACTATATCTGAAAATATCCCCATCATGCACCGCTGAAATGTAGCGGGAGCGTTGCATAACCCAAAGGGCATGCGTCTATAAGTAAAAGTTCCGAAAGGACAAGTAAAAGTGGTTTTATCTTGATGCTTTTCGGCGATGGGGACCTGGTTATAACCAGAGTATCCGTCCAAGAAACAGTAGTATTCGTGTCCCGCTAATCGTTCTAACATCTGGTCAATAAAAGGTAGAGGGAAGTGATCTTTCCTCGTCGCGGCATTGAGTTTCCTGTAATCGATACATACGCGCCACCCAGTTTGGGTGCGTGTTTGGATTAACTCATTAGCTTCGTTAGTGATGACCGTGATGCCAGACTTTTTAGGGACAACATGAATTGGACTTACCCATTGGCTATCAGATATGGGGTAAATTATTCTACTGTCAAGGCACTTGACGATTTCTTTCTTTACCGCCTCCTTCATAACGGGATTTAACCGTCTTTGTGGGTCTCGGGTTGGTTTGGCTTCATCCATCAGATGTATGTAATGTTCAACAATTAAGGGACTAATCCCTTTGATGTCAGCCATAGTCCAACCAAATGCTTCCCGATTCGATCTCAATACTGCCAAAAGTGCATTCTCTTGCTCTAAGGCTAGAGAAGCGGAAATAATTACTGGCAAAGTCTCATTCTCTCCTAAATATGCATATTTAAGATGAGAAGGTAGCGGTTTGAGATCAAGAATCGGCGGAGAGACTATAGAAGGTGGGGTAAGCGAATGATATTCGGACTCTCGAAGAGGTTCAAAACTTGCAAAAGATATTGACTCGGAAAGTGCTGCTGACTTTTGCAACGAGTCAACGGGTTCAATCTCAAGGTCGGACTCATTGAACATATCCTCACTGTAAAGTGGTGCAAGATCAAACGATGTTTCATTAATGTTGTCGAGAACATCAAAGCAAAGCTCCTCATCCATGCAGCTTTCGGAAGCTATCTCGTGGATGGAACAAACATCCAGCAAATGAGCAGAAGGTTCTGATGGCTGACTTCCTAGCTTATAAATATTAAGCTCAATTGTCATTTTCCCGAAGGATAAGTTCATAGAACCGTTACGACAATTAATTACAGCGTTAGAAGTTGCTAGGAAGGGTCGACCAAGTATCACCGGAATTTGATTGCGTGGGTTTGCCACAGGTTGTGTATCTAAAACAATAAAGTCCACGGGAAATATGAATTCCCCGACTTTAATTAACACATCCTCTAGTTCGCCCCGAGGTTTGGTGATAGATCGGTCTGCCATCTGGAGAGTACAATGGGCGGGTTTTAACTCTCCAATCCCTAACTGCTCGTATACTGAATAAGGAAGCAAGTTGATGCTAGCGCCTAGATCGAGTAATGCACGATTTATATTTTTACCCCCAATAGAAATAGAGATTGTAGGACAGCCGGGGTCCTTACGTTTCTTTGGTATTTGTTGGGTAAAAGCTGTGCTAACATTACTCGTCATGAAAACCTTTTTAGGCACTTGAGTTTTTCTTTTCCTAGTGCACAAGTCTTTAAGGATTCTTGCATAAGATGGGACTTGTTGAATAGCATCTAGGAGAGGAATATTCACGCTCACTTGCTTAAACATTTCCACAATCTTCTCCATTTGTGGGTTAGGTCGGTTGGCCCTTAAGCGGTTTGGAAATGGAGCTCGATCAATAAGTTTTGGGTCCAACGTTTGTAGAGAAGACTATGGCGACGGATTCGATCCCAAAATTGGAGTGGGCATCGACTTAGATAGATTTGGCGAAATGTTTAAGCCTTGGGGAAAACGGAGAATAGGCTCGGACGAAAGTGGAAGACTAGACGAGTTAGGGGAAGAAGAAGAATAAGGGGTATCAAATGTGTCACTATCATCAAATTGCTTACCCACTCGGTTATTCAGCACTCTCTCCGATCTCAACGTAGTAATGGCATTCACATTATGACTTTGTGAATGGCCAGGATTCGATAGGGGTTGAGATGGGAGTTTCCCTTTCTCTCTCGCACTCATTGTTGCGTTTAACTGTGCTATTTGGTTTTCTATTGATTTAATACTCTCACCATGGGAGGAGGAGTTTTTCGTTAGGGTATCAATAAAAGACCTTATCTCAGTCGAATTTTGCATGGATTGTTTCATGAACATATCCAAAGTTTGTGCAAGTGAGTTGTCAGTACCGGCCACTTGTGGTGTAGAAATGTTGGCCGGATTTTGAAAATTTTGTGACTGAAAGGGGGGCTGATTCTGTGGTTGTGGTTGCTGTGGAGGAGGTCTTTGATAATTACTTTGTTGGTTTTGATTCCAAGCAAAGTTAGGATGATTCCTCTATCCTTGATTATATGTGGAAGAATAAGGATCGTTTCTAGGTCGCTGCTGAAAAGCAGCATTAGCTTGAAACGATGCATTCATAGGACATTCTTCCGTTAAGTGTGAAGGATCCGAACAGCAACCACAGACGGTCTTAGGAAGCGTGACCTGATTTAGGGAGAATGTTGAGAACTTGTTTTCAATAGTATCGAGTTTCTTCTGAATCGCTGCCATTTCGGCTTTTACTGCGATAGAAATATCGAGCCGGTGAATACCTCCCTTAGTTGAAGGTGGTCTTACGCTTTCCCACTACAACGTGTGTTCAGCAAGGTCTTCCAGATATTTCCAAGCTTCACCGTCATCTTTAGACATGAAATTGCATTGACACATTGTTTCAAGCATCTGCTTTGTCGCTGGATTAATGCCCTCATATATAATCCGACATAAATCCCATCTTTGTATTCCGTGATGGGGGCATTGGACAAGCAGATCTTTGAAACGTTCAAAGCACTTCCAAAATGGTTCATTGGGAAGCTGGGTGAACTGGTTAATCTCGATCCTAACATGTGCAGTCTTATGATTTGGGTAAAACTTCTTAAGAAATGCTACGACGAATTCATCCCAATTAGTGATAGAGTGTGCGGCAGTATTATAAAGCCATTTTTCTGCCAAGTCGCACAGTGTGAATGGGAGAAGACGTAAGCGCATAGAATCTAAAGTCAATTGTGAAGTACCTATCATTACGCATACGTTTTCGAATTTGGTGATGAAAACGTACGCGTCTTCCGACTCAAGCCCGTGAAATTTGGGCAGCAGATTGATGTAGTGGGGTTTAATTTCGAAATTATCCCCGTTAGGTGGTGGAAGAGATAGACAAGTAGGATGGGGACCACGAATAGGATAGCATCTCTCTTGGAGAGAGATGCGCGGTGGATTCTGCGCACCTTCGGGCGGTGGCAGCGTGGTGTTATAATTAGTTGGAGTGCCGTCCATCACGGTCGATGTGGTGTGTGGTGGGGGAAAAGAAGATGAAGAAGTACCGACTTCGGTGTCGATAGAAGGAACGCGGACAAGACGGGCACTAGGATCCCGTGTCCAGCCGAGCATGTACTAAGCGGGTTTAGTGCAAGTGGCAGCGTGTGTGTGATTTTAAAATTGGCTTGTTTTGAAAAAGTGGGACTCAAGACAAATCTCCCTAAGATGCACAAGCAACCCTAGAACTAAGGTTACCTAGGTCCAGTCTCTAGACCGCTCCTAGACTTCCAAAGGACAAGCCGCAGGATCAATCCTCTACCGCCTCCGTACTACCCTTGTAGCCAGATAAGTGCTAGGTAAGTGGGAAGGAACCACGTCGTGGGCCTAATTAAAAACCACTAGCCTTTGTCACACTTGCCTAGGCACTACAAAAGTAATGCGGATAAACGATAGATTACCCACGACCTTCCTCTGTCCTTATTGAGCGCGACAGTCCTTAGAGTCTGGTCTAGATATTTTTTAAATTAATGAAGGGTTGATCTATATGCTCGGTTTGTGATTTGTGGAGCTTAGGAAGGGTGATGAAATCCCCACCTAATCTTGATTTGGTCTTTGCCCCTTAAAGTCCGTATTAAATATGCAAAACAAAACCAATCACAAAACTTTTGCAAAAAGATTTTTGAGCGGCGCAATTTTGCAAAGAATCCTGCAGAAAATAGATTTTATTGGATTTGAGGAGAGAGAGAAGGAGTTGAGAAAGATACCAGAGAAGATTGATTCCCTAATTCCTCCAAATTGCCGCGATTCCGCCGCAGAAGGGGTGCTTTTGCCGCGGTTCCGCCGCGTGGCAGAAGGAACAGTTGATGAAATTTTTTGTATAGCCTTCTGTGCTCCTCTGGATCTCTAAAAATGTCTCTGTTTCCAGTTCGCCTTAATTCTGTGACTCCAGATCTCCTTGCAAAATTTCACGCACAAATCGTTAAATATGCAATTTGCAGTTTTGTTTTAATAATGATATGGCTCGTCTAAGAATTCAACACAAATAGTAAAAATAAAAATTACGCACGTATCCCCGGCAACGGCGCCATTTGATTGGTCACGAAAAAAGTGTGTTTTGTAGTTAACCGCAATCAGAACGGTGTCGCGTATAGCTAGACCGAGGTGAGTACGGGTCGTCCTCTGGGAAACGTGGAACCTTTTACTTTTACTTTAGATGTATTGAGAAAGAAAGGAGGGATAAAGAATTTTATGGAATGGTTTCTAGATCTACGTTAAACAAGAATGTAAAATATAGATCTAGATTATTTTAAAGATGTAATTAATATAATAAGAGGGCCTGTAGGGTTCGTTAGGATTTAGTAGTTATGGACGATTAATTAAAAGTTACCCTTTTTATCCATTAATAGATTTAGAACTAGAACGACGGTGATGCGTGTAGATTAGGGTTTCCGGAGGGAAAAGGAATCCCACTCTTAACCCTTATCTCGACACGGAACTCCGTTCATTATCTAGCCTTTACCAAAACAATCATTAATCTAATCTCTAATCGCGGTCGGAACTAGCAAAGAATTGCTAGCGCGCCCGATTAGGATGTTAATGATTCTTTTGATAAAGTTCCTAAACTTTATAGGACTTAAAAAGGGTTTAATTATTTTCATCGTCCATTAGCCTACCCTAATCCTACGAACCCTAACAAGCGGAGAATTACTCGTGCATGTTGGGAAAAGAAGATGAAAAGACAGAGAGGGAAAACATAATGTAAATGCAAAGACAATTAAATAAAATAACTACCTTTATTAATCGATTTGAACAATCTACACTTTTAATCCATAGAAAATGATTACAACTAGTTGCTTCTCGATCTTTCCTAAGGAGGTAGTCGAACAGTCGATGATCAGCCTGGATGCGTGAGCGTCGGGAGCTTCGTGATCTCTTCGGCTTGATGATTTTTCCAAGAGGCTCTCGGTGCCTTTTTATAGTGCAAAGCCAGAATCTTTTGCTTCAAAAGTTGGTAAAATATAGTAGAGAATCATGCCCCAAAATCTTTCCTTCCAACTCCATAATATTGCGGCGGATCCACGGCCAAAGGGGGGGTATGGCCGCGGATCCGCGGCCAATGGGTGAGATCTCTTGATCAATTTTCTTGTGCTTGCATCTTGTGACATGTGGCAATCCTAGGCACCTTCAGAATTCAAAAATCTTTTCTCGGTTGCTTCCATACTTGGTCTCCAAGTTTTGCTTCTTAATTTGGCAAGATTTCTTCAACAACTTGATTTGTTTGATAAATTCTGCATAACAACTTGGAAAATTCTGCACAATAATCTCAAATAATATTTAGTAGCCTTAGTTCTACTAGGATTTAGTCAATAGATTTATTTGCATACATTTTCCTACCAAATGATAATTAAAATATATTAACACATGGAAAATGGTGTTTTAACACATAAACCCTCATATGTATAATATATTAAAATAAAGTCCTTTTTTAATATAAAAATAGTAGGAAAAATGTAATACAAATGTGCAGTTTTATCAACTGAACAAATAGCCAAACCCACACCCCTAGACCCCTACGAGAGCGGCAAGCAACCCTACCAATTCTAGAGTTAGGAGACCCGGACTCGACTCCTCGAGTTGGTCTCCCACTGGACTCCAGAACCCGGTTACTTGTGCCCTCCTCCTTGGGTCTATCCTAGTGCGGAAAAGTAAATAATATACAAAAGGTGACATCTTCCGCAACCTGGAAGTGCCCCAATAAAAGAATATTACATACAAGTTTTTACATGAATAAAAATGAAAAAACACTCATCTCACATAAAAACCCACCGGCTATTCAAACACGATGATCCAATATAACATATCCAGCAACACATAACATCACATGTCATCAACGTAAGTAAATATGCGCATCCCAATTGTCGTTGACATATAGCAACGAAACCGGCGATATCACATATTACACTTACGGTCACAGAAAAGAAAGTGTAAAACTACAACAGTTGGAATCCGCAATCTCTTTAGACATCGCATGCCTAATCATATGAATTCCTTAGACATCGCATGCCTAACAATTATTGTTGGAGATAGTGCCCTCAGAGTCAATTATTGGATCACAGGCACGTGATTGCAATGATTGAGGGAGGACCTATCCCGGTAGGACAGTCTTACTCGAGTTGATAGTATGCTATCTGGTTTATCTTTATCATCGTGTACTGCTTTAGGTGACCTGACATGTCGCTATTACACGTTGATAGAGCCCCTAGGATTCTTGCTTGACTACCAGCAGTATGATGGCGATCATATACGTGGGAGCTGGTAGTCTATAAGCACATCCTTAAAAGGTCCCTAGTCGTAGGAGTTTCGAGACAGGGCATCGACACTCCATTAGTAGACTAGTGTATACAGTCGAGACCCCGACGAGGGGCGGTGGCCGGTCTCACAAGCCACTGGTGTCAGTTGGTTCACCTAAGATGTATACAGGTGCTCATTGGGTTGTGAGTACACCGGACAGGACTCGCCGGGAACCTGCTAGTTGGGATTATACCAGACGTCAGATAGCAGTTCCCTGGTGACATGTGTACAGGTTAGTTCATCGACCTGAGATCGTCATTTGTCTCGTGTGAGTTCCCACTGTGCTTTGATTACTACCCTACCACGGCTCAAAGGAGTCGTGCAAACAGGTTTTAGTTGGGTACAGTCCCGAGCCACATGGAGGCAGTGAGCGGATTTTCAGGGGTTCGTCTCTCCCGGTATTGGGGGTGAGGTCGCGCTGTGTCTAGGAGAGCCATTACGCAAAGCCCTCGGCCGAGGCAGGAGATTTACTGGTAGGTATTCCAGTAGTATCTCAGGGCGTTCTGGGCTACGCTCCGACACGACTTGTACCGCTTTTGGGGGTCTGACTTTTACCAACCCCCTAGGCCCGCCATGCGATACTCATAGACGAACGGACCGGACTGTACGGATATTGTCACTGACAGGCTCAGTAGGGTGTCAGGATGAGTTCGCTCATCGACGTCCCTTTTGGTCAATAGCTGGTGGCCCGTCACGTATTGGCTAATACCTCTGACGTGCTAGTGGTTAAATCCACAGCCATAGTATTGACGAGTCTTTAGAGTCCACCACACTTACAGTTACTCAAGCTTTCGGACGAAACGCTGTAGAGGCCGTATGGAGATATGGCAGGGTCCGATCAGATACGTGCGGTATTGCACGGATCAGGATCGGACGGTTTGTACTAGTGGCCGTATGGATATATGGCAGGGTTCGATCAGATACGTGCGGTATTGCACGGATCAGGATCGAACGGATTTTACTAGCCGGCTTTGGTTTAAGCCGGATCCTAGTTTAGTACAGTATAGATTTTTGTCTCATTGCATTTGTATCCGGTCGGAATACAGATGCGGGTGTGTATGCACAGTATCGGGGTTTTCCTGTAATTTATTACGGGACCAGTTTTCTGGAGTTGCCAGTTTGCATTCCGTTCCGGCCGGTTTTTCTTTTGTTCTTTCCCGGCCGGACTTTTCCGATGGAGGGTGTTATTTGCAAGTTTGCAAATAACACATTGTGGAGGGTTTTCTTGCATATGTATTTATTATGATAGCATCTTTAGATACCATTCTTTTCCTTCATCATTTCATGCTTTATTAAGATTAGAAATGAGTTGAAAGATGATGTGAGATGGTTATGATGATGTTTTGGATGTGGTCACCACTTGTGCTCCTACCTTCACCTCCCTTCATGCTTCATATTCTTTCCTCCACCATTTTCTAAGATAATGAGTTTTTCATACTTGAGAGAAGAAGAAGAGAGGATCATTTTCATTCTTGGAGAGGGAAAATTTGTTCATCTCATTTCATGCTAGAAAAATGCAAGCACCATTTTTCTTATCTTGTTTCCTCCATCATCTTCAAATGGCAACGAACCCAAATGAGACATAGCCTCTACACTACACTTCCTACAGCAAATCTTGGACGCGTCGACTCGCCAGCTTCGCGCCCGAGTTGCCTCGGTATTGAGGTGGGAGCCCGTAAAAGACGCAGGCGATGTGGTGCCCTTTCCGGCGAGGAGGCGACGATATGGAGACAAGACTTTCCGCGGGAGATCGGGACGATGAAGAGAAGACATGAGGACTCGGATGACTTGGTATATTTCTCTTCCCATCTCTTGTTAGCTAGCATTAGGTTAATGGTTACGATCCGGGTTTTCTTTGTCCGCGGTAGCGCCGGTTTCCAAGTAAGGAAAAATTTTGATTCCGCATTTTGGCCTCGGATAGACGGCCGGGGCGCTGCCGTGGCGCAACATGGTATCAGAGCCACGCCATTAACCTTGTCTAGCTTGTTCTAATGCGTTTTACTTATAATCGACCAAAATTCCAAAAATACGCGTTTTATGTACATCAGTTTTCTGTTGATTTTTTTCTTGCTCAAAAAATTTTTCAGGTTGCATAAAAGTGATGTACTGGAAATTCTAAGACATCTGTAAAAATTCGACACATTCAGTCGACAACTTTAGCGCGGAACCGCGGCCAAACCCCCCTTGGGCCGCGGTTCCGCCGCACATTGTTGTCTTCACTGTGTCCAATTTTTCCAGTGGGCTTGTGGGCTGATTTTGGGGGTTTTGGGATATTAAATTTGGGCCCAGATTTTCTGTGAGTGCTACAGTATTGCTTGGGGGCCCACTTGTTAATTGTTTGATCGATCGGATATTTTAAACACATTATTTCACAGTATTTACATTATATCTGCGACCGTGAATGTCACTCGATCGGTAAATCCTGTCTAACTGCTATAGCCCGGTTAGACGGATTTGCGAACGTGACTTTCACGTTGATGTTCTATGTTTATGCTGTGTTGTTGCGGATCCGTCGTGGGGGATAGCCTGGATGCAATGCTAGTACAGTTTTGTTGTATTATGTACATTTGATATTGCGGGGCGAGCGTCCAACATGTGGACTGCCGTCACTGCCTGTTTGTATTATTCTTTTGGGGCACGACCTGGTTGCGGTCGATGTACCCGTTGTATGTATATTTTACTTTCTGTACTAGGGTTACCCCGCGGAGGGGTGCACGGATAGTCGGGTTCTAGGGGGCAACGGGCCCGCATCTCAGGGCATCGAGACGGAGGGGGCTTCACTCTAGGATTGGCGGGCTATTCGCCGCACTCGTAGGGGGTACAGGTTGACCCAGGAGGGGTGCCCAAGCTACCGGATTCCGTGAAGTGCTGGGTGGTCCATTCACGTTGCTGAAAGGGGCTGCCTCGCTTCAGGTTTTGGCGGGTGACTTGCCGCGCCCGTAGGGGTCTAGGTTTTCATTGCACAGGCTATCCACACGACCAGGGGAACGTCGGGTTTCAGCAGCGGCTCTGTGAAACCCGAGGCTTCCAGATATCTGTATTGTTCTGTGATGCTGTACATTTCTGTGATGTTGCATTTTATTCACGCCTTGAGCGAAATATAATATATTGGTATATATATTAGTAGATGTTGTATATGTTTTACATCCGCGCTAGTCCAGTCCCCGCTCTGCCGTTAGTTAGCTAACCTAACAGGTGATGACGGGACCCAGTGGCGAATGCAGATGGCATATACGTACGTCAGTATATTTTCGTTCTTTGTGGTGTGATCAATTGATGGGAATGCATTGATTCGGATCAATGCAAGATAAACAAACCTAATCTGATGTTGTTGGAACACTTTTTCAAAAAGCTGTTATTGCAAGGACGTTCACTTTTGTTTTGCATCGTGGTATTCATTTGGAATATCCTGCTCCTCAGTCGACGAGGCAAGGGCCGAGATCCCTTCACCGGGAGTGACCCCTTGGACAGAAGTTTGCGTCAGGGCATTAACTTCACTATAGCCGATTACTTTTGCTTTGCATCGTGGTATTCAGTTGGAATATCCTGCACCTCATTCTACGGGGAAAGAGCCGAGATCCCTTCACCGGGAGTGACCTCTTTAGTAAAGGTTTTCGTCACTATATTTTCTAAAAAGGCTATGCAGTTCCTTCAACGATATCAAGTTCATTACGTTAAAGGTTTTTCGCCAAAAACCGTTCGTAGCCCTCCGTCATTTCTTATGGGTATTATTTAGTATTCGTGCTGCGTTTGTTGACTCCGTCAAGGCGTAGTGTACGGTAGCTAAGTGGTGCTTGTTTGTTGCATAAATGGGATTGATTAGGACAGTCGTGCGGCCTTGTTGACTCCGTCAAGGGCACGTACGGGTGGGTTTAATGCAATCCAGATAATGACGGGTTGAACTTGACTAGGACTCTTTGATTTGTTGACTCCGTCAAGGTCACTTGAGTCCTAGGGGTAATAATCACATCGGGAGTTTCAAAAGAACTGAAACTTGCCAGGCATGCGCATACCTTCTGGAGTGTGGTGACTTGAGTGGATTCCGTCAAGTTATCATGCGATGATAGTTGGATCCCGATTCCCACTGATGAGTTGGTTTACTCCTCGGGTGACCCCGACTAATTCTTCTTTTAGGTTTGGAGGAGAATTTTGAGGTACAGTGGGAGGTTTCCAGATTAGATAAAGTGATAACCATTCTGATCTAGGTTAGAGTGCACGCTGAGTGTTTCTTTTCTCTCTCTCTTTGGCAGCGACCATTGACCCGACCCTGGACTATGAATCAGTGACCAAGTTGACCGAACCTTCTTAACACAGGCTTTTGGATTGTCAGAGTTGCAAACCTCATTGCCACTCCTACTTTTACCCTTTTCTCCAGGACACCCCGTATTACTACGAACGTCCACTTCCATTGGACAAAACCATCGTATGGTTATATACGAACTCGAAGGACTTCGAGGATGGTTTCTGGTTCTGGAGAAAACGGATAGGACTATTCAGTTGTCTTTTCTTTTCACCTTCTCTCAGGTTGCGAGTACTCCTTGGCTTAGGAGTAGTACACCTATTACGCAGATTGGACAGTCTTCTTCCAAACCTTAGGCTGGTGCCAAACGGTGGGGAATGAAGAAAACCAATTAGCCTAAACGGTGTGCAGAAGGTATTAAGATTAAAACAAAGCAAGGGATTAGTAAGAGGGCAAAGTAAATTGCAACTGATATTCACGACCAAACCAAGTATTTCTTCGCCAATCCTAAATCACCTTTGTATTTCTCCAGGACACTCCGTATTACTACGAAGATCCCAGTTTATTGGATAATCCATCGTATGGTTATATACGAACTCGAAAGGAACTTGTTCCAGTTAGGGGATGGATCCTAGTTCAGGAGAAATAGGAATAAAGTACATTCAGGTGTCTTTTCTCTTCACCCTCTCTCGCATTGCGAGTGCTCCTAGGATTAGGACAGTACACCCATTATGCTTATTGGATAGTCTTCTTCCAAACCATAGGCTGGTGCCGAACGGTAGGGAAAGAAGAAAACCATTTGGCCTAAAGGGGTGTACAGAAGGTAATGACTAAAGACATATAAAGGGATTTGGAGAGATGGCAAAGAGATATACGGTTACAGTTGTGAATCTGGATAATGGAAGAGGCATTACTAGGAATACCAGGATACCCCAACGAAACATTTCAATGTTTCAGTTTCACTGTGTACTGTTAATAGAAAACTGATTTCCCGATTAGACACTTACTCCAGGGTATGTATTTACCAGGTATGATTCTCACATCTGTATGGTTTTACAGATGATGAGTGGGAGTAAGTTATTGGGAATTGGGTAATCATCCTCATTATATCGTGATTCGTTGTAATCGGTGATATTTGAGGAGATCACCTGAGCTGTTTGCCGGTCGACAAATATTTGGTTTTGAATATCCGCTGTTGTGCACCAATTTCAAATTGATATATCTGTACGTCTATTTTTATAGAGTGAGATATACCTTTTGAAATTATGTCTTTGACATTTACCTATATCAGTGGATGGTTAGGTAAGGAGTATTGAACAACGGTGTAATTCTTCTTAACCATAAGTACAGTTTTCAACCTACGACACACAGTGAATGAGTTATCAGACTCAAGGGACTTATACAGAGTATTGTATGTCGTCCAGGGTCCATCAGGACAGAGGGGTTGGTCCTCGTACTATATTCTGTTTACTTTTAACTTCTCTAGTTCTTAGACATGTGTTTCGTAGAAACACAGGGTCTAAGTTTTGAGGAGTTATAGGTATTTGAATAGAGTAGAGAACCAGGTGTAGCAAGTATCGGGATTCTTCAAAGTGATCGAAGATGTAGATACTTGTGTATGGTGTTCAGTTGATAGTAATGATAAAGAGAAATTGCTTCTCTTTCAGGTTACTCATAATTGGAAGCATTCCTAAGTTGAGTAACGCTGATCGGCCTCCTTCCATTTAGTTGACATGCACTGGAGATAGCTGCATGATTTGAATCTGGTTCATTTAAATCAGTGCCTCTGGTTCTATATTGGATATAGAACAGTTCATATCTTAACGATGTTAAGGTACGGGGAGTTGTCCGGCTTATGATTAAAACCAGACACTGGACAACTCAAGGCACGTTTCTGTAATGGCTGTTTGTGGGTTGACCCAGGCTATGACGAGGGTTGATTTTCTACCATCTGGCAGATCAATAGAAATATTGTTCTAGACTCGCCACAGTTTTATTAAAAATGGATTTTTTCAAAAACAGCAGTGGGAGTATGGTAGAACTGGAAGCGATTCCAGAACCGCAAACGATTACTGAAGATTTGATAAGGAACCTAAAGATTCAATCTGATTTGACATTCCATTGGCCACTCCGCAGATAAGGTGGGTAACTTCAGGCACCCGAGAGGTACTCCGGTAGCCTCAAGGACGGTGACAGGGAAGTTCTTGTTTACCCACACTTGCCATTGCTGTTGTTCCAGGCTGCGAGACCCGGTGGGAGGATGAGTATAGCGTCGTTCTAAACTAGCTTTAGAAGTGCACGTCTATATGACTCTGCCAGAGGGTTGTCGTAGTCAGTGGGAGCAGCGGAAGCATTGGTGGACATCAGGCTTATGTCTATTTATAGACTAAAGCAGATATAGCGGAGATAGATCATCTATTTCCGATGTGACAGTCATAGGTTTGACGTCATCAGAATAGGGGATGGATCTGTTGAGAAGGTAGTAGGGTGTGATGTCCTGGTATTGGATGACATACACAAAGTAGGAAGTGACATTCCTATACTACGATCGGTTATACTTTGGTCGTCACACAGTGGTTTCTCCACAAGGGACTTGGACACAATATTAGACATACTGGTTACTAGATCTATAGTTTTAGATCTAGATTTGGGTGGTTTCCCAATCAGGGTACCTTGACAGCATTCTATGAGTATTTAGAATGGACGACTCCTGGCACGGTAGTACACCTGCAGGTAATGGAGTCACCCTCTCTAAAGGTGTCTTACAGACTAAAGGGGAGAGGGATACGCATGATTGACAGATCACTTGCTTAGGCAATTGAGTCAATCATGAGATGTCAAGTACCACACCAGATGTTGTTCTTGCACTAGATGCAATAAGTAGATATTGATCCAATCCTGGAGGAACAGTCGGAAGCAGTTTTAGAACATAAGTGAATGTTCTAGGGATATGATAGCAGCAGCCTCCTTTAGGAGACGGTTATCATTCCAGGCTTCCAAGGTGACATGGATGGCAGAGTGGCTGTCAGAGCTATAGTTTCTCCTTCTGACGAGGGGCAGTATTTTGGACAGGTGGTCCAAGGCAATACTGAGGGAGGCATGGCGCTAGGTACTGATTAAGTTCAGTTATCGATACAGTCTAAGAAGTTTTGATTTGGAGTTCATTTATGAGCTAGGTCCCATCAGATATCCAGACATTCCAAGACAGGTATTGCTCATTTCGGGAGATGGTTTTCTCCGCGAACTTGAGATATAGAGAGACATAGAAAGAAACATCACAGCGGATCCACTCACTGAGGCTATTCCTCGAACGCAATAGTTTCGCAAACGAGCTTTGTGAGACTGACTAGTAGAGGAGTTGGGTGTTCGGTATCACACGGGCTGTGAGTATGCGACATCGCAATAATTAGCCTTGAGTGCAAGTGGGAGATTGTTGGAGATAGTGCCCTCAGAGTCAATTATTGGATCACAGGCACGTGATTGCAATGATTGAGGGAGGACCTATCCCAGTAGGACAGTCTTACTCGAGTTGATAGTATGCTATCTGGTTTATCTTTATCATCGTGTACTGCTTTAGGTGACCTGACATGTCGCTATTACACGTTGATAGAGCCCCTAGGATTCTTGCTTGACTACCAGCAGTATGATGGCGATCATATACGTGGGAGCTGGTAGTCTATAAGCACATCCTTAAAAGGTCCCTAGACGTAGGAGTTTCGAGACAGGGCATCGACACTCCATTAGTAGACTAGTGTATACAGTCGAGACCCCGACGAGGGGCGGTGGCCGGTCTCACAAGCCACTGGTGTCAGTTGGTTCACCTAAGATGTATACAGGTGCTCATTGGGTTGTGAGTACACCGGACAGGACTTGCCGGGAACCTGCTAGTTGGGATTATACCAGACGTCAGATAGCAGTTCCCTGGTGACATGTGTACAGGTTAGTTCATCGACCTGAGATCGTCATTTGTCTCGTGTGAGTTCCCACTGTGCTTTGATTACTACCCTACCACGGCTCAAAGGAGTCGTGCAAACAGGTTTTAGTTGGGTACAGTCCCGAGCCACATGGAGGCAGTGAGCGGATTTTCAGGGGTTCGTCTCTCCCGGTATTGGGGGTGAGGTCGCGCTGTGTCTAGGAGAGCCATTACGCAAAGCCCTCGGCCGAGGCAGGAGATTTACTGGTAGGTATTCCAGTAGTATCTCAGGGCGTTCTGGGCTATGCTCCGACACGACTTGTACCGCTTATGGGGGTCTGACTTTTACCAACCCCCTAGGCCCGCCATGCGATACTCATAGACGAACGGACCGGACTGTACGGATATTGTCACTGACAGGCTCAGTAGGGTGTCAGGATGAGTTCGCTCATCGACGTCCCTTTTGGTCAATAGCTGGTGGCCCGTCACGTATTGGCTAATACCTCTGACGTGCTAGTGGTTAAATCCACAGCCATAGTATTGACGAGTCTTTAGAGTCCACCACACTTACAGTTACTCAAGCTTTCGGGCGAAACGCTGTAGAGGCCGTATGGAGATATGGCAGGGTCCGATCAGATACGTGCGGTATTGCATGGATCAGGATCGGACGGTTTGTACTAGTGGCCGTATGGATATATGGCAGGGTTCGATCAGATACGTGCGGTATTGCACGGATCAGGATCGAACGGATTTTACTAGCCGGCTTTGGTTTAAGCCGGATCCTAGTTTAGTACAGTGTAGATTTTTGTCTCATTGCATTTGTATCCGGTCGGAATACAGATGCGGGTGTGTATGCACAGTATCGGGGTTTTCCTGTAATTTATTACGGGACCAGTTTTCTGGAGTTGCCAGTTTGCATTCCGTTCCGGCCGGTTTTTCTTTTGTTCTTTCCCGGCCGGACTTTTCCGATGGAGGGTGTTATTTGCAAGTTTGCAAATAACACATTGTGGAGGGTTTTCTTGCATATGTATTTATTATGATAGCATCTTTAGATACCATTCTTTTCCTTCATCATTTCATGCTTTATTAAGATTAGAAATGAGTTGAAAGATGATGTGAGATGGTTATGATGATGTTTTGGATGTGGTCACCACTTGTGCTCCTACCTTCACCTCCCTTCATGCTTCATATTCTTTCCTCCACCATTTTCTAAGATAATGAGTTTTTCATACTTGAGAGAAGAAGAAGAGAGGATCATTTTCATTCTTGGAGAGGGAAAATTTGTTCATCTCATTTCATGCTAGAAAAATGCAAGCACCATTTTTCTTATCTTGTTTCCTCCATCATCTTCAAATGGCAACGAACCCAAATGAGACATAGCCTCTACACTACACTTCCTACAGCAAATCTTGGACGCGTCGACTCACCAGCTTCACGCCCGAGTTGCCTCGGTATTGAGGTGGGAGCCCGTAAAAGACGCAGGCGATGTGGTGCCCTTTCCGGCGAGGAGGCGACGATATGGAGACAAGACTTTCCGCGGGAGATCGGGACGATGAAGAGAAGACCGGAGGACTCGGATCACTTGGTATACTTCTCGTCCCATCTCTTGTTAGCTAGCATTAGGTTAATGGTTACGATCCGGGTTTTCTTTATCCGTGGTAGCGCCGGTTTCCAAGTAAGGAAAAATTTTGATTCCGCATTTTGGCCTCGGATAGACGGCCGGGGCGCTGCCGTGGCGCAACAATTATAAACCCCGCATTTTAGTCTCATTATCGAAAACTCTTTACAATATCAAGTCTGGCAATTCAACAAGATTCCCGACATCCCGATCGAATGCTCGTCGCAAACTTTAGTAGACGGCCGCACCCCCGATACCATCGACGAAGTGCACTAAGGCGGAACACCGCTGCCGTGAGCACCCGAATGGATGCTTTCGGCGACGGGGTTCTCCTACAGTCACTTGGTCGAGGCTAAGGGGTGTAGCTGTCTATTAAGTTTACCCGGCGAGTATCCGCGTACGCTACGTGATTGCGACGGACTTTTGATCGCATCAAAATTCCGTGGCAACCTATCAAGTGAGACTAAAGTGCTATGTTTATAACATTCATATCAGTTATCTCATAACTACTTGTGGATTCCAAGTATTGTATCACATTCCAGATAAACAGAAAATGTTAAACTTTCCGATCGAACAGTCAAACACCCAAGTTTTCCCGAAACAGCTCAACACATGAAACAAGTTTAAAAACATCCAGTTCATGCCTCAGTACCAACGGTCCAGCCGTAGAAGGGTCAACCCAACGCTTCACATGTGGCACGCCGTACTGCCCCAAACCCTAAGGTTCAAAGGGCAGTTCAAGACGGTCACATAATCGAGTTAAGGTTTGTTGTCTTCTAGAGGGACCATCGCGTTACTTGCACTACTTAGAACGTTATTAAACCACGGAAAGATCTAACACTTGGAAATTTCCCGGCAGGGGAAAAAGTGGGTATTTATATCCGGTCGAACTTTTTAACATATTCTAAAATTATCCGGAAGAACACAGACGAAGTTAAACTTCCCGATCGAAACGTCGAATTCCCAAAACAACCCCAGAAAATTCAACTCTTGAATAAATATTAAAAAATCCCAGAAAATACAGCACTAAAAGTTTGAAATTACTGTGCAAAATTTAAGAGGTGATGTGACAATTTTGCCGCGGAACCGCCGCACAAGCCATGCTTGTGCCGCGGTTCCGCCGCTCTTTAGACTAATCTCTTGCTCAATTTTGCACCGTAATTCTTATAATCTCCTGCTGAATTTTTTAAGAATTTTTAATTTGGAAAAATCTCAGTTTTGTAAAAATGTCCAGAGAGGGTGAAAAATTGGGGTTTCGGGTTCGATCGGGTTTCTAACATCGTCTACGCATCGCCTAAGGCTCTAGCTAGGCTCTGATACCACTGTAGGGTTCCTAGGCACACACTAGAGGTCTCACAAGGCATCAACCATGCCAATTTAAAATTTTACAAGTGCCGAGAAACCCTAATACGGATCGTTAACTAGATATATATAGGTGATGCAATGCAAGTAAACAACTTTAACTTAAAGGAAAGAAGCTACAACCTTTGTAGATCCGGTCCTCCACCTTCTAGGCTCCGTGATGACGTCCCACCGCTGTCCAAATCGAATCCAGGACTCTAGCATCGGCTTCATCGGAGAAATGGGCGGGCTAGGTCGTCGACTTCGATGCCGATGATGATCTACGTCGAGGCATCACAAGATCAAGCTCCCACTTCACCAAGTCATGAAACTTATGAACAAAACACCCTATACTACTTGGCAAGAGGTAGAGGATGAAGAAATAGGAAGTGGGTTCACTTTGGAATTGGATTTCTCACTCATTTTCACAAGTTGCCATTGAAGCTAGCAAACTTTTTTTTCTTGAAAAAGAAGAAGATAATATGATAAGTATTATCTTCAAAAAATAGAAAATAAAAGGAATACTTATCATAAAGCAACCATGGTCAAGTGTAGAGAATGAACTAGGGTTAAGTGGAATGGTTAGGGTTAAGCATGAAAACAAAAATGGTCACTTAGTTAAAGCTTCATGAAGCTTCAACTAGCAAACAAAGAAAGCCACCATTCATTTATTTTGCAAAATAAATAAACAAAATAAATAAATGAATAAGTAAATCAAAACCCTAACCATTACACAACCATGGTTTAATCATACACTTAACCAAGTGAGCATGTATCATCAAACATGATACAAACAAGTGCACAAAAGTATATCACATATACAACTTGTGTACATCAAGTGATAAAATCCATTTAAAGTGAACAAATACTAGTTAATGCAAAGTAATATATCAAATATATAATTATGCATTAAATCATTAAATCAATACTTGATTTAACGATCCGGTCATACGCATATAACCGATTAATATCCAATGTATCGGTTTATCGAATCAATCCTTGATTCGATAACTAGGTTATATCGCATACAACCGGTCGATACATTCATCGCGAGAATAGAATACGATATCACATACACGCATTATTCTCGGTCCCGCACATATCTCATATGCGCTCCTATTTCGTTTCGCTTGAGCCAGGAAACCTCTGTGTAGGACTCTAAAGACTCGTCAATACGCCGGCAGCAGGTGATGATCATATCAAACACCCACAAGCCGCAAGCGGTCTGCTAAACGTAACGGCCACCCGGGTATTGAGCGATCAGAAGATCGACGAGCAAGCCCACTCACACTCCTGTGAATCCAACCAGTAACACTTACCGTACAGTCTGGTCTCGTCGTCTGATATGTCGCATATCTCGCCTAGGGGTGGTAAACGTCAGACTCCAATAGCTCGATAAGTCGTGTCGATATGAGGTCTATAACAGTTCGAGAAACTACTGGTAACACTTACCAGTAAATCTCAGCAACCCTGGCCAGGGATTTCCGGTTATAGCCAATCGAACACAGCGCAACATCAACTCCCTATACCGGGAGAGACGAATCCCCTCCTATCGCTCATTGCCTCCATATGATTCGGGACTGTACCCAAAAACCACCGTTTTGCACGCCCTCTTGGACATGGTAAGGTGGAAATCAAAGCACAGTGGGAATCACACAAGACTCTATGACGATCTCGGGTCTACAGACTAATCTGTACCAGTGTCACCAGAGAACTGCCATCTGACGTGAGGTATAATACCATCTGGGAGTTCTCGGCGAGTCCGTCCAGTGTACCCAGTCTTCACTGAGCACCCGTATGTCATCTCTGATGTCAAATACCAATGGATATGGGATCATCCATCGCCCATCTTTATGGGTCGAGAAGGTATACACTAGTCTACTCTGGTATATCGATGCCCTGTCTCGATACACCCACGACTAGGGACCTTGAAGGATGTACTTATGGACTACCATGTCCCCACCAGTATGATCCGCATCATAGTCCAGGTAGTCAAGTACACATCCTAAGAGCTTTACCAACATGTGACAGAGAGACTATCAGTATACACGTTAAGGTAAAGAGCAACCAGATAGCATACTATCATGTCAAGCAAGAAAGTCCTCCCTATATATATCCAAGCATCCACTACAATATACATCCTATATATAGTAATGGCCTCTAGGGCATACATATAACTAACATCCCTAGCCAGGGCTGATGAGATTTACTGATAAGTGTTATCAGTAGTTTCTCGATCCGTTTTAGGCCATATACAAGCATGACTTATAGAGTTATTAGGGTCGACGATACCATCCCTAGACTCGATATGCAACATAACTGACGAAGAGACCGGATTGTACGGTAAGTGTTGCCAGTTGGCTCGACGGGAGTTTTGATAGGTTCGCTTGTTTTTCTTCTGTTCACTCAATACCTGGGAGCCGTTACGTACTGCTAGTGCCGCTGACGGTTTGTGGGTATATGATATGATCACCACCTACTGCTAGCGTATTGACGAGTCTTAGAGTCCTACAGAGGGGTTTCCTAGCTCAGGCGAAACGTTGTGGGGGTGCATATGGGGATATGCGCGGGAGCTTGATTAAATACGCGTATATGATACCGTATTTTAATTTGGCGTTTTCTATTGGTCGGGTTGTATGTGATATGACCGGATTATTAAATCAAGTGTTGATTTAATATTAATGACCATTAGCTCATTCATTAAACACTTTTCTTTTATGTGTATGCATGAATGTATGTATCTACATATTGATATGAATGCACACATGCATGCTACATGTGTCATGGTTGATGATACATTAAAGATGGCTATGCAAGACTCACATGGAAACTATTTATATATTTTGATTATTGAGAAAAAGAAAATGGGAAATGATTCATGGTTGTTTTCTTTTGGCTTCTACACACTTCTTTAGTTGACTAGTCATAACCATGGTTTCATTTCTCATTTGTCTCTTAACTCAACATAAAAAATATATAGATATTTTGTTTCCATGGTTAAGGATGAGTGTGACTCTCTCTTATATTTTATTATTCTCATTATTAGTGAGATAACTCTCACATGAGCTCAAGCTAAGCCATTCTCCTCCTTCTTCCTTCTCCAAGCTCTCTAGCTCTTCAAAAATGAGTGAAGAAAATAAAAAGGAAAGGTTTTTAAGTGAGATTACAACCCACATCACCAATCTATATTAGTCTAGCCTACTAGTGTAGGTTGTTTGCTTCACTTCCACCTAGATCAAGTGAAGCTTGGAGCTTGTGCCAAGGGACTCCGTGGTGGATCGTCGTGGACTTCGAAGGACTCAAACGAACCCATCCAAACTACAAGTTGATCCAAGGAGTCAAGGAGGATAGGTCTACAAAGGTTGTATTTCTCCCCTCTTAGTGTTAAACACTTGCTAGTTTATGAAACTTGCTTTTGTTACCCTAATACTCTAGTTCGATTCTAGGTTAGGTTTGGTTAGCTCCCTAAAATTTTAATATAGAATGTTTGATGCTTGTCAAAACCTAGTAAGGGTGCTAAGCAAACCCAACACTTGATGGGGTTGATCTCAAAGAAACGGAGAGATAATCTCGTCACCATCTTACACTGCGTCTTTCAGCAGAAAGCAATAGTATTGTATATCAGAGAGTGGAGGACATCAGTGGTGACCCTGACGCTTGCATCCGAGAGAAGATGAAAAAAAAGATGGTCGATGAAGCTGAAGGCGCACTGCTCAAACTTGCTTTTGAGTTTGAGAATCCGTGTCCGGAGTTCAGCGTTTTGTCGTTATAAACATTATGATGTTCCTTTTTTTATTACCAATGTATAAATTTCTTCGAAGTATGAATGACAAAGCTCCCTTTTTTCTTTATGCCAATGCTCATATGTGCCTCACGTGAAGTGTTGTTATATATATAAAAACTAGTGCTGGCGCTCACGTGTCATGTGCAGGAGGCTCTGCTACATGATATAATCCTGAACTAGCGCCGGCGCTCACATGTTATGCACGTGAGGCACCGCTATAGGTTCTAATCCTATAAAGAATCGGCGCCGATGCTTACGTGTCATGCACGTGAGGCGCTGCTGAGGGAATCGTTTCACCTTCTTGCTCTGATTTCCATGAGTCAACTTTTTCTTTTCCCATGCCCTTTTTGTCAGGACTTGGATATAGCTCCACCTTGCACAATATTTTCTATGCCTAGACTTGAATGCTTATCTTTATAATCTGAAGCTATGTTTTCCTCCTTATTCACAAGGAGAGAACGATTTTTAACACACCAAGAGTTCTGGCTTGCAATCGTCCGCATGCTCATCGGCAACCGTAGGAGGTACCTATCGAGGGAATTGTTCCTCGTTTTGCTGCGCGTTTAGTGGATCCCGTTCTCACAGATGACCAATGTGACATGGTGATGTACGAGCTTATGGCTCGTAGAGGCTCTCCTCTTCCTATCAGCTCCATTTAGCTCCGGATGATTTTCTTTTCTGTGCTTGCTGACATCCCCTCTCATCTAACGGAGATGGCTCCGGTGATGCTCGACGCAGCGGAGAACAAGATCGAGTGCTTTTATGAGGCGCATCTGATTACCCAGTCTCTAAAGAACCGTTCTGTTCAGTTGCTAAGTCAGATGCGAGCTCAGCGGGTTGTCATGTCTGCCTTCGCTAATGGGCATGGCGCTGACTGATTGGGAGCGATTCCTCGCAAAGATCACTGCTTCGATATGGTGGAGAAGGCAGAGAGGGAGTTGGAGAAACTTTTTTATTGTTTTGTTAATCCTTATATCACTGATCCCATATTTGATGATCTTTTTTCTATGGAATAAAAGAAAATTTATTGACCGTTGAACGTTTCACCCCAGCATATATCCATGTGGGTATCTTGCATCTGCACATATACTTTGCGTTTTAACCTTATAAATTTCTGATGCATGCATCTAGGCATAGGTGAACACTGAACTGATATGACCAAATGCTTTCCTCTACCACCTTGCTTACGGTGGTATACCCGTAAGTGAAGTAATGCATAACATATGGCTGGTCTCTGGCTTCATACACGATTTTTATTTAGAATTTTGACCTGAGAAGATAGGAAGTGGGCACAAGCATCGTCATCTATCGTTAACTCAGATCTCGATCCTTAAGAAATGTAGTTCTGAGCCCCGAAGCCAATGAGTTACGCCTTTCTGTTTCTTGACGTCTTGATCTGGCGCGGAGTAGTTTATGTACTCATTTCGGGGTCTGTAGTTTATGTACCCATTTTGGAGTTTGTAGTTTATTCACTCGTTTCGGATTTTCTAGTTTATGCACTCGTTACGGAGTTTGTAGTTTATTCACCCATTTCGGAGTCTCTAGTTTATGTACTCATTTCAGAGTTTGTAGTTTATTCACTTATTTCGGAGTATCTTTAGTTTACCTCCCTTGGGTTTATAGGCAAACTTGTCCTAACGTTGTATGTAGATAACCCCCATTCTTTTTACGACAGAGGTCTGTTAGGTTTGTGGTATTATGGTTTTAGTCCGTGGTACCGTCGCATTGGCTGATATATTTCTCGATATGCAATCTTTAAGTTGCTGTTCGAGTAGCCCCGCGACTGTCATGTCTCTGATTCCTTCGGGGGCTAGACAAGACATCTTCAAGTAATCTCTTTAGTTCGTATTATCGTCAGAAGAGCAAGTGTTAGGAATTTTCCATCATGCTTTTTCCTTGATGTTAGGTTCAATTTGGAGCCCCGATGATTCAGAACCGCACCCTTCTGAGGTGGGATGATCTCCATTGGTCTTTTAGACTTTATATGAGTTGCCGTCAAGACCTAAAGCTGGGAATATGCCGTCACTTCATTTTTTGTTTTGACGATGTCGCGTCCGCATCCTGCTGAAATGAGGAGAGCGTCGGGGTGATCTCTAGGTTGTATATGAACCGTCAATACTAGGATCTAGGATTTTGCCATTACTCCATTTTTATTTGACCCTTGGGTCTTTGTTGACGTTGTGTCTACATCCTGTTAGCATGAGAAGCACGTCGGGCTGGAGTTGGGATTTTTCCATCACTCCTTTTTGATTTGATCCTTAGATCTTTGATGACGTCGAGTCTGCATTGAGAAGGAACGTCGAGTTGGAGCTCGGATTTTTCTATTAATCCTTTTTGATTTAACTCTTAGGTCTTTGATGACGTTGAGTCTGCGTTGAGAAGAAACGTCGAGATACTCTCTTGGTTGTATATGAACCGTCACTTGGAGCTCCTTTTGACGAAGTGTGATGTGAAAATATGGTTCCCTTTCTTTCATTTGCGCCCATAGATTGTATACATGGATCAGTGTGGACCTACCTGCAGGGTAAAGGAAATTTCATTATATATATATTTACGCGATGCTCAATCTTTCCAGCTTTTCATATAGCGAAAGTCGCGATTGCCGAATCATTTCGGCTATTTTTCGTGGTGCCCAATCATTTCGGCTATATATTTTTTTATTTTTGATTGCTGCTTTTTATTGCGAGTTAGGAACCTGAGATCTGATACCAATCTTGGTATTAGCATCGCTGCAACTGGAATATTGCTAGGAGCGAATCATCATTTGCCGTGAGAAGACATAGAGAATGACACCTGTTTAGGCATCAGTATCGCTACAACTAGGATATTGCCAGGATCGAATTATCATTTGCTGTGAGAGGACATAGAGTTTGACACCTATTTAGGCATCAACATCGCTACAACTGGGATATTTCTAGGAGCGAATCATCATTTGCCTTTGTCGATTTGAACAAAGATGGCTTAGGAAATAGGGTTAGGATCCTGTCGACTAAGGCTTTTTGACTTCATGAGCCGTAAGAGTCTTATAAAGGCTTTTCTCCCTACGAGTCGTGAGGATCTCATAAGTGTATTTTATCCTTAGGAATCGTGAGGATTCCTAAGTGCTATTCTCTCTTGTAAGTCGTAAGGATCTTCCAAGAGTTTTTTCTCCTTATAAGTCGAGAGGACTTACAAGTGTCGTTCGCTATATGGGGACATTCCTCTCCATTGGTAGAACTTGGTAAAGGAATATTTATTCTTGCCCGTGGATTGTATACAAGGGTCAATATTGGTCCGCCTGTAGGGAAACTTGGGGGATATGATGGCTTATGAACAGGTTCAGATCCGTGTAGCTTAAAGCTTTTGAATCCTATGAGCCGTATGGGTCTCATAGGGAGGAATTCTCCTTACAAGTCGTGAGGATCTCGTAAGTGTATTATTATTTTTTTACGAGATTGCGTCCTTCCGGGTTTTCACAAGCTCGCCGGTAGTCCTGCTGTTTTTACTCACGGCGCCTTTTCGGGTTTTCATCCCTGCCCATTTCTCTTGTGGACATACCTATTTTTTACGCCCTTCCGGATTTTCACAAGCTCGCCGATAGTCCTACTGTTTCTACTCACGGCGCTCATTCGGGTTTTCATCCATGCCCATTTCGCTTGTGGACATACCTTTTTTTAATGATGGAATACCCGATAGTATTTTCGCCGCTGGTGCCCATCAATTTATCGGTGGGACTTAGGGGTGGCTTCATTGCTGGAATAGTTGTGTAGCCAGTGGGACTTGAGTTGCAATCTTTGGTACTAAGACTTTGATTGCAATATAGATCTCAAGGGAATGTATCGCCGTATTTGGGGCGATGCACTAGTTTAGGGACGTTCTAGTCCATTATCTCCATGTTTGAGGCGAAATTTTAGTTTAGGGACTTTTCGGTCCAATATCGCCATGTTTGAGGCGAAATTTTAGTTTAGAGACTTTTCGGTCCAATATCGCCATGTTTGAGGCGGATTGTTAGTTTAAGGACTTCTCAGTCCGATATCGCCATGTTTGAGGCGGATCATTAGTTTAAGAACTTCTCGGTCCTTTATTGCCATGTTTAGGGCGGATAATTAGTTTAAGAACTTCTCGATCCTTTATCACCATGTTTGAAGCGGATAATTAGTTTAAGGACTTCTCGGTCCGTTGTCGCCGTTTTTGGGGCAACGGAGCTTTTTTGTATACCACTCTCAGAGTTTTGACTCAGGAAGATAGCGAGTGGACACGAGCGTCGTCATCTATCATTGACCTAAGTCGTGACTTGTCAAGCGTAGTATTTTTTGAGGAATCGGTCGTTTATTGGCCGGAAGGGTCTTTCGCCATGCATATCCATGAGCAGATAAGCTCCACCTTGGTAGGCTTTGTCTATAATGTACGGGCCTTCATAGTTCGGCTCGAATTTCCCCCATTTTGCACGATTGAGGATCATGGGTCTTTTGACGATTAGCACGAGTTTGCCTTGGAGGAATGTTCTCGGCCTGGTCAGTTTTTCGTATGACCGCGTCATGCTCGCCTTGTAAGCTTCCAGATTTTTTTGTGCTATAAGGAGAGTATCGTCGAGGGCATCAAGCTTATCAAGCCAAAGATGAGCATTTTCTTTATATGTCAGCTCGTATCAGACCGCTACTCGCAGAGAGGGGAGTTCTATTTCCAGGGGAAGCACTGCTTCTGTGCCGAATACAACGCGTATGGTGTTGTATTCGTAGCCGTTTTGAACTTTGTTCGGTATGCCCAGAGAGCTTCGTGCAGCCTTTCGTGCCAGTCTCTTTTGTTTCTGGACACTGTTTTCTTTATAATCTTTGTCAAGGTCTTGTTGAAGGCTTCAGCTAGACCGTTAACCCGAGAATTATAGACTGAAGAGTATCTCCAATCTATTTTATGCCGCTGTGCGAAGCGGCTTATTTTATGGCTTCTATAAGCTGGTCCATTGTCCGAGATAATTCGCCGCAGAGTGCCAAACCGATAGATGACATGTGTTCTGAAGAAATGGAGGATATTCTTCGTCTTCACCTCCCTTAGTGGTATTGTTTCTACCTACTTAGAGAAGTAGTCGGTCGTCGCCAGTATGAACCTGTGTCCTTTGGATGATACTGGTTCAATGGGGCCAATTATATCGGTTCTCCACATTTCGAACGGCCAGCTAGCCACTGTTGGGTGTAGCGGATTTGGATGCTGGTAGATGAAGTCCCCGTGAATTTAGCACGAGTGACACTGCTTCGCATACTCGAGGCAGTCCTGAATCATTGTAGGCCATTAGCAACCCATTCTTTTTATTTTCAGCTTCATCTTTGGCCCAGCTTGATGAGAGCGCAGAGTCCATCGTGAGTTTCTTGGACAACTCTCTTCACTTCTTCTGGTCCCAAGCATCTTATCTACAGACAGTCGAACGATCTCTTATATAGAGTATCATTGACGAAGGCGAAGGACAGATCTCGTTTCATAAACTGATGTCTAGACGACGTATTTTTAGGCGTTCGTTGGGATCTGAAGTAGTCTATGAAGACTTCCTTCCAATCCTTCAACTTTTCTTTGTCCTCTATTTGAAGGGCTACTTGTTCGGTCGTTTCTTTTCTTTCAGATGGCTCTATTAAGTCTTTCGAAGATATATCTGTTGAAGCGAGAACCCTTCGGCTTCGCACAATGATCTTTACGTCATCGAGGTCTTCATCAGCCTGTTCCTTAGACAATCTGGCTAACGCATCTGCCTTGTTGTTTTCTGCACGCGGTATACTCTCCAGGATGTAGGAGAGGATTTGTGACAACAGTTTCTGCACTTTTTCGCCATACTTTATCAGCTCTGGCTTGCATGTCTGATATTCGCCATTTACTTGGCTAACGATCAGCTCGGAGTCTCCATATATGAGGAGGTCTTTGATTCCCATGTCGACAGCGATCTCGAGACTTGCTATCAAAGCTTCATATTCAGCTTCTTTATTATTCCCCGGCTCTGTTAAAGAAAGGGCGTAATGCAATATCTCTCCTTGCGGAGTCACGAAAATAAGGCCCATCCCGGCTTTGATTATGGGGGTGTTTTGCTTTCGCCCTTCATGGAAGATACTCCATCAAAGTAGAGTTTCCATTGGGAACCATTTTCTACCTTCTTTCCTTCGATTGTGTCGAACGCATGTTCATCCGGCAACTCGCAATTTAAGGGGAAGTCGGCCGGTATCAGATGCTCCATGAGAAAGTCAGCAATGGCCTGGCCTTTCACTGCTTTGAGGGGGCGATACGTTATCAAGAACTTCATAAGGAGGAGGACCCATTTGGCAAGCATTCCTGTTAGTATGGCCCTTGACATCAGATATTTGAGAGGATCCACCTTTGATATGAGATAGACCTCATGTGACAAGGCGTAATGTCTGAGCTTCATTATTTCGAAGACCAATGCCAGGCAATGCTTTTTGATGAGGGAGTAGTTGTTTTCTGCCCCCAGGAGAACTCGAATCAAATAGTACATGGCTCTCTCCTTTCCCTGGTTGTTTTCTTATATCCATAGCGCGCCTAGAGAACCCTCAAGGGCCGTTGTATATAGGATAAGGAGTTTTCCCTTAACCGACGCTATCAATACCGGTGGATTTTGCAGGTATTGCTTGATTTCGTCTAGTGCATTTTGGCACTTTTGATCCCAGACGAACGGGGTCCCCTTCTTCATTAGATGACTGTAGGGATGGCATTTTCCGGAGAGGTTGGCTATGAACCGCCGGATATATGCGAGCTTTCCTCGAAGAGATCGCAATTGTTTGAGAGTTCTTGGCATGGGAATTTCCATAATCTCCTTGATCTTTGAAGGGTCGATTTCGATACCCCGATGTCGTATGATGAATCCTAGAAATTTACCTGAGGAGACTCCAAATTCGTATTTTGGAGGATTCATCTTCAGATTATACTTTCGAAGACGTCGGAACACTACTTTTAGATGTTCCCAATGTTGCTCGTGAGATCTGCTCTTTACCACAAGGTCGTCAATATAGCATTCGACGATCTCGTGTATGAGACCATCGAAGATATTTGTCATGGCCCTTTGGTAGGTAGCGCCAGCATTCTTTAAACCGAAGGGCATCACCTTATAACAGAATATGCCCAGTAGGGTCCGAAAGGCAATATGCTTTTGGTCTTCTGGATGCTTCTTTATTTGATTATATCCTGAAGATCCATCGATGAAGGAGAAGTCCTCATGGGTAGACGTGTTATCGATCATTATCTCGGTAACAGGTACTGGGAAATCATCCTTCGGGCAAGATTTGTTGAGATCCCGAAAGTCAACGCAGATGCGCAACGTCCCATTTTTCTTCATCACCGGAATGATGTTAGTGATCCAGTCGGGATATTGAACCTCTTGGATGAAGCCGGAGTCGATTAGTTTCTTGACCTCAACGTTGATACTCATCTCAAGTTTGAGCCGCATTCTTCTTGGCGCCTGTTTGACTGGCTTTATGTCCGGCGATATGACCAGTTTATGTACTGCTACCTTTGGATCTAGACCTGGCATTTCGGAATATGTCACGCCCCGCTTCCCAGTAGACGGAAACGGTGACGTGGCAAGCCCGCGACGTATTTATTTCGAGAAGGTCATTCCCCGGAATAAATACGGTAAGCGTAAAATAAGCAATATAAAATGACAAGAAAATTAACATGAGATTAAAAACAACTTTATTTACATTCAACTTGATTCATTTACAATATATGATATCAACTAAAGGAGAAATCCAAGAATAGAAATGCCTAAATAAGTGGCATACATAAACTGAGAAGAAGATAACCGGTCTACGTCTGGGTTGCGATCTGATCGTGCTCCTCCTTTGAGATGTCTACCTCCTCAGTCTCCACAGTATCTGACGAACATTCCAACAAAACAAAGGTGGGTGGAATGCCCGTCAGCGAACTTCCGCTCGGTAAGTCCCCAAGATATGAAATGAAGTATAAAGTGAAATGATAAAGTAAAAGTATAATATGAACAAGTCAGTATGAAGTATGTTGTGTCAGCATGTCGTTTTATGTAAACATGGCAAGTTTATTTAGCCTGCAGTGTTATCGTAATATATACGCGAACAAAGTATGATAATATATAACAAGTAGATAAGCATGACAGCATAGCATGAGCATGGCAAACAAATGTAACATGGCCGTGTAGTGTAGATATAGTGAACATGCAGTGAATGTAAGTGTTTTAACAGGTCTCTATTTGGGTACACTAATTTAACGTAAGTTCAAGAGTGAATGTCAACCAATCTCAAGAGTGTTCTCGAACCCAATAGGCTATAATCCAGGGGTAAGGAACTACAGGCCCAAATCAAGTGTTAGTAACAGGACTTCAACCTAGTGTTGAAGTATTCCAAACTCAACAAGCTGTAATCCAGAAGCAAGGAAACACGGGCCATCATGATAGCTTACTTGTGTTAGTAGACATGGATTCATGATCTAGTGGGACTCCTGATATTTCGTTGGATTCACACATGAACTATCCCGGCACCCCGTATATGCTAAGTTACGGGTAAAATTACCAGCTTTGCTCAAATCCATAAATACATCGAGTTGCAAGATTAAGTTCATATATATATCAAGTATTCATGTATTCATGTCAAGTTGTACTCATGGTTCGAGTCAAGTCATAGTGTTCAAATATGCATTTTTTGATTGAGTCAAGTTCAAGTGTTCCGATTCATGATCAATAGTCAAGTATACCTGTTTGAGTTCGATATTGATTTCGTGTATTCAAGTTCATGATCAAGTATTCATATTTGATTTTAGATTCAGGTTTTGAGTTTGAATTCAGACTTGAGTTATGTTAGTTATATGTATGCCCTAGAGGCCATTACTGTACATTGGATGTATATTGTAGTGGATGCTGGGACATATATAGGGAGGACTTTCTTGCTCGACATGATAGTATGCTATCTGGTTACCCTTTACCTTAACGTGTACACTGATTGTCTCTCTGTTACATGTTGGTAAAGCCCTTAGGATGTGTACTTGACTACCTGGACTATGATGCGGATCATACTAGTGGGGACATGGTAGTCCATAAGTACATCCTTCAAAGTCCCTAGTCGTGGGTGTATCGAGATGGTGCATCGATATACCAGAGTAGACTAGCGTATGCCTTCTCGACCCATACAGATGGGCGATGGATGATCCCATATCCATTGGTGTTTGACATCATAGATGATATACGGGTGCTCAGTAGAGACTGGGTACACTGGACGGACTCGCCGAGAACTCCCAGATGGTATTATACCTTACGTCAGATGGCAGTTCTCTGGTGACACTGGTACAGAGTAGTCTGTTGACCCGAGATCGTCATAGAGTCTTGTGTGGTTCCCACTGTGCTTTGATTTCCACCTTACCACGACCAAGAGGGCGTGCAAAACGGTGGTTTTTGGGTACAGTCCCGAGTCACATGGAGGCAATGAGCGATAGGAGGGGATTCGTCTCTCCCGGTATAGGGAGTTGATGTTGCACTGTGTTCGATTGGCTATAACCGGAAATCCCTGGCCAGGGTTGCTGAGATTTACTGGTAAGTGTTACCAGTAGTTTCTCAAACTGTTATAGACCTCATATCGACACGACTTATCGAGCTATTGGGGTCTGACGTTTACTACCCCTAGGCGAGATATGCGACATATCAGACGACGAGACCGGACTGTACGGTAAGTGTTACTGGTTGGATTCACAGGAGTGTGAGCGGGCTTGCTCGTCGATCTTCTCATCGCTCAATACCTGGGTGGCCGTTACGTTTAGCAGACCGCTTGCGGCTTGTGGGTGTTTGATATGATCATCATCTGCTGCCGGCGTATTGACGAGTCTTTAGAGTCCTACACAGAGGTTTCCTGGCTCAAGCGAAACGAAATAGGAGCGCATATGAGATATGTGCGGGACCGAGAATAATGCATGTATGTGATACCGTATTCTATTCTCGTGATGAATGTATCGAATGGTTGTATGCGATATAACCTAGTTATCGAATCGAGGATTGATTCGATAAATCGATCATTGGATATTAGTCGGTTATATGCGATATGACCGGATCGTTAAATCAAGTGTTGATTTAATGATTTAATGTATAATTATATATATGATATATTAATTTACATTAACTAGTATTGGTTCATTTTAAATGGATTTTCTCACTTGAAGTTCACAAGTTGTATATGTGATATACTTTTGTGCACTTGATTGTATCATGTTTGATGATACATGATTGCTAGGGTTTTTGTGTAAAGAATTAAACCTTGGTTAAGTAAATGGTTAGGGTTTTTATTTTATCATTCATTTATCTTTTTAATTTAGATTAAAAAAGAAATGGCAAAAGAAAACAAAATGGTTTCTTTTGCCATTTCTTTTTTAATCTAAATTAAAAAGATAAATGAATGATAAAATAAAAACCCTAACCATTTACTTAACCAAGGTTTAATTCTTTACACAAAAACCCTAGTTAAAATTATGATAAGATTGATTATTCTTTTCTATTCTAAAAAAACTTATCATAATAATTATCTTCTTCTTCTTCTTCTTCAAGATGAAGAAGCTTGATTCCATCAATGGTGATTTGATGAAAAGAGTGAGAAATCCAATTCTAAAGTGAACCCAACTCCTATTTCTTCATCCTCTACCTCTTGCCAAGTAGTAAAGGGTGTTTTCTTCACAAGTTTCATGGCTTGGTGAAGTTGGAGCTTGATCTTGTGATGCCTCGACGTAGATCATCTTCGGCATCGTAGTCGATGACCTAGCCCGCCCATTTTTCCGATGAAGCCGACGCTAGAGCCCGGGATTCGATTTGGACAGCGAGGAGACTTCATTGCGGAGCTATGGAGGTGGAGGACCGGATCTACAAAGGTTGTATTTCCGTTCACTTAGTTAAATTGTTAACTAGTTTCTTTGTTTCGCCTAAAATCTAGTTAACGATCCGTATTAGGGTTTCTCGGCACTTGTAATTTTTGAAATTGGCAAGGTTGATGCCTTGTGAGACCTCATTAGAGTGCTTAGGAACTCTACAGTGGTATCAGAGCCTAGCTAGAGCCTTAGGCAATGCTTAGACGATTTTTGAAACCCGATCGAACCCGAAACCCTATATTTTTCATGCTCTCTGGAAATTTTCTGAAAATTTTGATTTTTGTCAATTAAAAATATGCAGAAAAATAAGCAGGGTCTTATTTGAATTACTGTGAAAAACGAGGGTCCAATTCGATAAATCCACCGCGGAACCGCGGCACAAGCTAGGCATGTGCGGCGGTTCCGCGGCCGTACTGTCCCTTTGACCAATGATTTCTGCACAGTAATTCATATAATTGAATGCTATATTTTCTGGGTATTTTTATTGTGACGCTACAGTTGAGTGTTCTGGGGTTGCATTGGGAATCGAAGATTCGATCGGATTATCAAGCTTTGTCTATGAGTTTTTCCGGATATTTTTTGAATATGTTAAAAAGTTCGACCGGATATAAATACCCAATTTTTCCCCTGTCGGGAAATTTCCAAGTGTTGGATTTTTCCGTGGTTTAAAGACGTTCTAAGTAGTGCAAGTAACGCGATGGACCCTCTAGAAGACAACAAACCTTAACTCGATTATGTGACCGTCTTGAACTGCCCTTTGAACCTTCGGGTTTGGGGTAGTACGGCGTGCCACATGTGAGGCATTGGCTTGACCCTTCTACGGCTGGACCGTTGGTACTGAGGCATGAACTGGATGTTTTTAAACTTGTTTCATGTGTTGAGCTGTTTCGGGAAAACTTGGGTGTTTGACTGTTCGATCGGAAAGTTTAATATTTTCTAATTATCTGGAATGTGATACAATACTTGGAATTCACAATAAGTTATGAGATAACTGAATGAATATTATAAACATAGCAGTTTAGTCTCACTTGATCGGTTGCCACGGAATTTTGATGCGATCAAAAGTCCGTCGCAATCACGTAGCGTACGCGGATACTCGCCGGGTAAACTTAATAGACAGCCTCACTCCATAGCCCCGACCAAGTGACTGTAGGAGAACCCGTCGCCGAAAGCATCCGTTCGGGTGCTCGCGGTAGCGGTGTTCCGCCTTGGTGAACTTCGTCGATGGTATCGGGGGTGCGGCCGTCTACTGAAGTTTGCGACGAGCATTCGATCAGGATGTCGGGAATCTTGTTGAATTACCCGACTTGATATTGAAAAGAGTTTTCGATAATGAGACTAAAATGCGGGGTTTATAATTGTTAGGCATGCGATGTCTAAAGAATTCATTTGGTCAGGCATGCGATGTCTGAGGTGGTTGCGGATTCCAACTGTTGTAGTTTTACACTTTCTTTTCTGTGACCGTAAGTGTAATATGTGATATCGCCGGTTTCGTTGCTATATGTCAACGACAATTGGGATATGCATGTTTACTTACGTTGATGACATGTGATGTTATGTGTTGCTGGATATGTTATATTGGATCGTCATGTTTGAATAGCCGGGGGTTTTTATGTGAGATGAGTGTTTTTCATTTTCATTCATGTAAAAACTTGTATGTAATATTCTTTTATTGGGGCACTTCCAGGTTGCGGAAGATGTCACCGTTTGTATATTATTTACTTTTCCGCACTAGGATAGACCCAAGGAGGAGAGCACAAGTAACCGGGTTCTGGGGTTCAGTGGGAGACCAACTCGAAGAGTCGAGTCCGGGTCTCCTAACTCTAGAATTGGTAGGGTTGCTTGCAGCTCTCATAGGGGTCTTGGGGTGTGGGTTTGGCTATTCATCGCGACCGTGGAATCCGTGTTTTATACTGGCTCGTATTGAAAACACGGACGTCCTAGTATATCCAATATTTCATATGTTTCTTCTGCTGCGATATCTGTGATGTGATCATGTGATGTTCTGTGATGGATACAGTATATAGTATATATGATATATTATATAGACGTTACTTATGTTTTACACCCGCACTAGCCCTGCCCCGCTCTGCCGTTAGTTACCTAACCTAACGGTGCACGAGGGGACATCGAGGCGAATGCGGATGGCATAAGTGTACGTCGTATTTATCTGTGATGTTTAGGTACTTAAATGATGGGACTTCATTAATATGATTAATGAAATAAAAGAAACCTAAGATGTTGTAGAATCGAATTTCAAAAATAAAACAGGTAGCTACAGTTCTTGCTTTGCATAGCGGTATATACGATATATCCTGCACCTTATTCGATGAGGAAAGGACCGAGATCCCTTCACCGGGAGTGACTCCTTTAGCAATAACTGGCAGATGCTACACACTCGGTTTGTCTTTTGATTGCTTTTAAGTGTTTTTGCTTTGCACAGTGATATATATGATATATCTCGCACTTCATTCGATGAGGAAAGGACCGACGATCCTTTCACCGGGAGTGACTCCTTTAGCAAAACTGGAAAAGCCTCAAAAGCACTCCATTTTAAAATCATTTGATTCTACAACGATATCAAGTTCATTACGCAATAGGTTTTCAGAAAAACCTGTCGTAGCCCTCCGTCATTTCAGATAAGTCCTGTTTAGTATTCGTGCTGCGTTTGTTGACCTTGTCAAGGCGCAGTGTGCGGTAGCTAACCAGTATTTATCTGCTTATGCATATGATGCAGATTGGGTTAGGGTAGTCGTGCGGCCTTGTTGACCTTGTCAAAGGTCGTGCGGGTGGGTTTGATTCAATCAAGAAATGACGGGTTGAACTTGACTTGCGGTCTATGGTTTGTTGACCTTGTCAAGGTCATAGATCGTTCGAGGCAAAATATTATCGGGAATTTCAAGTGTTGAAATTTGCAATGAGATTGCATACCTTCTATGAGATAGTTGGATCCCGATACCCGCTGCGAGTAAGAGTTACTCCTGGGAGAGTTTTACACATTACAATTAGCCGATCAAGTAGGTGTCTAGAAAGGTGTTAACGAGGTTACGCCTCTGGGAAAACGAGGTTTACATTAATTAGGTTCGTGCGAAAGCATGGGGGACCTCCCTCAAAGTACCGGCACTGGCCTGGCTGAAAGATTGGCGAACTTGTAGTGTGTAATTAATCCCGGCTAGTCTTTCCTTTTAGGGTTTGAAGGAAGATTTGATAAAAAGCAGTGGGAGCCATCCTGATTAGATAAAATAATAACCAATCTATTCTTGCAAGAGCGCACGCTGAGTGTTTTCTTCTCTCTCTCTCCTGGTAGCGACCATGTCACGTCTTAATCAAGATAATAATACGGATTATTGACCGAACCCGCTTATTATACTGAGCTGGGGAACGTTGGTCCCGCTCCAACTTATAATTGTTATAAGACAGAGCAGGAAATAAGGGGAATACCAGATTTCCCGTGCCGCCCAAACGAAGAGAGTGCATGCTGATGCATCATCTTCGGGTGTGTTCATTACAAAGAACTGTTTCTCTGTATCCTCTACGTCCTGGGTATGTGATACCAGATCAGGATCCCAGATATGTAATTTGTTACATAGGGCTACAGATAGGTAGAGAACTGAGAAAGGGTGATAAGTTTCATGAGGCAGAAAACGGGGCAAGTGTTGCAGCCAAGTCTGTTGGTCACTGTCATCCTGTATTACCAATACAGTGATTCTGAACGAATGTTATTAGATAGCGAACCTGATATACAAAATCATATCAGTCTCTTTATTAGTAAAGAAATGATAAAATTTTGTATTGTTGGATAATGTTTTGAACATTTCCTATATCAAAAGTTGATCGGTTCAGGCACGTTATCTAAAAGCATTGATGTTCTAAATCAAACTACAGTTCTTAGTATACGGAACACACAAAAGAGGAAGAGTTCAGAAATGAACGAATTTTGTAGACTGGGTCATATCAATGCGACCCGACTAGCTGAAGTTACATATAGATGAATATTTAAATCAGTTTAAATTTACATCTTGTGAAACTCGCCAGTCATGTCACAAAGATAAGATGACCATAGCTCTGTTTTTTGGAAACAGAGAAAGAGTTAGTGAACTTTTGGGATTCATACATGTTGATGTATGTAGATCCCCTGTCTACACATGCCATGACCGGTTCTTTGTACTTCATTACATTCTCTGATAATCTCTCAAGATTCAGACATATGTTCCTGTTGAAACACAAGTCCGAACCTTTTGAGATATTCACAGAATATAAGTTAGAAGTAAAGAATCAAAACGGGTATAAGTATTATGTCCTATGATGAGATCAAGGAGGAGAATACTTAAGCACGGAATTCCTGGATGATTCTAAAGGAGAATGAGATTCTCTCTCAGCATTACTCCTCCGTGTGCACCATAGCACGATGGTATATCGGGGCAGAGCAATCACACCCTATATGATAAGGTGTGCTCTGTGATGAGTACTACTGAGTTACCTGTTTCCTTTTGGGAGTTATGCACTTGAGAAGCTGCATACCTATTGAAAAGGGTTCAAATCAAATCAGTTGCCTACCACTTCATATGTGATATGGAAAGGGAAGAGCACATATCTTAAGTTAGTTAAGATTTGGGGTTGTCCGGCCTATGTCTAAAAGCAAAATCCGGACAAGCTCGAGGCAAGATTAGTTATGTAGAACTGGAAATGTTCCAGCTATGTAAACTACAGTAGATGATTTGGTAAAACCAAAGGATTCAGTAGATTCCAACGAACCTCAGCCTCTCCGCCGATCTAGTAGGGTTCCTCACCCACCTGAGAGATACTTCGGTTTCTCTATGATAGTGGGAGCGAGGATTGCATCATGAGATGATGACCCAACTAGTTTCGAGCTGGCCATCAGGAGTGAGACTCTGTAAGAATGACTGGATGTTTAGCGATCTGAGATGGAATCCTTATACACCAACAAAGTATGGACTTTGGTTGCTATATCTGAAGGGTTAAATCCCCATCAGTAGCAAGTATATCTTGAGAAGATTACTTGGTGTAGATGGAAAAGTTAAGACTTTCAAAGCTAGACTTGTTAAAGGTTTTCGTCATCGACCAGGCGTGGATAATGATGAAACCTTTTCCAGTACCTATGCTTAAGTCCATCCAGATACTACTTGCCACGGCTACATACCATGACTACGATATCTGGCGGTTGGGTGTCATGACTGCTTTTCTAAATGATGTTTTAGAAGAGTGCGTCTATAAGTACACAGCCAGAGGGCCTCGTAAACAGTGGGAGCAGCGAAAACGTGTGCAAGATGCTTTATAGGATAAAGCAGGCATCGCGGAGTTGGAACATCTGTTTTGATGGATTAGTCAAAGAAGTTGACATCATCAAAATGGTAGATGAACCTTGTATATACAAAAAGGTAGTAGGGAGTATGGTGACGATCCTCGTAGAGTACATGGATGACATACTCTTGATAGGGAAGGAGTTTCCTATGCTACGCTCGATCAATCTCCGCTTATCACAATGATTCTCCACATAGGATCAAAGTGATACCTGCTAAATCCTTGGTTATGGATCTATGAGATAGATCTAACTGGATATTAGGATACTCACTAGTTGTAGTGAGATGGTATCAGTTGATCCTGGGGAAAATCACTGGAATTGTTCCAGGGTGATAAAGACGACTGAATGTCAGTCACAGGCATTGTCTTTACCCTCAGTAAAGGGACGGTGTGTTGGAAGAGTTCCAAGCTAGATACCGTGACATGCTAGACGATAAAGGCAGGATACATCGCTACTTAAGATGCTACCAAAGAGGCTGTTTGGGTGTATATTGGTTCATGAGATGAACTACGTTCCTGCCATTGTGAGACAATGGAGTTATGGCTTGTGCCAAGGAACGCAGATCCCATCAGTGATCCAGACATATTCTAAGGCAGTATCACCTGATCATGGAGATGGTTGATCTCTAAGGGATCGAGGTTAGGAGAGTAGACTCTGAGGACGACATGGCGGATCCACTCACGAAGGCCTTTTCCCAGAGAGAGACTTTTATGGGATAGTTGAGTATGAGATACTGCAACCACTGCTATCAGATGGCCCTAGTGCAAGTGGGAGATTGTTAGTTATATGTATGCCCTAGAGGCCATTACTGTACATTGGATGTATATTGTAGTGGATGCTGGGACATATATAGGGAGGACTTTCTTGCTCGACATGATAGTATGCTATCTGGTTACCCTTTACCTTAACGTGTACACTGATTGTCTCTCTGTTACATGTTGGTAAAGCCCTTAGGATGTGTACTTGACTACCTGGACTATGATGCGGATCATACTAGTGGGGACATGGTAGTCCATAAGTACATCCTTCAAAGTCCCTAGTCATAGGTGTATCGAGATGGGGCATCGATATACCAGAGTAGACTAGCGTATGCCTTCTCGACCCATACAGATGGGCGATGGATGATCCCATATCTATTGGTGCTTGACATCAGAGATGATATACGGGTGCTCAGTAGAGACTGGGTACACTGGACGGACTCATCGAGAACTCCCAGATGGTATTATACCTTACGTCAGATGGCAGTTCTCTGGTGACACTGGTACAGAGTAGTCTGTTGACCCGAGATCGTCATAGAGTCTTGTGTGGTTCCCACCGTGCTTTGATTTCCACCTTACCACGTCCAAGAGGGCGTGCAAAACGGTGGTTTTTGGGTACAGTCCCGAGTCACATGGAGGCAATGAGCGATAGGAGGGGATTCGTCTCTCCCGGTATAGAGAGTTGATGTTGCACTGTGTTCGATTGGCTATAACCAGAAATCCCTGGCCAGGGTTGCTGAGATTTACTGGTAAGTGTTACCAGTAGTTTCTCAAACTGTTATAGACCTCATATCGACACGACTTATCGAGCTATTAGGGTCTGACGTTTACCACCCCTAGGCGAGATATGCGACATATCAGACGACGAGACCGGACTGTACGGTAAGTGTTACTGGTTGGATTCACAGGAGTGTGAGCGGGCTTGCTCGTCGATCTTCTCATCGCTCAATACCCGGGTGGCCGTTACGTTTAGCAGACCGCTTGCGGCTTGTGGGTGTTTGATATGATCATCATCTGCTGCCGGTGTATTGACGAGTCTTTAGAGTCCTACACAGAGGTTTCCTGGCTCAAGCGAAACGAAATAGGAGCGCATATGAGATATGTGCGGGACCGAGAATAATGCGTGTATGTGATACCGTATTCTATTGTCGTGATGAATGTATCGAATGGTTGCATGCGATATAACCTAATTATCGAATCGAGGATTGATTCGATAAATCGATACATTGGATATTAGTCGGTTATATGCGATATGACCGGATCGTTAAATCAAGTGTTGATTTAATGATTTAATGTATAATTATATATATGATATATTAATTTACATTAACTAGTATTGGTTCATTTTAAATGGATTTTCTCACTTGAAGTTCACAAGTTTTATATGTGATATACTTTTGTGCACTTGATTGTATCATGTTTGATGATACATGATTGCTAGGGTTTTTGTGTAAAGAATTAAACCTTGGTTAAGTAAATGGTTAGGGTTTTTATTTTATCATTCATTTATCTTTTTAATTTAGATTAAAAAAGAAATGGCAAAAGAAAACAAAATGGTTTCTTTCTTTCTTTCTTTCATGAAGCTTGTTGAAACTTCATGAAGCTTTGACCAAGTGACCATTTTGTCTTCATGTTTAACCCTAACCATTCATCTAACCTTAGTCAATTCTCTACACAAAACCATGGTTAAAATTATGATAAGATTGATTATTCTTTTCTATTCTAAAAAAACTTATCATAATAATTATCTTCTTCTTCTTCTTCTTCTTCAAGATGAAGAAGCTTGATTCCATCAATGGTGATTTGATGAAAAGAGTGAGAAATCCAATTCTAAAGTGAACCCAACTCCTATTTCTTCATCCTCTACCTCTTGCCAAGTAGTAAAGGGTGTTTTCTTCACAAGTTTCATGGCTTGGTGAAGTTGGAGCTTGATCTTGTGATGCCTCGACGTAGATCATCTTCGGCATCGTAGTCGATGACCTAGCCCGCCCATTTTTCCGATGAAGCCGACGCTAGAGCCCGGGATTCGATTTGGACAGCGAGGAGACTTCATTGCGGAGCTATGGAGGTGGAGGACCGGATCTACAAAGGTTGTATTTCCATTTACTTAGTTAAATTGTTAACTAGTTTCTTTGTTTCGCCTAAAATCTAGTTAACGATCCGTATTAGGGTTTCTCGGCACTTGTAATTTTTGAAATTGGCATGGTTGATGCCTTGTGAGACCTCATTAGAGTGCCTAGGAACCCTACAAGTTAGACTCAGACTTGAGTCAAACACTTATTGCTGATTTAGATCCTAAATTAGGTTCAGGAGTTATCGGTAACTGCTGCACATGGACGACAGGATTTGTGTCTTTTTCCAAGACAATTACCATTGATAACACCGTTAAGTTTTCTATCTTAAATAGGCAAGCACTCACTTTCTCCGGCTCCGTGGGGCTCTAGAGAATTGATCCCGCTTAAACCTATATTTACTAAAGTCATTAACAGTGTTTTATATAGCTCGAGGGGGTTTTATGAAAAATATTTTTAATATAGTTTCAAAATAAACCTTGAGAAGTTATTTATTTTATTTAGGGTTTTCATGGATATGAATTTTAAGGGTTTGAGGTATTTTAGTGATAATTATCTTAACTTGAATAGTTCATGGTATTTTACTGTAAGCTTGTCTTGTATTGATATCTTGATGGTATTTTGATGAAACTTGTGAACTTTCAACTTTTAGAAAAAATATAAGTTTGTTATATTTTGAAGATATATGGATTTGTAATATTTATATAATTATAAAAAATTAAATTTTATTAAATTAGAAAATGCGTTTTTCTTAAAAACCGTATTTAAAAACCTTTCGAGACTGAATGCTCCGTAAGGAGGTCTGCATCTCGCTCTACTAGCCCAAGAATGTGCGATAATCCGCACCATCCAATAGTGGGTCCCCTAAAAAGGGTTGAGAGGCTTATTTGCAAAGGAATTTTAAAATACAATTCCAAAGAAAACCGTTTTTAAAGTAAATGGAATTTTAATGAAATATTTTCTCGAAACACAAATCTACATGAAAGATTTATCGTGCTATGGAACCATGTGTGTTTGTGAGGGATAGATCATTACCTCGTAAAATTTTCTAAAGGTATAATTAACAAAAAAATACTGAAAGAGAGATATATGAAGTTCATGGTATTTTAGTGTAAAAGTTAAGTTAAAACTATTTTGCATGATATTCTTGATTAAAATTGGTTCTAAGCATTGGTTATATGATTACAAACATGGTGTAAGAATATAGATGAAAAATATATAAGAAAAAAAATGTAATTTTAGAGGTTTAAAAGAAGATGTCGGTGTTAACTCCACTTCCGACATATGTTTTGAAAAGAGACTTTCATAGAAGATGGAGAGGGATTGGAAGGGACTTACTAACTAGATAGATGAAGAGGAGGTAGAAGGAAGGAGAGTTGTCGTCATGGCGTCGCGGGGTTGCCGGAACTTGGCTTGATCCTCGCCGGAAATTGATCTCTTGCTAACTCCTCTTCTACTCCTCTTGTACATAGAAAAATTTGAGAATTTTGGCTAAGAATTTCAGAATAATGAAGGGCTAGGACATGGGGTAGTATTTATAGTGTGGAATTAGGGTTTTGGAATTAAACAGATGAATTAAAATGCATTAAAAATTTGATAAATGGGGAATTGAGAGGTCTCTTTTTTATTGCAGAGCAATCAAACAGTGCAGGGGACTTAGGGGTAGGGAAAGGGTCATGTGTGCAAAGCCCGGGGTTCATTGGGCTTGGGGGGCCCATCGGTGCCGGCCAAAGATGGGTTTCCGCCGGTCGATTGTGGGAGTGGGGTCAATGGATTGGTGCTACGTGTTCATCTCTCTGTTAATACTCATTTGCAAATGTTTATTTCTTCAGACTTTTCATTTTTATGTGCATTGCACGTGTAAACTTTTAGGCTTCCAAAAAGTTTAAAAGAAAAATCAGAAAAAATAAAATGTATCTGATGGGGTTCGAACACAGGGGCTACGTCACAGCAGTGCAAGGGCTTTACCAGTAAGCTACAAATTGTTTCTTGCTGTTCTTAAACAAAATTAACTTATAACTTGTACTTAGACTATAAAACTCTATCCTATATTTTAACAGAAGAATTTCCGTACTAAAATTTCAGAGTCGTTACAGAATAGTTCCACGTGAAGCAGTCTTTATATTGCATGAGCACGTCTTTTAACGTGGCTACCTGTTGTTCAGATAGTAGCTCACTGACGAATGTCGGCCTCGTATCATTTTCTGTCCTTAAGTCAATTTTTCTTTGGTTGTCTGCCGTGGCGTGTATCCCATTTTCAGCTCTTTTGGCACTGGTGGAAACTCAGAGATCACTTCATCATCGTCTTCATTTGTGAAGCACATGTGGAGGTCATCCATAGTCTCGTGCCCTCTCTCTTTTAAGAGTGTTATCATATGGCAGGTACGAGTTCGCTTCTCTTTTTGTGGTTGAGCTGGTCCTATCCTCACGGTATAGGTCCTCTTTGGCTTATCCTTTTACGGCGGGGTTACCCTCCAGCTGTCGGACAAAGCGAACCTGCCTTATTGATACTGGTCTTCTACCCAGTCTTTGAAGGTGAAGCAGACTTCGAGGGGATGACCTATTGCTCGGTGGTAGAAGCAATAATTCGGATGATGGACCTCATTTATTTGTTTGGGGTGCCGAGATTCCGGGAGCGTCATCATTTGGTGCTTCATGACAAAGTTGAATATTTTCCTTGTCTTGTCTTAGGAGAAAGAGTATTGTCGACCTATCTTCTTTATAAAAGACGGGTTCCAATCGACCTTTTTCTCAATTGCACGGCTTCTTGAATCCGCTTTGTTGTTTTTGAACGTTGTTTGCGTTCTTTGCTCTGTTTTTTCCTCTATTTCGGGATTTTCCCCTTTCGCGAGGACATACAGCGGGCCGGGGATGAAGAGCATTATAGTATTCTTTCTCCGCAGATTGCTGATTGAGGCGCTGCGTCCTAGCCTTCTCATAAATGGCCATTTCGCGACTGTGATTTTCTCGGCTCTTTTGACAAGCTTCTTTTATTAGCTTGTATATTTGTTCTTCGAGTGACGGACTTAACGTTCTTAGAGTGGGATTTCTCTATGTTTCAATGTCATGGCTATTCGGAAGAGCGTTTTCCCCTTCGTTGGAGTTGTTTATGACGCGGAAGGTATGGAACTGCTCCCATTTCTTGGACCGAACTTATCCGAGCCCGGTTGTCTCCATCTTCCCGTTGGGCATCTTTCACTGAGTCCCGTGAATATCCCAAATCTTTTTGTAGAATTTGGATTGTCGAACATTTTGTTCGAGGGTTATACCTTAGCGTCTTAACAGGCTTTTCAATCTCTCCACGTAGTATCTTGGTAGACGGATTGGTTGAAGCCTGTCGAGTGCAAAATTGGCACCATGCCAGACTTCTTTTTCTACTTTGATCTCTGTGGATTGGTAAAAGAGGGCCTTTTCACCTCTTCGCCTGGGAGGGACGTAGAAAGTCTGTAGTTCTTATACACTGTATGTATCGAGCGCATCAAGTTCCTTGTAATGTCGAGGCGGAGCCATTGTGATTTGCAGACTCTGATCTGCTCCGGCGAGGGTTTGCAATGACGGGTGGATGGAGAACACTGTGTTGGTTTCGTCCTCTGAGTCGCTACCAAAGACCAAAATAGGAGTAAATGGTCCAGGCCTGTTGTTTTCTTTCTGGGGTTGCCCTGAGTAGACTATTTCTTCATCTTCCTCGGAATCGTTCCCCAAGATCGGGATAGTGGCGACGGGCTTCTGTTTATCCTCCGGCTTATGACACCTTTCCGTATCCTCGAAGTCTGGTAGGAAGTACTTTGCATCTTCATATTTTCGGACCTCGTTTATGGAGAACGGATTTAGCTCCCGTATGACGGTGTATTCCAAGACATCTTTGACATACTTCATACACAGATGTTGTGTAGAATAGATGACGTTGTACTCATGTAACCAAGGCCTGCTGAGCAAAGCGTTATAGCAAGTCTTGACATCAATGACATGAAATTTGATGTCAGTGATGAGCAGCCCAAACCATAACGTCAATATTACGGACCCAAGCGTCTATGATGACTGTGAGTCGAACTCGGAGATGGTAATTTTGTCTCGGGCCAGGTGCTGAACGTTCATGCAAATCTCCTTCAGCACTCTCACGTCGAGAAGGTTGATGGAGGATCTGTTGTCGACGAGGATTTTCCCTATCTTGATGTTGTGGCAATACCCATTGACGTATAATGAGCGATTATATTCGCACGTACTGAGGAGGAGATCTTCATCGCCGAATGTAATGTCAGCCGTGTGGACCTCTACCAGTTCCTCTTTCATTTTCTCTTCCGTGAGGAAAGCTTAGAACTGATCGGGCTCTTGTAATGCCTTGATCAGAGAATCTCGTGCCTCTTTGGACATGAGAAGAGCATCTAGTATGCTCAATTGTGAGGGTATTTTCCTCAAATGTGTTAGGATATTGTAATCCACCTTGTTTTTCCTTGACGGGTCCCTTGCTGCGAGCTCTGTGACAACTCCATCATCGAGGGCAATTTCCTTAGGGATTTTTTCTTTCCCTTTTTCCTTTTTGCTCGAACCTTTGTTTGTAGGTCCGAGATTATTTTCAGACAGCGTGCGGTTACGGAGCTGAATATTCTCGCAGTTTTTCTCCTCCTCTTCTTTTTCGGAGGTGGAGTCTTTGAAGAGAGAGCTGAGGGGTATTTCGTCCTCAGAATCGCTCCCGAAAGTAAGAACCTGGGGGTTTTCCCCTTCCGAACTGGTATCCACCATATGACAGTTGCCAGTCGTTTCTTCATGCGCATTTGTCGCACTATTTGTTAGTGATATATGCTCTAGAGGCCATTATTGTATCATACTGGATTGTATATTACATATTGGAAGCTTGGGATATTCACAGTTATAATAACAGTCTTGCTCAAAATGGTAGTACGCTACTTGGTTTGATTCTACCTCAATATGTGCATATGTTTCTTTTAGCATATCACTTATACATATTGGTAGAGCCCTTAGGATCTTTGCTTGACTACCAGCGTTATGATGGCAGTCACATTAGTGGGGACTGGGTAGTCTATAAGCACATCCTTATACAGGTCGCTAGTCGTAGGATTATCGAGACGGGGCATCGATACTCCGGAGTAGACTGGTGTATATCTTCTCATCCCAGCAGGGGAGATGGTCTGTCTGACAACCATTGGTACGTCGTACCGGAGATAGTATACAGGTGCTCATTGGGTTATGAGTTATACAGGACGGACTCGTTGGGAACTGCTGGTTGGTATTATACCTATCGTCAGGTAGCAGTTCCCGGGTGGTATGAGTACAGGTTAGTCTGTTGACTTGATATCACTATTCGTCTCGAGTGTGTTCCGACTGCACTTAGATTACCACCCTATCTCGGCTCAAAGGAGTCGTGCAAACAGGTAGAAGTTGGGTGCAGTCCCGAAGCACTTGGAGGCAGTAGCGGTTAGATAGGATTCGTCTCTCCCGGTATCGGGGGTTGATATCGCGCTGTGTTCGGAAAGCCATTACATAAAGTCCCTGGCCAGGACAAGCGAGATTTACTAGTAGGTACTCCAGTAGTTTCTCAGGGTGTATTGGGCTCTACCCCGGTGATTGGTCTATGCAAAGAAGCGTTTTCATAAAGTAACAGCAATCAAGACGGGTTTGCTAGTAGCTAGCCGCGATGAGTACGGGTCGTCCGCAGGGAAACGTAAACTTTTTTTCTTGCTTTAGATGAGTTGATTAAAGATGGGTGGATATTTGTCATTACGGATATAAGATTTATAAAGAAAAGACTTGTAGGGTTCATAGGACTTAGTAGTAATGGATGAATAATTAAAAATGACTCCTTTTATCTTTTAATAGTTTAAAACTATATCAATAGTGATGAATGTAGATTAGAGTTCTTTTGGAAGAAACTAGGGTTTCCCCACTACTAACCCTTGTCCTTACATTGATCTCTATTCATGTCTAGCCCCTAACAAAACAAGTGTTAAGCCAATCTCAAATCGTGGTCGTGACTAGCAATAAATTAGTAGCGCGCCCGATAAGAATGTTAACATTTATTTTGCTAAAGTTTATAGACTTTAAAATATATAAAAAAGGTTAAGAGATTTTATCATCCATTGTTCTACCCTATCCTACGAATCCTAGCAAGCTAGGAATTACTCGCTCATGGTTAAAGATTTAGAAGAAAGGATGAAGAGTGAAAACATGATTAAGATGCATAAAGTAAATGCGGAAATTAATTGCAAAAAAGAACAATAAAAACACTACCTTTATTAATAAACTATTGCATTTAAAAATCCTTTGAAAGTAGATGACAAGAACCCTACTTGCTTTAGATCTCTTTCTTGTTTGAAGTAGATGACTCGCTGATGATCACTCGGATGCGTGGATCTCTTGGACCTCTTGATCTCTTCGATGAAGATTTTTAATGTGCAGCTCTCGGTCCTATATATAGTCCCAGAAACTAGAAACCCTAGATGTCATCTGTGAATATATGCTGTTAAAATCAAATCCCTAAAATATCACATTCTTTGGCTACAAATGAGTCGCGGAACCGTCGCATATAGCCACATTTGGCCGCGGTTCCGTAGCGGTTTGGTGGCTTCAGTTTTTGGGATTTTTTTTGATATTTTATCATGATGTTTGGAGATCTTCTTGATGTCTATATTCTGAGAATAATGCTCTGAGTCTCTGCCGTTGCTAAATCATACGATTTTCTTTCATATTTTGGCAGATTTGATTCTGACATCCCGATTTAACTCGAATCTCTTGGATTCCAGACCTGAGCTAATATCTGCACAATATCTCAAGTCATAGTGTTAGTAGTATTTGGTATTTTTGAGATATTATCCTAACCATTTTATATAATATTCAATTTTAAGAATATTGATTAGAAATATTTGATATGATATGCATATTTTAATTGCAAAGATTTCAAAAAAATATTATATGCATATATTTTCCTTAATTATGTTAATTAAAATGTAGAAATATATGATAATAATCTTTTTACAAATAAACCCACATATGTTCTATATTTACAATAAACACCTTTTAGTACTTAACAATAGTAAGGAAAATGTTCATTCAAATGAGCAACATTTTAGACTAATCAAATACCCCCAAACTTAAATTTGATCGTCCCGAGCAAACTAGTTATAAAAGAGAAAAAAGAAAAACTAACCAGCACACTTTCATAGGCAACATGATTGCAATGAGAACGTGCAACAAGCCTTTAAACCTTTAGTGTCCCTAGTAGGAGGAGTGTTGTCTCTTGAGGGTTTTCAGCGGATTACCCCACAAAATCCCATAATTAAAGAATGATGAGGAAAATTACATACAAAGATAAAGAACATATAAAAGAAAGAACTTGAAAATAAGAGTTTCAAACTACACTAGCTTTTCAGTAGCCATGAGCCCTATCTTAATGGTCATGAAAAGATGTCAGAAGTCACATCATCCCTCAATAAAACACCGCCTTTAGTCTTCCTCCCTACCTTTCTTCCAAATATCGATCATATACCCCTACGTGTGTGTAAAAGACATCCCTACACTTAGAGAATTCAATTCAAGCTATCATACTCTTGTCCATCTTCCATAGTACTTTATAGTCGGTGAATGTTTCAGATGGAATTGCTCACACATTCTTCATGCGACCGTTAATACTTCTTGAGGTACTAACCAAATGATTACCAAATATGCTCACTCGTTAAGGCGTACTTAGCAATATCGTAGTCTTGCAACACCTAAGGCTTAGCAGTGGCTCCCAAACCAGTTGGTCTAAAGCACTAGGTGATAAAGTACCCTCGCTATATTTTTTTTATGCTGCCTTAAGTAATTACAAAACCAGTGTTTATTTTTCATCACCATTTTTTATGTCATTTATATTTTTGTTTGTATTATTTTTTTCTCATACTAAGGCTTTTAGACAAGAGCATTTCAAAGTATTCTCTACTATCCCAAGTTTCAAGATGTGTGCAAGAGCGTATAGTAGGGTATCAACGTTCAGATGTTTGGACTTAAGAATATGGACTACTTTTCAGACTTATTTCTATCCTCAGATTAGTGATTTCCTTCATCTTATTAACCCTTAGGACAACTGCTCATTACTACCTATTACTAGCTTCGTTTTAAAACATCTAATTTTCTTGCTTTTCTTAAATCTCTTCCTATATTTCATATGTATTTTTCACTTCCTAACTTTTATTATCAAATTTTTTTTGTGCTTTTATTTAGTATAATGCAAAAAATGATACGTGAATAAACACAAACCTCCCTCAAATCTATTTGCAGCAGTGTCCTCACTGATGTTATCTTTAAGCTTAAAAACCTATAGACTTGGGAGGAAAAGTTCTCAATTATTAGCAAAAGGGGACAAAAGTCTGTCACGCCCCGCTTCCCAGAGTACGCTAAGATAGGCATGTGACATAACCAACCATGCTACCTGTGGATAGGAAATATCCTTCCACAGTCACATTATGGCTGTAGAGATATCAAGAATAATAATAAACTATCTAACACATGTCCATAAGCCAAAATAAAACGTGTCAAGAATAAAATAATGCGGAAGCAAAATATTCAATACAAGAATAAACTGGAATGTACGTCCCATAATGCGGGCTCACATCAGGAATGAAAATACCGAAAGTAAATAAACTAACTACTAGCAAGTCCTCACTGCTCAGCCTGCTGACTGAAATACTCCTGCTCGGACTGCAGCAAAGGTAAGGAATCTGGGCCATGCAAAATCCAGACGTCAGTGCGTCATAATATCAAGCAATACTATAAACAGGGGTAGCAATACATGGAGATATGAGTATAAATGATAAACAGGCATAACAGTGATATAAGTAAGGACGGCGGGGTAATGTGTAGTGAGTAATCTAAACTGGTCTATTGGGTTAACTACTCTCAAGTCTTTGAAATCAATTTGATGAATCATCGATGTAACTCAATAGTATCCCATGCGTGCCCGGGACCACGGTGAAGATTCTCGGGCTGAAACCGAGACATGCCGCTAGGCACTAAAAGGAAAAGGGGTAACGATGAATGATGTCAACAGCATCATCCCAAGGCTGTCCTAGCTTCTAAAAAGGTAGTGGGTAACGATGGATGATGTCAGCAGCATCATCCCAAGGCTGGTCTAGCCTCTAAAACTGATCAGTAAAGGTATCGAACTGTCGAGTTACAAGTCAGGTTTCATCATTGATTTCCCCATACCCCCAAGTATATATGTTCAAGTCGGGTATTAAATAATCTGGAGCTAATGCCAACACAGGATCAGGCAGGTACAGGTTTGTCTGGATAGACAACAGGAAATGTCCGTAGGGACAACAGGTCAGGTTTGTTGGTATTAGTAACAAGATCAGGTAACAGGTAAAGCCATGGTACATCAGGTCAAGTCAGGTAGTATATAGGTATCATGTCATGTCAAGAGGTGCACGGTACCATGTCGTGTCAAGTAGTCGGTGTAACAAGTCATGTCAGGGGTGCACAAAATATCATGTGGGTGCTCATAATCAAACTAAAAATAAGCAGGGGTATACAAAACAAGTATATGGTACTAATGGAACAATAAAATGGAAAATTGTAATGTGGTATGCAAATAGGTACAGATTAAAATATGTGGATGCACGGTTATCGATTAGAGTTAGGGTTATGGTTCTAACTTTAAGTAAAATACACTTTAACAAATATGGATTGTTAAAATCTTATTATTATGGGTTAAATGATTTAGGGATGCAATTATACATAAAATAGGTTAGATGGATGCAAACGGGTGTCCGATAGGGTAGAAAATATTAAAAGGGTATTATGGGCTATGCAAATAATTATTATGTGATTTAAATATGAATGTGGGTACTATGTATAGTAAAACAAAATGCAACATGGTAGGTTTCAAGTTGTAAATCTAAAATGATAAAATGGACATCGAAGTGTTAAAATGAAACAAATGGCCTTAGGTTTAATTTACAGATTTAATCATGCAATTAAATATGCATAAAAATAATATAATAGCATGTAGCAAGTTTTACTTGCCTCGACGGATCAAGAAACGGGTATACGGAACGTCACATGTCGGCGGGAAAAGTCATGACGAGCGCACGGTACACGGAACGAATCCAAACAACGCACAAGGGGATCACACGGGTCAGAAATGCGTGCTGGGTCGTCGAGATCGTCGACGGCACGGCCGGATTCTGGCAAACAAAAACAATGGATTGCAGAGGGGTGATGGCGTCGACGGTGATGATCGGCGGAGCTCCGGTGATGAGGTTAGGGTTTGTTTTAGAGGAGGTAAGGTTAGGGTTTTGTTTGCTGTGGCTTGAGTGCAGGGCTGGTGCCGGGGTATTAGTGAGGAGATGGTGCAGAGGAGAGGAAGAAAATGAGATGGTGATGATGGTGGGTGTGAGGCTGGGGTCGTCGACGACGAGTGGTGACATTGGGTTCTTAAGGTTCTGTGGGGTGTGCAGGGTGCAGTGGAAGGAGGAAGAAGATGGAGGAAGGAGATGAGGAGATGAGGAAGGTGTTGACGAGGGTTGAGGAAGCAGAGGAAATAGGGTTAGGGTTTGAGGAGGCGGCGATGGGTTTTCGAAGGAGGAGACGGCGCTGGGTTTTTAAAATAGAAGAAGAAAGAAAAGAATGAAGGGAGGTGAGCGTAGCGGGGAGGCGGTGACCAGAATCGAGAAGCGAACAGTGTTCGCGAGAGGAGAGAGAGAGCGCGAGAGGAGAGAGAAAGAGGAGAGAGAGAGAAGCAGTCGCGCTGGGGAGAGAGAAAAGGAGAAAGAGAAAGATTATGAGGGGATAGAGAGAGGCGTGTGGGGCCCGACGCCTAAAAAAGAAACCATTGGTGATTGGGGCCCAGAGGAAAATAGAGAAAGAAAAGGAAAGGGAGAGAGAAAGAGTGGGACCGGCTCAGGGGAAAGAAGAGCTGCGATTGGTTATATAAAGATTTAAAAAAAATCTTAAAAGATTTAAATTGGTTAACTAAAAATCCTTTCAGCTGCTTAGAATAAATTTTAAATAACTTTAATAATTTTAAAATAATTAGAATTTCGGCGGGGTATAAAAGTATTTCAAAATGCGCCCGGGTTGGGTCCAAAAAATTAGATTTAAAATACGAAAATTATATGCACCTTCCAAATTTCAAAATGAAAGATTAGGTAACAAAAATGCATACCCCCAAGAACGGACGTACGTACGTGCGCGTAGCTATCCAAACACATCCGTTTCACTTAACGGGACGAGAACACGATGCGCAGACGCTACCACGGGGTTAGGGGTATCATGCAGGCTATGAAAATGCAATTTTAATTTATTTTATGCGATCTAAAATGTTATATGTAAAATATGCGATGTTAGGTGAAAAGTTAATATGCAGTATCCATGAGATGCACATGTCTCATTAACAGGCCAGGGTAGTTTAGGAATATGAATCAACCAGTTCAAGCAAGCGGGTCGGGTCGAGTGCAATGTAAAAGTAAACTACCATTCGCATCCAAACATGATAAATCAATAAAACACCACAAACAAACAAATACGGAAACAGAAATTGGTATAACTGAACTCGGTTGTTACATTATACCCAACTACAAAAAGAATTTCGTCCTCGAAATTCCAAGAACTAGAAAGGATAAACAATCAACAAACTATAAGAATAGATGGGTAAACTTCTGTCGGATTTCATCTTCTCGTTCCTAAGTTGACTCTCCATGTGAGCGATTACCCCAAGAAACAAGTACAAGAGAGATAACTTTGTTCTTAAGAACCTTTTCTCTTCGATCCACAATCGACACCGGTCGCTCCTAAAAAGTCAAATATTCTCGTACAGTTAGCTCCGAATGGCCCAACACATGTGTTTCATCTCGAACATATTTATGGAGTTGAGATACGTGAAACACGTCATGAACATTCGCCAAGGATTGCGGCAACGCCAATCGATACGCTACCTCACCAACACGCTCCAAAATCTCAAAAGGTCCGACGAATCGAGGACCGAGCTTTCCTCGACTTCCGAAACGAATCACCCCTCTAGTCGGTGATATCTTCAAGAATACCAAATCACCCACGGTGAACTCTAGAGGTCTTCTTGACGTATCTGCCCAACTCTTTTGTCGGTCTTGTGCTGCTTTCATATGGTTCCGGATAGTGTTAACCTTCTCAACTGTTTGCACAACCAAATCTGGTCCCAACAATTCTCGTTCACCAACATCGTCCCAACAAACAGGTGAACGACACTTGCGACCATATAAAGCCTCGAATGGAGCCATCTGAATAGTCGCCTGGAAACTATTATTGTAAGAAAACTCCACCAAATGTAGATGATCCTCCCATGAACCCTTGAAGTCTAACATACAAGCTCTCAACATGTCTTCATGAGTTTGGATCGTTCTCTCCGACTGGCCATCTGTTTGAGGATGATAAGCGGTGCTAAACTTCAAACGAGTCCCCAAACTTTCCTGTAAGCTCCTCCAAAAGTGTGATAAGAAACGAGTGTCACGGTCGGACACGATGCTCACTGGTACACCATGCAATCTTACAATTTCTTACATGTACCGCTCTGCCAAAGTTTCTGTTGATTGACCAACTCGAAAAGGGATGAAATGAGCTGCCATGGTCAATCGATCAACAATCACCCAAACTGCATTGTTTCCCTTTGGACTTCACGGTAGAGCCATCACGAAATCCATGGTTATATGTTCCCACTTCCACTGAGGAATCGGAAGTGGATGCAATAAACCAGCAACCCTTTGATGTTCAGCCTTGACTTGCTGACACACCAAGCACTTTGCCACAAAACGGGCAATCTCCCGTTTCATGCCTTCCCACCAGAAATGCTGTCGTATATCTCGGTACATCTTCGTGCCTCCTGTATGTACGGAGTATGCTGAACTGTGCGCCTCCTTCATAAGTTCTTCGTGGATGTCTCCCTTTGGCACACACAAACGGCTACCAAAACGCAACGAACCATCTTCATGAATCAGTAAGTCTGTTCGAAGTCCCGCTTCAACCTGTTCTCAAAACTTTTGCAATCTAGGGTCCTGCAATTGCGCTTCTTTAATATTCTCGATCAACGACGACTGTACCTGCAGCTGCATCAACTGTCCCGAAGAATGCGGTAGCACAATCTCCAAATCGAATCTTCGAAAGTCTTCAATAAGTTTCTTCTGTGCAGTTAACATCTGAATTGCTGGCAACCGACTAAGCGCATCCGGCACAACATTAACTTTCCCCGGATGGTATTTAAGATCAAGATCGTAGTCAGCCATCAGCTCCAACCATCTACGCTGCCGCATATTAAGCTCTTTCTGCGTGAACACATACTTCAAGCTTTTATGATCGGTGAATACTTCGACCCTTTCGCCCAATAAATAGTGTCTCCAAATCTTCAAAGCAAAAATCACAGCTGCTAGCTCCAAGTCATGAGTTGGGTAATTCTTCTCATGGGTTTTCAACTGTCTCGATGCGTACGCTATAACCTTCCCATGCTGCATCAAAACACATCCCAATTCCTTCCCAGATGCGTCGCTGTGAATCACCAATCCTCTGGAACTGTCTGGCACGGTCAGAATAGGAGCAGTTATCAATCTCTGCTTCAACGCCTCAAAGGCTGATGCACACTTATCCGTCCACACAAATGGTACCTCTTTGCGCGTAAGCTTGGTCAACGGCTCCGCCAGACGAGCAAAGTTCTCCACGAACCTTCTGTAATACCCAGCAAGTCCAAGATAGCTTCTGATTTCAGCAACGTTCTTCGGAATCAGCCAATCTCTAACTGCTGCAATCTTTTCGGGATCAACGGCAATTCCATCTCCAGACACGACATGTCCCAAAAACTTCACTTCTTTAAGCCAAAACTCGCATTTGCTCATCTTCGCATATAATTTTTCTTTCCTCAACGTCTGCAGTGCGATCTTCAAATGTTCTGCGTGCTCTTCAATACTCTTCGAGTAGACCAGAATATCATCAATAAACACCACAATAAACTAGTCCAAGAATGGTGAAAAGATTCGGTTCATCAAGTCCATAAATATCGCCGGTGCATTCGTCACTCCGAAGGACATCACTAAGTACTCGTAATGTCCATACCGAGTTCGGAACGCCGTCTTGTAAATATCTTCTATTTTAACTCGGACCTGATGATATCCGGATCATAAATCCAGCTTCGAGAATACCCTCGCGCCACTAAGCTGCTCAAATAATTCGCCAATGCGAGGGATCGGGTACTTGTTCTTAATAGTCACCCGGTTTAATTCTCGATAGTCGATGCACATCCTCCTTGTGCCATCTTTCTTCTTAACTAGAAGAACTGGAGCTCCCCAAGGCGAGTTACTGCTTCGAATCCAACCCTTCTCAAGTAATTCAGTAACCTGCTTCTTAATTTCTTCCAACTCCATTGGTGCCATTGGATAGTACGCTTTAGAAACTGGCGCTGCACTAGGAACAAGATCAATCGCGAACTCCACGCCTTGCTTCGGCGGTAAACCTGATGTGTCTTCAAACACGTCCATGAAATCTCGAACAACAGCTGGCGCTTCATCTTGAGCAAACTCCATCGACGAAAGAACATTAATTGTCGGCCTAGCCCTAAACTCGACTGGCCCGACAGAACTGCTTTCTCCAGTAAAGATAAACTCTAGATGTCCGGGAATCTGGAAAATTACTTTCTTCGTCCTACAATCAATGTGAGCATGGAAAGTGCCGAGAAAATCCATTCCCAAGACAACTTCATAGCTGCCAGTATTAATCACCAAGAAATCTGCAAAAAGCTCCCGCCCGCAAACAACAACTGCACACTCCTTACATTCTCTACTAGATATGATCTTCCCATTCCCAGTGTGTATGTCCCAGAAACTAGACATGGTCGTGCAAGTAATCGAGTGTGTAGCAATAAACTTGGACGACATAAAACAATGGGATGCACCAGAATCGAATAACGCTAATGCCGGAAAACCATGAACAAGTAGAATACCTGAAACAACTTCTCCTGAAGCTTTAGCTTCCTCAGCTATCAGGGTAAATGCTCAAGCTTGTATGGGTCCCTGAGTCAGCTGCTTCTGTCCCGGAAACGGTTTCTGCGGCGGCTTCTGAACATCATCCTTCGTGCGAAGGTTCGACGGACAAGCGTTGATAGTATGATCCGCCGATCCACAAACCAAACAGAGTCCCTGCCTCCTTTGACATTCCCTTTGCACGTGCCCAGGTAAATGGCAGTAGTCACAAATAACGCTCCTTCTTTGATCAACGACAGCAGGCTTCTTCATAGGTGTTACGCCACGACGGTTCACTGGAATACCTCTGTGTCCATGTGCTCGGTTCGGTGCAAATGCCGGCTTCCGTACTGTAACTGCTGTCTGCTGTGTACTCCCAGTCTTCATGGATAGGCTCTGCTGTTCTCGGGCCGCTGTAAGTACCTGTGAGAAAGTGGTCAAACCCAGGGAGACAATCTGCCTCTGGATGTCCACATCCAAACTGCGCATGAACCTCCTTGCCCTATCTGCATCGTTGGCAACCAAAGGTCCAACGAATCTACTGAGCCACGTCCACTCAGCTGCATGTACATCTCCAGGTGTGCCGTTCTGCTTCAAACTGATGAACTTTTCTTCCATTTCCTCCCGTGCAGTCCGCGGGAAGAACTTCTCCAAGAAATTCTTCGCAAAATCCACCCAAACTGATCGGCTTGGGCAAGCGAGTCTCTTCCACCAACCGCTATTCACGGGCATAGTCCACCAACTGGATGCGTACCACATCCACCCTCTTATCCTCTGGGATCTGTGCCGCAATGAGTAAGTTCTCCATATCAATTAGCCACTGCTCCGCTGGCAACGGCTCCTCCAGGCCAGTAAAGACAGACGGACCTAGTCTCCTGAAATCCGCTACGGTTCCCACACGATCCACTGGTCTGGCCACAACATTGTTCACGGACTGCTGAACGGTCCGCAAACCTTCCTGTAAAGATTCAGCTTGCTGCTGGTTCAGCTCGGTCTGCCGCTTTTGGTTCTCCAACATCCCACGTATTACTCCAAGTATAGCGGCTTCGTCAACACGCCTTTGGCACGTTTTTAGATTCTTGTCTGCCATGTTCCTGAAATCAAAGCACCAAAAGGATTAGCATGATAATAGATTCAAAATGTAGATTTAGGATATGAATCAATGCTAGAACTCCAAGTTACTTAAATAGAGTACCGTATTGTAACCATGCCGCGGTATCATAGCTACAACCACATAACTCCACTCAAGTCGCCTAAGTTCTAGAGATAATAAAAAGGAAACCAGGTTTCGAGTCGATATGCAAAGGAGGTTTTCATATCGTAAAAGTAGGATTAGGAAGAAGTTAAGATTCAACAAAATGGTAAGACTGTAAGGCGGCAGGACATGTTTCCTAATCACGAGTATTCTGATTCGTGTATTGGGTCCAATACCCAACTACAAAAGAATCAAACCTGATTAACCTATAACCTATGGCTCTGATACCAAAAGAACCATGTCATGCCCCGCTTCCCAAGGTACGCTAAGCTAGGCATGTGACATAGCCAACCATGCTACCTGTGGATAGAAAATATCCTTCCACAGTCACATTACGGCTGTAGAGATATCAAGAACAATAATAAACTATCTAACACATGTCCATAAGCCAAAATAAAACGAGTCAAGAATAAAATAATGCGGAAGCAAAAGATCCAATACAAGAATAAACTGGAATGTACGTCCCATAATGCGGGCTCACATCAGGAATGAAAATACCGAAAGTAAATAAACTAACTACTAGCAAGTCCTCACTGCTCAGCCTGCTGACTGAAATACTCCTGCTTGGACTGCAGCAAAGGTAAGGAATCTGGGCCATGCAAAACCCAGACGTCAGTACGTCGTAATATAGAGCAAAACTATAAATAAGGGTAGCAATACATGCAGTTATGAGTATAAATGATAAACAGGCATAACAGTGATATAAGTAAGGACAGTGGGGTAATGTGCAGTGAGTAATCTAAACTGGTCTATTGGGTTAACTGCTCTCAAATCTTTGAAATCAATTTGATGAATCATCGATGTAACTCAATAGTATCCCGTGTGTGTCCGGGACCACGGTGAAGATTCTCGGGCTGAAACCGAGACATGCCGCTAGGCACTAAAAGGAAAAGGGGTAACGATGAATGATGTCAACAGCATCATCCCAAGGCTGGCCTAGCCTCTAAAAAGGTAGTGGGTAACGATGGATGATGTCAGCAGCATCATCCCAAGGCTGGCCTAGCTTCTAAAACAGATCAGTAAAGGTATTGAACTGTCGAGTTACAAGTCAGGTTTCATCATTGATTTCCCCGTATCCCTAAGTATATATGTTCAAGTCAGGTTTTAAATAATCTGGAGCTAATGCCAACACAGGATCAGGAAGGTACAGGTTTGTCTGGATAGACAACAAGAAATGTCCGTAGGGACAACAGGTCAGGTTTGTTGGCATTAGTAACAAGATCAGATAATAGGTAAAGCCATGGTACATCAGGTCAAGTCAGGTAGTATATAGGTATCATGTCATGTCAAGAGGTGCACGGTACCATGTCGTGTCAAGTAGTCGGTGTAACAAGTCATGTCAGGGGTGCACAAAATGTCATGTGGGTGTTCATAATCAAACTAAAAATAAGCAGGGGTATAAAAAACAAGTATAGAGTACTAATGGAACAATAAAATGGAACATTGTAATGTGGTATGCAAATAGGTACATATTAAAATATGTGGATGCACGGTTATCGATTAGAGTTAGGGTTATGGTTCCAACATTAAGTAAAATACACTTTAACAAATATGGATTGTTAAAATCTCGTTATTATGGGTTAAATGATCTAGGGATGCAATTATACATAAAATATGTTAAATGGATGCAAACGGGTGTCCGATAGGGTAGAAACTATTAAAAGGGTACTATGGGCTATGCAAATAATTATTATGTGATTTAAATACGGATGTGGGTACTATGTATAGTAAAACAAAATGCAACATGGTAGGTTTCAAGTTGTAAATCTAAAATGATAAAATGGACATCGAAGTGTTAAAATGAAACAAATGGCCTTAGGTTTAATTTACAGGTTTAATCATGCAATTAAATATGTATAAAAATAATATAATAGCATGTAGCAAGTTTTACTTGCATCGACGGATCAAGAAACGGGTATATGGAACGTCACACGTCGGCGGGAAAAGTCGCGACGCGCGCACGGTACACGGAACGAATCCAAACAACGCACAAGGGGATCACACGGGTCAGAAATGCTTGCTGGGTCATCGGGATCGTCGACGGCACGGCCGGATTCCGGCAAACAAAAACAATGGATTGCAGAGGGGTGATGGCGTCGACGGTGATGATCGGCGAAGCTCCGGCGATGAGGTTAGGGTTTGTTTTATAGGAGGTAGGGTTAGGGTTTTATTTGCTGTGGTTTGAGTGCAGGGCTAGTGCCGGGGTATTAGTGAGGAGATGGTGCAGAGGAGAGGAAGAAAATGAGATGGTGATGGTGGTGGGTGTGAGGCTGGGGTCGTCGATGACGAGTGGTGACATTGGGTTCTTGGGGTTCTGTGGGGTGTGCAGGGTGCAGTGGAAGGAGGAAGAAGATGGAGGAAGGAGATGAGGGAGATGAGGAGATGAGGAAGGTGTTGACGAGGGTTGAAGAAGCAGAGGAAATAGGGTTAGGGTTTGAGGAGGAGGCAATGGGTTTTCGAAGGAGGAGATGGTGCTGGGTTTTTAAAACAGAAGAAGAAAGAAAAGAATGAAGGGAGGTGAGCGTAGCGGGGAGGCGGTGACCAGAATCAAGAAGCAAACAGTGTTCGCAAGAGGAGAGAGAGAGGCAGTCGCGCTGGGGAGAGAGAAAAGGAGAAAGAGAAAGATTATGAGGGGAGAGAGAGAGGCGTGTGGGGCCCGGCGCATAAAAAAGAAACCATTTAATTGGTTCAGTGATTGGGGCCCAGAGGAAAATAGAGAAAGAAAAGGAAAGGGAGAGAGAAAGAGTGGGACCGTCTCAGGGGAAAGAAGAGCTGCGATTGGTTACATAAAGATTTAAAAAATATCTTAAAAGATTTAAATTGGTTAACTAAAAATCCTTTCAGCTGCTTAGAATAAATTTTAAACAACTTTAATAATTTTAAAATAATTAGAATTTCGGCGGGGTACAAAAGTATTTCAAAATGCGTCCGGGTTGGGTCCAAAAAATTAGATTTAAAATACGAAAATTATATGCATCTTCCAAATTTCAAAATGAAAGATTAGGTAACAATAATGCATACCCCCAAGAACGGACGTACGTACGTGCGCGTAGCTATCCAAACACGTACGTTTCACTGAACAGGACGTGAACACGATGCGTGGACGCTACCACGGGGTTAGGGGTATCATGCAGGCTATGAAATGCAATTTTAATTTGTTTTACGCGATCTAAAATGTTATATGTAAAATATGCGATGCTAGGTGAAAAGTTAATATGCAGTATCCATGAGATGCACGTGTCTCATTAACAGGCCAGGGTAGTTTAGGAATATGAATCAACCAGTTCAAGCAAGCGGGTCGGGTCGAGTGCAATGTAAAAGTAAACTACCATTCGCATCCAAACATGATAAATCAATAAAACACCACAAACAAACAAATACGGAAATAGAAATTGGTATAACTGAACTCGGTTGTTACAAAGTCAATGACAGTGAAATCCTCCCCCAAACTTATTTTTGGCTCATAATTGTGCAAAAAATTTCTTTTCTTTCAAGAGCGAAAATATTTTTCTACCCCCCAAACTTGAGTGAAACAGTATTAAGCATTTAAAATCATAAGGGGGTAAAGTTATTGGTCTATGCAAAGTTTTACAAAGACCAAAATTCAACACCAACCATTCGAATATTTTTTCAATTTAACAACATAGTTGGTGGAAGATCATAAATGTGAAGAAGTGGAGAGATAAGAGGCGTAAACGATCGGGTTTTCGTCTCGGTTGGTAGAGAAGAAACAGTGATGATGGATGAAAACGAGAATGTGAATGATTAGGATGAATAGAATATTTGCATTCTTGTATAAGATAAGAAGAAAAGGTGGTGGTTCAATTTCTTCAGGTGGAGGTTGAATCATCACAACATCCATGTCTTTTAGGAATACGAGTTCTTCAGCAAAAATGTCTTCAAAACTTTCATCAATGGTCCGAGTAATAATTTCATTGATATCTATATTAAACGAATATGCAGATTCACTAGGACGGTTGAAAGTTCTAAGGTCAGTCTTTTGCGCACCAAGATTCAAAACACTCGATTCGTCAGAAATTATAGGGGTAGGAGATTAGAAAAGCTCATCTGCCTTATTTTCAAAAGAGTCTAAATCAAGTGGTTTTTCAGGAATCATAAAACTCGAAATATCGGAGTGTGATTCATCAAAACTCGGTGGAGTTGAAAGAAGATTAGAAAAACCAAAGAGAGTGGGTGATGAAATGGGTAAACAAACTTGTGTGTCGAGCACTATTGAACCAGATGTGGGAGATGAACGTTGAATATCGTTCTGCTTATCAGCTAGGTCGGTGGTAAGAATATGATCGGTTAATTATACAGGAAGATGTTCATATTCAATAGAAGAGACATGATGGGTAGGAGAATCCAACTCATCCAACATAACGGGTTCATCTTCAACAATATTCTCATCACCGCTCTCACTAACACCTTCGGTCAAATCAAACGAATAGGTATTCAAGAATTCATCAATTATACTATCCTCAATCGATAAATCACTTGGTTCACTTGATGGAGTTGGAAGGTTTGAAATATCAATTATAGTCGAATAAGGATCGGTTTGATTTGAAATGGTGTCAAGCTCTCTTTCACACTCACTATTAGCAAAGTCAAACATATTATTCTCGGGAATCTCATCACTTAGACTATGAAGCGGTTGAACATCGAATATATTCGGTTGGGATGCAGGATGGAAGGTGTCGAGGTCAAAAGAGTTGGTTTTGGTTTGACTTTGATGGATCTCTTGATCTTTTTCACTACTCAATTCCAACTCTACTTCAAGACTAGACATGTGTTGTGAAGAAGTTCCAATGAAGGATTCTCTTTGAACCGTAGAACTTCCTAATTGGTTTTCAGAAGCTGTAATATCCAGCTCCTTTTTATACCAATATCCATATTTCTCTTTAACTTATAAAATTTTATTTTATTTATAATTATTTATTTGTTTTAGAACCACATTAAACACCAAAACCCAAATCTTTTCTTTTCTTTTTCCCACTATTCCTTAACAACTCTGCCATTTCTCTTTACTTATTAAATTAAACCCCAGCCCATTTCTTCTATTTAAAATTTAAACCCAAAACTTTTTATTCCCTCAGCCCATAACTTATTTTTCCCAAGCCCATGTAAATTAAAATAGGATTTAAATTTAAACCCGGCCCAGCACCATTCCTCAGCCCGTTTTCCTTTTTTTAAAATTAAATTCCATTTCTCCTTCAGCCCACTCCAACTCGGCCCACTCCTTTCAAACCCGACCCGGCCCACACCCTACCCTTCTCCTCTTCCCCAACGGCTCTTTTTCTTTCCCGCTCTCGCGCTTTTCCCCGATCCGCTTTCTCCGCCTCACGTTGCGCCCACGCCCATGTCTACGCTCGTGCGCCGTTACCCCATGATGCGCAACCCTCGCGATCCCCTCGTCTTCCCTATCTCCCTCACACCCTCACTCTTCTCTCTTCTCAAATCTCCCATCTCGTTCACCAAACCGACCACGAACCCACTGCAGTTCCCAACTCCGTTCATCCCACCGACGACGATGACAACCACCTCGTACTGCCCCTCGCTCACTCCTTCTCACAAACCCAAGCCACCATCCTTCCTTTCACCACTTCACCGATTCCCCTGCACTCCGATCCCCACCTCACCAGCAACCCAACGAACCCATCATCGTCGACGAGCCCCCTTCACCAACCACCACCTTCCTCCCCTCTCACCGCAGCTCCTCAACGTCACCACCTCCCCTTCTCCTCCTCTCTTCCTCCGCCAAGCTCACTGCACACTCGATCTCCAACTCACTCGACCACCGAGCTCATTCCCCTTCACCTGCATACCCATCTCGGCCCCCTGCACCTCGACGCCGGCGAGCCCCCAACCGACCTGAACCACTCCGTCGACCCCCTCGTCGTCGCCAAGTAAATCTCTCTCTCTCTCTGTTCTCTCTCACTCTCTGTTCTACCTCTCTCTCTGTTCTCTTTATCTCTCTCTCTCTCTCTCTCTGTTCTCTCTCACTCTCTGTCTCTCTCTCTATTCTAGCTCTCTCTCTGTCTCTCTCTTTCTTCTCTCTAAGCTTCTCTCTCTCTTTCTAACTCTTTCTCTCTCTCTCTTTAAATTTCTCTCTCTCCCTTTTATCAGCATATCTACCTCTCACATATCAAGATAAGGACAACTTAGAGCAGTGAAGAAAAGGAAGGCACGGAGAGTAACGGGATTGAGTACAATTGTCTGATTCCAAAAAGCCGAACCTGTGCTACGCCCGTGACGCGATCGTGCTATTGATACTGCCGGACTATCGCCAAAGCATCTCCAGGCAAGTTCCCTACTTTCTACATGCTAATTTCTGTTAGTTACAAACTATAATCGTATATATTCTATATTTACTTTTCCCGATAAATTATATGACGTAACTGTTCGATGCATGATCTCAATGGAAATTTTCATTTAATTTGACGGAACTCAATTGTATGGTCTGGCCCGTAAGGCAGTGAACTTAGTGTGTGAATTTCATTGGAAAGTATGACCGTTAATGACTAAAACGAATATCCCCAAATACATCCGTTAAACTGGGATTTTCCCGCGTCCGAAAATCATTAAAATCACCATAAATTGTGTACATACTGAAATGTTGCGTTCGAAGGCTCGAATCGAAGACGACTCGACGAACTATAATACTATGCAAATTTCTATTTGTTTCTGTACTGATGTTATGACGATAATTGGGTCGGAGTGCGACTCTGGACTGCTGTCCAGAGCGACTCTGGTTACTGTTTGCTGTCCCGTAATGGGTACCACCTTGTTTCCTTAACTCTTATGTTGTGGAACTCTGCATTTTATTAAGGGTAAATCTGTTAGCTAACTAACACAAGTGTTTTCATTCCGTTTCGTCGTCTTTTGCTATTTAATCGGTAAATTAAGAGGGCAGGACGTATAACAGTCCAGAACAGATTCAGAAGTGGCAAACTAGTGTTAAACAGCGTGTAACATTCGACGTACAGACGCGATTGAGAATCCGTCTGTTGCGTTGAACACCCTACTGAAAACCCTAAATTTCATTAAACTTTAGCGTCACTAAAATCTGATCCCAACTGGGATTAAAATGCGTTGCGAAATGGACTTCCGATTCTGAAACCGGATTTCCAGCAGTGAACGCTTAAAATGAAATGGCCATATCTAGTGATCCCGAAACCCGATTGATGTGAAACAAAATTCGCTGGATATATAATCACACATACTACTTGTCTCCTTATCATTGTTTCACTAAATTTTGGCATATATTATTTATGACCAATTATGCAAGTGGCAGAATACCGATTTATGACATCTTAATCATGCTTTACATACTGTTTTTCTCATCATATCATACATATGTCACTGCATTGATAACCTAGTGATCATATGCATTACCCAGTGTTAGGTATTAGTGGTGATTGTGGCAAGTACGTTAGAGTTCGTGCATGAGTGGATAAGTGAAAGTGACACGTACTTGTACACAATCAGTAAACCCTATTATTCTATTGCATTGTCGACGTCTGTGGGACGCGTGTAAGTGTGACTATAAGTGGTATGGGACACTTATGGAAGCTCTTGCATGGGTGTCACAGATAAGGCACCAGACACTGCCCATTTATCTTGGGTATTAGTCGGGACATACTTGATGGAGATCCTGTCTCCAGTTCTCGCGCAGACTTGTCATGGACCGACCGGTATTCGAGGTTATGGTTGGCGTTTGATGTAGACCAAGGGGTGTGGGGTAGTTTGAGTGTGAGTTCAACAGAATCTCGGGAGTCCCATGCCGGCTTATATATATGGAGATATATGGAGATTTACAGGGTACATGATTATTACTGTGAGTTATATTTTGGGCCCGTGGTCCTTTGCCCTTGGGTTCTACCCTTGGGTGGAGGACACTCACGAGTGGTTGACTCTCACGCTTGGACTGACGATAGGCTTAGTGACCTGTACAGTGAGACTTAGAGACTGATAGGGATAAGGACATTGATATACATTACTTACTGTATTGACATACCTGGCATACTAATTTACTGCTTTACTGTTCACCTGATCTATTAGACACTTCATTGGTTACTCTATGTTCATATCTGTACCGTCTTGATTTACTGTTATATATCTATTATCACTGTTCGAGTTGCCACTTGTATCTTTATATATTTATTGCTATTGTGTCGCTCTGACGACCTGAGTATGCATGCTCAGAGTGAGGAGTGGATTTAGCCTGGACCGGGACCGGACGTACATCGCGGACATCTTGATCAGTTATCCAGAGCTATACTCTTTTATCTTTATCAGGTCAGTTCTTTGCATTTGTTTCGTTTCAGATACTGCATTACTCATTACCTGTGCGTTGTTTACTGATTACCATGTAAAGCTAGAAGCCGAAGTGTGACTACGGCAGGATACTTCCTTGACCGTAAGAGCACGGCTGGCCTTGTCAATCCTTCGTATTCCGTATTTTGGAAAGCGGGGCGTGACATGGTTTTGTTGGTATCAGAGCCAGGTTTTGCTTCGATTGGGATTGCAGTTTTCCGTGTAGAGCTTGACAATCTAAGACATCCTTTGGTCTAGATTGTAAACTTGTTATTCTTAATCCTTATTCACCTTGTGTATACTGCTATCTATCCGCTAGGGTTTCGGGTGACTTGGCAGAGTGACGTGGTTGTAATTGTGAACTACCTCATAGTTACAATACTGTACTCGGTTTAAGTGACTTAGAGCTCTACAGTTGATTTCCACTTGTAATGAATTTCATCACACCCGATGTTCTTGATTCCTTGCCCAATCCATATTATATTTTAATCCTTATAGCTTGTGCCTTATATAGTCCTCAAAATTATTGTTTCAGGACCATGTCTTCCAACGACCTTTCCTCTATCTTCACTCCCCAGAATCAGACCGTTGAGATTCTGAGTGTACTGCAAGGTCTGAAGGAAGCCCAGGAGCGAACAAACGATTTGTTAGCTGAAGGACTGAGAAGGCATGTGAATCAAGCACCAGCGGGAGTCTCAAATCGTAAAGGGATCCCTGTTAGACGAGGAAAAGAGAATAAGATGAAGCGCCCATTTGGTTCCCCGGGACAGAAGCAGCAGAAGACCCAATGTTGTGGGTACTGCAAGAGGCCAAGACATCTTCAGAGGGATTGTCGCCGCACCCAGGGGAAATGCCTGATTTGCGGATCCAGCGAACATCTTATCGACAGTTTCCCTAAAAGGAAGGAGCTACAAGGAGGCAGTTCGCCCACACTCCCCACTCCTACTAAGTGATGAATATTACGTAGTTCAAACTTCGAGGATAGGGCGGACCCAGTGCAGGATTCAACTCGCGTGACGAGAATGCCGCGGTCTAGTAATCGAAGAAGAGTTATTATGTTTTTTTTTTTGCTTTCAATAATAATGCTGTTACCCCTTTTGTAAAAATTTCCTTTCGTTTGGAATCTTGTATCCGTCGAACTCTTGGCTGAATGCAATAAAACTTTGAGTCATGATGTATGTATCATTCTCTTGCTATCTCTCTCATTTATACTATTCATTACAACAGCATTTTTATTTTGATTTTTTCAGTCCTTGCCTACCGCATATTTTCTTGTACTCTGTATCCTGGGTTATTTTCTTAATGTGTCCTACTATCTAATCATGACTCTTTCTTTTCAGGCCATGGCCCACCCTGGAGCAGTTCCGCATCTAGATGAGGATGCACAGTTATGTGTTTCCTTAGACCGCATGCTGGTGAGTTCTGACGATGAGATCAACGGCCCCCAGGTTATTTTCGAAAACAGCGATTCCGAGGGCGAGAGAGCCGCCGCCCCAGAGGTTGATATAATCGGCGATTCTGACGAGGAAGAAGAAGACCCTGAAGAGAACCCGATAGAGGAAGACCCGATAGAAGAAAACCCAGTGGAGGAAAATCCCATGGAGGAGGATCCAGAAGAAGAGAATCACATGGAAGCAGACCTCGATGAAGAAGCTCCAGCCGAGGAAGAAGGACCAGAAGAACAAGACCCTGCGGTGGAAGAACTCCCAATGGCGATCCCTGCGAGGCGCTATGGAAATGGACGTCCCTACCTGAGCGCGCGAGCCTACTGTAACCTGCTGAAACTCCACAACCGCGACTGACGGGATTTTAGCTGTTGTTTTCTCTGGCTAAATAAATCTGTGTATAGTTTAGGGCCATCTGTTACTTTTCGAGAGTGCTTTGTTTCAAATTTTCTAGATTGAAATAAACTTTCCGAGTTCGCAAATCTTTTTGATTACTGGTTCACTTGATGTTTTGATTTTTCCTCTATACCGTTATTTCCTCCTGAGACCCCTGACTATCCACCCCTGTACTTTGTGCTGTTTCGACCCTCACTTAGATTAATAAGTACCGCACCCTGATCTTTTGAATAAGCCACACTCCATTGTAATCCCTACCCTAGCTAGCTCTATACATTTTGTGCTTTTCCCTGTTACCCTGACTATATTCAGGGACATCATTATTCGAAAATTCAGTTTTCATTATTTTGTATTTATCGAAGAGTGCGTGTTATTGACTACTCCGTTTTATGTATTTTAAGTACACTACTACTTTTCTCATTTTTCGGTAGCGCGAACATAGGTATTATACATATTATTTTGGTGCTATATTTCTTATTTTCACCATGTAACTTTCTAAGTTATGTTAAAATGGTTTGATTGATACGTTATTCTAAAAATGTTTTAAACCACCGACAAGTCCTTCACTGCTTCATTATGATTATGCCTTATACTTATTATTTCTGCTGTGCTACTTTTGATATACTTATTATTTCCGCATGCCTCGAATATTATTGTTCGTTATTGTTATTTATATTCTCGTATACATGCAGTTTGCCCTTATAGTTGTTCATGCCTTATGCTTATTTAGACCTATCCTTTTGTATGTTGTTCTTATATATATACCTTCAAAATTTTATCCACCCGTTTTGAGTAAATCACTATGTATTAGTGTTCGATGTGATAACTTTTCGCTTATTATTGTATAGCTTGTCGTTTCTTTTAAATTTCGAGGACGAAATTTTTGTAAGGGTGGTATGATATAATACCCAGCTTCTTTTTATACCAATATCCGTATTTCTCTTTAACTTATAAAATTTTATTTTATTTATAATTATTTATTTGTTTTAGAACCACATTAAACACCAAAACCCAAATCTTTTCTTTTCTTTTTCCCACTATTCCTTAACAACTCAGCCATTTCTCTTTACTTATTAAATTAAACCCCAGCCCATTTCTTCTATTTAAAATTTAAACCCAAAACTTTTTATTCCCTCAGCCCATAACTTATTTTTCCCAAGCCCATGTAAATTAAAATAGGATTTAAATTTAAACCCGGCCCAGCACCATTCCTCAGCCCGTTTTCCTTTTTTTTAAAATTAAATTCCATTTCTCCTTCAGCCCACTCCAACTCGGCCCACTCCTTTCAAACCCGACCCGGCCCACACCCTACCCTTCTCCTCTTCCCCAACGGCTCTTTTTCTTTCCCGCTCTCGCGCTTTTCCCCGATCCGCTTTCTCTGCCTCACCTCGCGCCCACGCCCACGCCCACGCTCGTGCGCCGTTACCCCACGACGCGCAACCCTCGCGATCCCCTCGTCTTCCCTATCTCCCTCACACCCTCACTCCTCTCTCTTCTCAAATCTCCCATCTCGTTCACCAAACCGACCACGAGCCCACTGCAGTTCCCAACTCCGTTCATCCCACCGATGACGACGACAACCACCTCAGACTCCCCCTCGCTCACTCCTTCTCACAAACCCAAGCCACCATCCTTCCTTTCACCACTTCACCGAGTCCCCTGCACTCCGATCCCCACCTCACCTGCAACCCGACGAACCCATCATCGTCGACGAGCCCCCTTCACCAACCACCACCTTCCTCCCCTCTCACCGCAGCTCCTCAACGTCACGACCTCCCCTTCTCCTCCTCTCTTCCTCCGCCAAGCTCACTGCACACTCGAGCTCCAACTCACTCGACCACCGAGCTCATTCCCCTTCACCAGCATACCCATCTCGGCCCCCTGCACCTCGACGCCGGCGAGCCCGCAACCGACCTGAACCACTCCGTCGACCCCCTCGTCATCGCCAAGTAAATCTCTCTCTCTCTCTGTTCTCTCTCACTCTCTGTCTCTCTCTCTGTTCTAGCTCTCTCTCTGTTCTCTCTCTCTCTCTCTCTCTCTCTGTGTGTGTGTTCTCTCTCACTCTCTGTCTCTCTCTCTCTGTTCTACCTCTCTCTCTGTCTCTGTCTCTCTTCTCTCTAAGCTTCTCTCTCTCTCTAACTCTTTCTCTCTCTCTCTCTCTAAATTTCTCTCTCTCCCTTTTATCAACATCTCTACCTCTCACATATCAAGACAAGGACAACTTAGAGCAGTGAAGAAAAGGAAGGCACGGAGAGTAACGGGATTGAGTACAATTGTCTGATTCCAAAAGGCCGAACCTGTGCTGCGCCCATGACGCGATCGTGCTATTGATACTGCCGGACTATCGCCAAAGCATCTCCAGGCAAGTTCCCTACTTGCTACATGCTAATTTGTGTTAGTTACAAACTATAATCGTATATATTCTATATTTATTTTTCCCGATAAATTATATGACGTAACTGTTCGATGCATGATCTCAATGGAAATTTTCATTTAATTTGACGGAACTCAATTACATGGTCTGGACCGTAAGGCAGTGAACTTAGTGTGTGAATTTCATTGGAAAGTATGACCGTTAATGACTAAAACGAATATCCCCAAATACATCCGTAAAACTGGGATTTTCCCGCGTCTGAAAATCATTAAAATCACCATAAATTGTGTACATACTGAAATGTTGCGTTCGAAGCCTCGAATCGAAGCCGACTCGACGAACTGTAATGCTATGCAAATTTCTATTTGTTTCTGTACTGATGTTGTGACGATAATTGTGTCGGAGTGCAACTCTGGACTGCAGTCCAGAGCGACTCTGGTTACTGTTTGCTGTCCCGTAATAGGTACCACCTTGTTTCCTTAACTCGTATGTTGTGGAACTCTACAGTTTATTAAGGGTAAATCTGTTATCTAACTAACACAAGTGGTTTCATTCCGTTTCGTCGTCGTTTACTATTTAATCGGTAAATTAAGAGGGCAGGACGTATAACAGTCCAGAACAGATTCAGAAGTGGCAAACTAGTGTTAAACAGCGTGTAACTTTCGACGTACAGACGCGATTGAGAATCCATCTGTTGCTATAAACACCCTACTGAAAACCCTAAATTTCATTCAACTGTAGCGTCGCTAAAATCTGATCCCAACTGGGATTAAAATGCGTTGCGAAACGGACTTTCAATTCTGAAACCAGATTTCCAGCAGTGAACGCTTAAAATGAAATGGCCATATCTAGTGATCCCGAAACCCGATTGACGTGAAACAAAATTCGCTGGATAGATAATCACACATACTACTTGTCTCCTATTCATTGTTTCGCTAAATTTTGGCATATATTATTTATGACCAATTATGCAAGTGGCAGAATACCGATTTATGACATCTTAATCATGCTTTACATACTGTTTTTCTCATCATATCATACATATGTCACTGCATTGATAGTCTAGTGATCATGTGCATTACCCAGTGTTAGGTATTAGTGGTGATTGTGGCAAGTACGTTAGAGTTCGTGCATGAGTGGATAAGTGAAAGTGACACGTACTTGTACACAATCAGTGAACCCTATTATTCTATTGCATTGTCGACGTCTGTGGGACGCGTGTAAGTGTGACTATAAGTGGTATGGGACACTTATGGAAGCTCTTGCATGGGTGTCACAGATAAGGCACCAGACACTGCCTATTTATCTTGGGTATTAGTCGGGACATGTTTGATGGAGATCCTGTCTCCAGTTCTCGCGCAGACTTGTCATGGACCGACCGGTATTCGAGGTTATGGTTGGCGTTTGATGTAGACCACGGGGTGTGGGGTAGTTTGAGTGTGAGTTCAACAGAATCTCGGGAGTCCCATGCCGGCTTATATATATGGAGATATATGGAGATTTACAGGGTACATGATTATTACCGTGAGTTATATTTTGGGCCCGTGGTCCCTTGCCCTTGGGTCCTACCCTTGGGTGGAGGACACTCACGAGTACTTGACTCTCACGCTTGGACTGACGATAGGCTTAGTGACCTGTACAGTGAGACTTAGAGACTGATAGGGATAATGGCATTGATATACATTACTTACTGTGTTGACATACCTGGCATACTAATTTACTGCTTTACTGTTCACCTGATCTATTAGACACTTCATTGGTTACTCTATGTTCATATCTGTACCGTCTTGATTTACTGTTATATATCTATTATCACTGTTCGAGTTGCCACTTGCATCTTTATATATTTATTGCTATTGTGTCGCTCTGACGACCTGAGTATGCATGCTCAGAGTGAGGAGTGGATTTAGCCTGGACCGAGACCGGACGTACATCGCAGACATCTTGATCAGTTATCCTGAGCTATACTCTTTTATCTCTATCAGGTCAGTTCTTTGCATTTGTTTCGTTTCAGATACTGCATTACTCATTACCTGTGCGTTGTTTACTGATTACCATGTAAAGCTAGAAGCCGAAGTGTGACTACGGCAGGATACTTCCTTGACCGTAGGAGCACGGCTGGCCTTGTCAATCCCTCGTATTCCGTATTTTGGGAAGCGGGGCGTGACAGAAGCACTGTCTAGACAAGGTGAGAAAGTTGAGTATGGTTAGGAAGTGTCTAAATTTTTTTTACGAGCAAGTTTTATGTGTTCCGCAATTGACATGCGTTTATGATTTTCCAAATTAGCCTGAAGAGAAATGTTATGAAGAGATGCCTTTAATTGTTGGCTACGGGCGAGTTCAATGTGTTCCGTAATCGACATGCATTACTGATTTGTCCCATTAGTCACAAAATAAGTGTCAACATGAGAGCATGTGAAAGTTTGATACTGTGGATAAGAATTAGAAGTGTGAACCCAAGTTTCATAACCAGAATTAGGATCAACATTATGATATGAAAAATATTGAGATTGGTTAGCTAATTGGCGACTGGCAATTGTTAGTGTATATGCCCTAGGGGCCATTATTGTATCATACTAGTTTGTATATTACTTAATGGAAGCTTGGGATATTCACATGTATATAACAGTCTTGCTAAACATGGTAGTATGCTACTTGGTTTTTCTATCTTAATATGTGAGTATACGTATTGATAGAGCTCTTAGGATCTTGCTTGACTACCAGCGTTGTGATGGCAGTCACACTAGTGGGGGCTGGGTAGTCTACAAGTACATCCTTTTTCAGGTCCCTAGTCGTAGGATTATCGAGACAGGCATCGATACTCCGGAGTAGACTAGTGTGTACGCTTCTCATCCCAGTTGGGGAGATGGTCTGTCCCACAGCCGTCAGTACGTCGTACTGGAGAGAGTATACAAGTGCTCGTTGGGTTAGGGTACACCGGACATGACTCGCAGGGAACTGTTGGTTGGGTTTTATACCAGTCGTCAGTTAACACTCGCAGGGAACTGTTCCCAGGTGACATGAGTACAGCATAGTCCGCAGACTTGACACTGCTACTTCGCCTCGAGTGTGTCCCACTATTCTTAGATTGCTACCCTACCACGGCTCAAAGGAGTCGTGCAAACAGGTAGCAGTTGGGTGCAGTCCCGAGCACTTGGAGGCAGTGGCAGTTAGACAGAATTCGTCTCTCCCGGTATTGAGAGTTGATATCGCGCTGTGTCAGAGAGCCATTACGCAAAGTCCCTGGCCAGGGCAAGCGAGATTTACTGGTAAGTTCCAGTAGTTTCTCAGGGTGTAATGGGATACGCTCCGACACGACTTATACCGCTATTAGGGGACTGCCGCTTGCCGGCCCCTAGGCCCGATATGCGATAGTCTTAGACGAACAGACCGGACTGTACGGAGATTGTCACATCAGACTCAGTAGGAGTTCGGATGGGTTTCCTCATCGGCCTTCTTATCGACACCTACCTGGGGACCATTACGTACAGCTAGTGCCGCTTGCGGTCTGTGGTTAAACCCACTGCCAGCATAGTAGTCGAGTCATTAGAGTCCCACATAGAGAGTTTCCCTGCTCCAGGCGAAACGATATAGAGGTCGTATGGTTTTACGACAAGGGTTCGGACGCATACGTGTGTTTACGCACGTATGACTTTCGGACAGTTTTTACTAGCCGGCTTTGGTTTAAGCCAGATTCTAGTATCGGGATATTGGATTTATACAGTCTAAAGTTTTTCCGTGTTTTCACGGATAGGAGGGGCGTTCTCGTAATTTCACGAGAAGCTTCTAGAAGATGGTGACTTGGGGGTTTAGGTGGCATATGCATTAAATGAGATTAGTGACTCATTTGTGTGATTTATCCATATCATTAATACATCATAAATGCTTAATGACTCATGGAGATGAATCACCCATTTGTATTTATGAAGCATGGTTGTTAAATCCTATTTTCTATTTATTGGATAAATGATAATACTTCATATATATCATGATAGATCATTATCTCATTCTCATTCTCATGCTCACCTTCTCTCTCCTCAAGCTCTCTCTCTCTTCAAACCCTAATCCTCCCCTCTCATGTGTTGAGATCAAGAATTAGATTAGACTACTTAATCCATATCCTAACTCTATATCACCTAGGTTACTTAGATTAGCACTTTAAGAAACCTAGTTACCTCTAGTTTGAGGTGAAGCTTGAAGTATAGCTCTCGGGTGGATCGTCTACTACTTGGAGAAGGCCGAGGAGGAGGTGGAGAACGAAAAGACGAAGGACACGGTTCATTAGGTATAATCACTTCACATAGTAGTTTAGAACTCCTATGTTTACCGTTAATTATAGTTTAGCAACTATTCTTACGGTTAGTCGATGTTATAGCAAAGAACAAGATCGTTTTTCATATTTCCGCCTCCCCGCAAGTCGTGGGGTGTTGTACGATCAGTAAAATGTCAGTTTGTGGGATATCCAAAGAACTCCAAGGGGTATCTATTCTATTACGCAGAGGAACAAAAGGTTTTTGTTTCTCGTAATGCCCATTTTCTAGAATATCAGTTTTTAGAAAAGGAAACAAGTGGGAGCGAAATAGAACTGGATGAAATTCCAGAACCACAAACTACTACTGAAAGTTTGGTAGAACCAGTAGTTCAAGAAGAACAGGACATTCCCGCACCCCTCCGCAGGAGTAGCAGGCCGTCTCATCCGCCTGAGAGATACTACGGTTTTCTCATAGATGGGGATAGAGAGGATTGCATCATTGATGATGATGAACCTACTAGCTTCCAGCAGGCCATCCAGAGCGGCGACTCGGTACGATGGCTAGATGCAATGCGGACCGAAATGGAGTTCATGTACACCAACAAAGTATGGACTTTGGACTTTGCACCAAATGGGGTAAAACCCATAGGATGCAAATGGATCTTCAAGAAAAAGATTGGTGTAGATGGACAGGTGGAAACCTATAAGGCTAGACTTGTTGCAAAGGGTTTTCGTCAAAGACCTGGTTTGGACTATGACGAAACTTTTTCTCCAGTGGCTATGCTCAAATCCATTCGGGTCCTTCTTGCTATTGCTGCCTTCCATGATTATGAAATCAGGCAGATGGACGTAAAGACGGCTTTTCTGAATGGTAATTTAGAAGAGTGCGTCTATATGGATCAGCCAGAGGGTTTCAATCAGAGTGGGAGCAGCGGGAAAGTATGCAAGTTGCTTAAATCCATTTATGGACTAAAGCAAGCATCACGGAGTTGGAACATCTGTTTTGATGAAACAGTCAAAGAATATGACTTTATCAAAAATCCAGATGAACCATGTATATATAGTAAAACTGTAGCCAGAAGTGTCGTATTCCTCGTCTTGTACGTGGATGACATTCTATTGATAGGAAATGACATTCCTATGCTACAATCTGTCAAAGGATTCTTGTCACACAGGTTCTCCATGAAAGACCTGGGTGATGCATCTTGCATTCTGGGGATCCGGATCTATCGTGATAGATCCAAGAGGATGTTGGGACTTTCGCAGTGTAGGTATATTAGCACTATACTGAAAAGATTCAGTATGGAAGATTCTAAGCGCGGTAATCTACCGGCTTGTCACGGAATCACCCTATCCAAAAAGATGTCTCCCAAGACTGATTTGGAAAGGGATCGCATGTCTATTATACCCCACGCTTCTGCGGTACGCTCTATAATGTATGCAATGTTGTGCACCAGACCAGATGTAGCTTACGCACTCAGCATGGTAAGCCGGTATCAGTCAGACCCAGGGGAGAATCACTGGATAGCAGTAAAGAACATTCTCAAGTACTTGAGAAGGACTAAGGAGATGTTCTTGGTTTACGGCGGAAAAGACCTCAAGTTAGAGGCCTTTGCTGATTTCGGCTTCCAGAGTGATAAGGACGATTCCAAGTCCATGTCGGGTTATGTCTTTCCCTCAATGGAGGGGCGGTGTGCTGGAAGAGTTCCAAGCAGGACACCGTTGCTGACTCAACGATGGAAGCGGAGTATATTGCTGCTTGCGATGCCACAAAAGAAGCGGTCTGGATGAAGAAGTTCCTAACAGAACTTCAGGTGGTTCTTACCATAGTTGATCCAATACCTCTGTATTGCGACAACAACAGAGCTATAGCTTTAGCGAAGGAACCAAGGTCCCATCAGAAGTCCAGACACATCTTAAGGCGGTATCACCTGATCAGGGAGATCATTGATCGTCGGGAGATTGAGGTTCGGAGAGTTGCTACTGAAGAGAACATTGCTGATCCATTCACGAAGACCCTACCTCAGATTCAGTTCGAGAGGCTAATCGAGATCATCGGTCTTCGATACGCCAGTACATGGCCCTAGTGCAAGTGGGAGGTTGTTAGTGTATATGCCCTAGGGGCCATTATTGTATTATACTAGTTTGTATATTACTTAATGGAAGCTTGGGATATTCACATGTATATAACAGTCTTGCTAAACATGGTAGTATGCTACTTGGTTTTTCTATCTTAATATGTGAGTATACGTATTGATAGAGCTCTTAGTATCTTGCTTGACTACCAGCGTTGTGATGGCAGTCACACTAGTGGGCTGGGTAGTCTACAAGCACATTTTTTTCCAGGTCCCTAGCCGTAGGATTATCAAGACAGGGCATCGATACTCCGGAGTAGACTAGTGTGTACGCTTCTCATCCCAGTTAGGGAGATGGTCTGTCCCACAGCCGTCAGTACGTCGTACTGGAGATAGTATACAGGTGCTCATTGGGTTAGGGTACACCGGACAGGACTCGCAGGGAACTGTTGGTTGGGTTTTATTCCAGTCGTCGGTTAACAGTTCCCAGGTAACATGAGTACAGCATAGTCCGCAGACTTGACACTGCTACTTCGCCTCGAGTGTGTCCCACTGTTCTTAGATTGCTACCCTACCACGGCTCAAAAGAGTCGTGCAAACAGGTAGCAGTTGGGTGCAGTCCCGAGCACTTGGAGGCAGTGGCAGTTAGACAGGATTCGTCTCTCCCGGTATTGAGGGTTGATATCGCGCTGTGTCAGAGAGCCATTACGCAAAGTCCCTGGCCAGGGCAAGCGAGATTTACTGGTAGGTTCCAGTAGTTTCTCAGGGTGTAATGGGCTACGCTCTGACACGACTTATACCGCTATTAGGGGACTGACGCTTGCCGCCCCCTAGGCCCGATATGCAATAGTCTTAGACGAACAGACCGGACTGTACGGAGATTGTCACATCAGACTCAGTAGGAGTTCGGTTGGGTTTCCTCATCGGCCTTCTTATCGACATCTACCTGGGAACCGTTACGTACAGCTAGTGCCGCTTGCGGTCTGTGGTTAAACCCACTGCCAGCGCAGTAGTCGAGTCATTAGAGTCCCACACAAAGAGTTTCCCTGCTCCAGGCGAAACGATATAGAGGTCGTATGGTTTTACGACAAGGGTTCGGACGCATACGTGTGTTTACGCACGTACGACTTTCGGACAGTTTTTACTAGCCGGCTTTGGTTTAAACCAGATTCTAGTATCGGGATATTGGATTTATAGTCTAAAGTTTTTCCGTGTTTTCACGGATAGGAGGGGCGTTCTCGTAATTTCACGAGAAGCTTCTAGAAGATGGTGACTTGGGGGTTTAGGTGGCATATGCATTAAATGAGATTAGTGACTCATTTGTGTGATTCATCCATGTCATTAATGCATCATAAATGCTTAATGACTCATGGAGATGAATCACCCATTTATATCTATGAAGCATGGTTGTTAAATCCTATTTTCTATTTATTGGATAAATGATAATGCTTCATATATATCATAATAGATCATTATCTCATTCTCATTCTCATTCTCATGCTCACCTTCTCTCTCCTCAAGCTCTCTCTCCTCAAACCCTAATCGTCCCCTCTCATGTGTTGAGATCAAGGATTAGATTAGACTACTTAATCCATATCCCAACTCTATATCACCTAGGTTACTTAGATTAGCACTTTAAGAAACCTAGTTACCTCTAGTTTGAGGTGAAGCTTGAAGTATAGCTCTCGGGTGGATCGTCTACTACTTGGAGAAGGCCGAGGAGGAGATAGAGAACGAAAAGACGAAGGACACAGTTCATTAGGTATAATCACTTCACATAGTAGTTTAGAACTCCTATGTTTACCGTTAGTTATAGTTTAGCAACTATTCTTACGGTTAGTTGATGTTATAGCAAAGAACAAGATCGTTTTTCATATTTCCGCCTCCCCGCAAGTCGTGGGGTGTTGTACATCAACTTACAACAATTGCTATTTGTTCAGTAATGGTCATGGGTGTAAAATATGTCATATTCGCCTCAAATCGAGTATCAATATTTTCATATGGAAATGATGGTGTTTTTTTGTCCTAACGGTTTTGGATTAGTGAAAGGATTGAAACTTTGGCTTTCAGCCTTCGCAATATTCTCAGCGATGGACATGCGTTTAGGAGTTTCCTCACTCGCCTTAAACGGATTATCAACATAAGAAGATATTGAATTTTGATGTGGTTTATAGGACCTTGAGTGAGGTATCCAACTATTCTTTTTTGCTTGCTCTATCATATCTCTTAAAGACATAGTAGAGTCGGAATTTGTACCGAAGCAGTTACGAAAACAAGATATATCTAGTTCTGGATAGCAAAGCTCGGCAAGAGTTCGTCTGTTTGGGTTACCTTTTATAAGAAAGTAGGGTGAAATTATTTAAGCTCTTTTTGGATTTTGGAAAATTTTTGCTTTGAAAGAGGTAGTTGAGGATTGACTCAACAAATCAAAAAATGCACAATTACTTCCTAGAACTAGGGTTTCCTAGGTCAAGTCACTAGACCGCTCCTAAACTTCCAAAGGACAAGTCGCAGAATCAATCATCTACTACCTTCTTATCAATCTTGTGGCCAGGTAAGTGCTAGATAAGTAGGAGGTATCCTCTATACGAATCGCCGAAATAGCGGGCCAAATTAAGTAACCACTTTCCTTAGTCACACTTGCCTAGACACCACAAGAGAAATGCGGATAAGCAATAGATTACCCACGACCCTCCTCTATCCTAATTGAGCTCGAATGTCCTTAGAGGCTAGGTCTAGATATTTTTTATTAAACTAAGATTATGCGTATGCACGTTTGTGATTTGTGGGGCTTACGAAGGGTGATGAAATCCCCACCTAATCTGAATTTGGGTCTATTTCCCCTTTATGTCCGTTTTAGATATGCAAAACAAACCAAAATCTAAAACACGCAAAAAGATTTTTAGCGGCGTTATTTGCAAAGAATCCTAGGTAGAATCAATTTATGAAAGTGTGTCCTAGCACCACCATAAGGTTTTAACCGGCATCAAGCATGCAATTTTAAAAATTTCCTTGTGCTAATAAACACTAACCTAGAGTCTAATTAAAATATTAGGGTTAAGCATATGATAAAAGAAGAACTGCACTAAGAGATGGAGACTACAATCTTTGTAGATCAAGCCCTTCTCTTCTATAGCTTCGAGTAGTAGTCCCTATGATTCCACTAGGCTTCACTTGAAGAATGAACAAGCTTCTTTCGTGATCTTCGTGTCGAAGATGATCCGCCCGAAGCTCCTCTAATTCATGCTACCTCTTCACTAATCTTTCATTAGTGAAGGAAACATCATAATTCAAATTGTTAATCTAAAGTAGGATGATGAAGTAGGGGTTCTAAGCTCACTTAAGATTTATCCAAAACCCTATGGTTCACATCACATGTGAGGGTTAGGGCTTGAAGGAGGAGGAGGAAGAAGGAGAGAGCTAGAGAGAATATGAGCTCAAGAAAAAATATCTCAAGTGAAGAATGGCTTCATCGTTCTCTACACTTATTGAAGCATGGATTATAATCACATTATTAAAATCCAACCATACTTCAATAGTATGGACAAATTAATAAACAAATAGAAAAGCCATGCCTCACCCATTCCACAAATATCTCCCCATTTTCCACCTCTTTTTCTATTTTCTAAAAATAGAAAATCCAAGCCATGCCTTATAATGTGTGTGTGTGTGTGTGTGTATTAAGAAAAGAAAATAATTCCATAAATATCTCCCCATTTTCCACCTCTTTTTCTATTTTCTAAAAATAGAAAATCCAAGCCATGCTTCATAATGTGTATATATGTATACATATATCATATATATGCATATATATATATATACATATATATATATATATATATATATATATATATATATATATATATATATTAAGAAAAGAAAATAATTAGTGAGCAATAATATTAGTTAATATATAATTATATCAAATATAAATATATATCATATTATTAAATCAACACTTGATTCAATAGTTCGGTTATATCACATATAACCGACTAATATCATTTATCTGTATATCACATTATCAAATCAACACTTCATTCAATAATCCGGTTATATCATATATAACCTGACCGATAACAAATGTTGTCAGATTAGAATACAACATCTCATACTCGTATTTAATCAGGCCCCTGCACATATCAACATATGTGCCCTATTTCGTTTCACTTGAACTATGAAACCTCTGTGTGAGACTCTAAAAACTCGTCGATATGCCAGCAGTAGGTGATGATCATATCAGTCACCCACAAGCTGTAACAATCTAGTTCATTTATACCAATTCCAGTTCCCGTATTTGCTTATTTTGGTATTTTCTTGATTTATCGTGTTTTGGATACGAATGGTATTTTACATTTTACATTGCGTTCGACCTGACCCGCTTGCTTGAAACTTGTTTGATTCATATTTATGAGTTATCTTGATTTGTTACATAGATATGTGCACTTTCATGAATACTGCATACTGGCATCTTATCTGACATCTGCATTTTTAAATATAACATTTAAAGTCACATAAAATATTTTAAAAATACATTGCATAGCCTGCATGATACCGCTAGCCCCGTGGTAGCATCCGCGCATCTGGTTCTCTTCCCGTTCAGTGAAACAGACTTTTTTAGATGTCTACACGCACGTGCGTGCATCCGTTCTTGGGGTATGCATTTTTCGTTATCCGGACATTCATATTTTATTTTGGTTGACATGTATATTTTTCGTATTTTAGAACTGAATTTTAGACCCGACCCGGGCATGTTTTGGACTATATTTGTATTTACCAGAATACCAAATTTTATTTATATAATATTAATTTTATAAATTGATACAAATTAAAATTTAGTTAACTAATAAAAGATTTTTTAAATTTAAATCTAAACTAATTTCCTAACAAACTAACAACCTCTTTCTCTCTCTCTCTCCTCTGCATATATATATATATATAAATATATATATATATATATATTTTATTTATTTAATTTTTTCTTTCCTTATTTAATACACAGCCTCTTCTTCTTACTTCTTCTTCTTCTTTCTTCTTTTTTTTCTTGATCTTGTTTCTTGATTCCGGTGATCACCGCCGGAGCCGTGCTCATCGCTGACGATCCGAGTGATCCAGTGAACGCACCTAACTTGCGTGATCACACTCGTGCATTGTTTGGAACCGTTCCGTGTACCGTGCGCGCGTCGCGACATTTCGCCGACGAAGGATGTTCAGTACATATCCGTTCTTGTTCCGTCTAGGCAAGTTAATCTTGCTATATGCTATATAACTCATTATATACCTATTTGAATAAATACCACACCTGTATTTTAAATCAAGCATCACATGTTTCATATTACAGCCTTTCGACGTTCCGTTTATATTTGTATAGTGCATTTCAGATCTAGGGCATGCAAACCAATCTTAATTACATGCTACATTACTTTAGACGCATTTATTTTAACAAATGGAATACCTGTATTTAAAATCATGCACCCCATGTTTAGTTTTATAACTTTTCGATGTTCCGTTTGCATCCATTCATATTATTTCAGATCTAGGTCATGAAAACTTATCTTGTTACATACTATACTATCATATACTGCATCAAATTGAATAGTTATATTTCATATTGCTTAGTTATATGTTCCGCACTTGTTAGTTTATCATTTTACGATTATGTGATACCCGTTTGCATCCATATCATTTAAAATATATATCGTCGTAATATTTCTTATTATTATCTTTAATTAGTTTATAATCTGCATTTTATAATGTTATACATTTGAAAATATTATAGTTTACACATGAAACGTCGTTGAAAAGCGGATACGACAAATCTGAAATTTATCGTACACCTTACCTTATAAAATTTATTATAAATCATAGAAAAATCATTAGTATACGTTCTTTAGTTCGTTACGAAACTAACCCAGAATACTATAACTCTATGAAATATTTACTTGCAAAATAAATTGTTTAAATAACGTAAAATGCAAATGAAAATATCTCTAAACTGTTGTCCAGGGAAATTCCAGCAGCAAACTTTCAACTTCGAATGTTCATAGCATTTTGTAGAAACAACCTGAGATACTTCAGTTTATAAAAATGAAAATCTTATTGAATTATCTTTGTTTTGTTATAAGACACGTTCCTTTTGGAGAACGTTTGTTATTTTCAACCTATTTTACAAATCAGGGTGACGCTGAATTTCTGAACGGAACTTTCTTGTGCATGGTTAATCAATACCACTTTTATAGTTATTAATCGGTTTGAATATGTTATCCATATTAATATTATTATATCAATATCTATTTAATAAATAATAGTGCTTGTATTTTAATATTCAGCAAATTTTACCGATTTACAGTTTTTTAGTATCCGTCTGTATCCGTACGGTTTATTACATATCTAGTTGCATGCCGAGACCATATTATTTCATGTTACTATTTTATTAGTACTCTATACTTGATTTTATGCACCCATACTTGTTACAGTTTGATTATGAGCACCCACTCGACACTTGTGCACTACCTGACATGACCTGATACACTACTACTGACATGACTTAATACCTGTGCACTACTTGACACGACTTGATACATATACACCACCTGACATGACCTGATATACCATAGCTTGACATGTCACCTGATCTTGTTACTAATGCCGACAATCTTGACCTGTTGTCCTTACGGACATTTCTTGTTATATATACAGAAAAACCTGTTCCTGCTTGATACTGTGTTGGCATTAGTCTCAGATTTATAAATACCTGACTTACACACATGACTTGGGGGTATGGGGAATCAAGAATGTAGCTGAACGTAACTCAAAGAGCTATTATATCATTTTACCGTGGTCCCGTGTGGAATGAACGGGACATAAACTCACAGTCTATTACATCATTTTACCGTGGTCCCGTGGGGAATGAACAGGGTATAGACCGATGGGTTACGATGAGAACTACATTAATTGATTTCAAATAACTTTAGAGTAAATAACCCTATATCACAGTTTAGACTACTCACTGCACTTCACCTATTTATATCCTGTTTGCTGATCTATATTCATGTTACGGTTTACTTGCTACTGATGACTTGTTACTGTTCATACTTCATGCCTGCATATTTCATCACATCCTGCTTGCTTAGAATTATTGATATTTTGATACACTGACGTCTGGATTTTGCATGGCCCAGATCCCTTATCTTTATCGCAGGCTGTCCAGGAGTATTTTGATCAACAAGCCGAGCAGGACCTGTTATTAGTTTAGTTTAGTTTCCTTTCAGTATTTTCATTCCTGATATGAGTGGGACGTACATTCCAGTTTATTATTATATTGGATCTTTTTTCTTCCGCATTATTTTTATTGTTGACTCGTTATTCTGGCTCATGGACATGTATTAGATAGTTGTTTATTATTTTACTGTTCTTGATATCTCTACAACCGTAATGTGACTGTGGAAGGATAATTCCTATCCACAGGTAGCATGGTTGGCTCTGTCACGTGCCTATCTTAGCGCACTCTGGGAAGCGGGGCGTGACAGGGTTTGTTTGGTATCAGAGCCATAGGATCTGGGTTAATCGGGTTTGATTCTTTTTTAGTTGGGTATTGGACCCAATACACGAATCAGAATACTCGTGATTAGGAACATGTCCTGCCACTTTACCATCTTGCCATTCTTGAATCTTAACTTCCTCCTGATCCTTACCTTGAGGATATGCAAACCTCTTTGCATCTCGACTTGAAACTTTTGGTTCCCTATTGTTTATGTCTAGGATTTGGGCGACTTGAGTAGGATTATGTGATTGTAACTATGTACCGTGGCATAGTTATAATGCGGTACTCTATTTAAGTAACTTGGAGTTCTAGTCTTGATTCATATCCTCGATTCATGGTCATCATTCATCGCAAATTTTGAATTTTGTTCATCATACCAATCCTCTTTGGTGTATTGGTTGCAGAATCATGACGGACAGAAGTTTGAAGACGTACCAGAGGTGTGTGGATGACGCCGCCTTACTTGGAGTAATTCGTGGCTTACTAGAGAAACAGAAACGACAGACTGAGCTGAACCAGCGGCACGCCGAAGCTTTTCAGGAAGGTTTGCGGACCGTCCAGCAGTAAGTAAACAATGTTGTGGCCAAATCAATAGAGCGTATGGGTACCGTGGCGAATTGCAGGAGACTTGGTCCATCCGTTTTCACTGGTTTGGAGGAGCCGTTGCCAGCAGAGCAGTGGCTAGTCGATACGGAGAATTTGCTCATTGCAGCACAGATTCAAGAGGACAAGAGAGTGGATGTAGTACGCATCCAATTGGTAGACTATGCCCGTTAATGGTGGCTTATGGAAGAGACCCGCTTGCTTAAGCCGATCAGTTGGGCAGATTTTTCGAAGAGTTTTGATTAGTCCAAAAATTTGTTAACCGTAATCAGAAACGGCGTCGCTTTGCAGCTAGCCGGTGAATACGGGTCGATCCACAGAGATGGGTAATTTTCTTAATGTGTTTTTACGAGTTGATTCAAAATGTTGTTTTGATTGATTTATTAATTCTAGAAAACCTAGATCTATCAATAAACTAAATTAATCTAAATTAAAGTCTTACTAGGGTTAGGCTTAGGGGAAGTCTGGAGATTAAAGGTTTCCTCACCGCTTTCGATGCCTTTATTTTAGATCTATTAGATGTTACGGTAATTATCAATAAAGTGGATTGGAATCTTTTGGGAAGATGTTCCTTCCTCTAGATTCGTATCCTTCCTTTATCGATACTTACCCTAACCTCCATGGAAAACGCGCGCAACCGGCCCTTTATACTACGGTTCACCGTTACCTCGTAGGTAGGGTGCCGTAGGGAGCGGTTGTGCATGCATGCATGGAGTTCTAACTCTTAGGTGTGGATGGCATGAAACAGGTGAGAGATCTCATCTCTCAAACCTTTCCCTAAGGCTAACCCTAACAAGCGAGGAGATTACTCGCTCATTAGGGGATGAAAAGACATACTAATTAAAAGAATTAAAACAAAGAAATAAAATTAACTTACTAGTTTGATGGCTCCCTCCAAGCAATACAGAACAGATCTGAATAAACTCCCAACAATTCTGAATTTTATTGATTGAAAAGAGGCATGCGTTTTACAGATTTGTGATTACAATTTATAAGAAAACATGAAAACTAGGGTTACAGACTCTCGCACATGTGCAATTACATTGCCCACGGAAAATCCCAACACCCGCACCGACGCACCAACTCAGAAAGTTTGCGCCGACACGGGCATTAGACGGCCGCGGAACCGCGGCAATAGGGCGCTTGGGCCGCGGTTCCGCGGCCCTTTGGTGAGCTTAGCTCACCAAACTTCTGGGATTCCTTCTTTACTTCTTGGGCTTTCTATTTCCATAGTTATTTTCTCTGTTGGGCTTCTAGGTCTTCTACAGATCTTCAGTGAAAACTTGTAAGGATCTTTTGACCGTTTCACTTTCGTCTTTTTGGACCTTGCACTGTTCTTCGTCTCATCTTGAGTAAGATCCGTCTACTTGTTGTCAAAAGTCCCTTTTCTGTATCAACTTTCATCTTTTTCACTGTATTTGCTCCAAGAGCCTGTATCCTGTAACATGCAACAAACGTGCGTCAAGAGTACCTGTTTATTTATAAAACGGATAAGAATAGGGGGATGAAAAATGCAATATTATGGTCTAAACAAGTTTCTTGGACAAGTTCTTCCCGCAGACTGCACGGGAGGAAATGGAAGAAAATTTTATCAGTTTGAAAGCAGAACGGCGTACCCATGGATGTACATGCGGCTGAGTGGACCCGGCTCAGTAGATTCGCTGGACCTTTGGTTGCCAACGATGCTGATAGGGCAAGGAGGTTCATGCGCAGTTTGGACGTGGACATCCAGAAGCAAATTATATCTCTGGGTTTGATCACTTTCTCATAAGTACTTAAAGCGGCTCGAGAGCAGCAGAGCCTATCAATGAAGACTGGAAATACGCAGCAGCCGACAGTTGCGGTACGGAAGCCGGTGTTTACGCCGAATCGAGCGCCTATACGCATAGGTATTCCGATAGACAGGCGTGGCGTTATACCAATGAAGAAGCCAGTTTTTCCTAAGCAAAAAGGAAGGGTGTTGTGCGATTACTGCCAATGACCGGGTCATTTCTGGAGAGATTATCGAAGGAGACTTGGACTTTGTCTTATTTGTGGATCAGCTGATCATACCACTGATACATGTCCATCGAAGTTTTGCATGAAAGATGATGTTCAGAGGCTACCGCAGAAGAAGTTTCGGGAGAAGGAGCAGTTAACTCAGGGATCCAATCAAGCTCGAGCCTTACCCTGACGGCTGAAGAGGCCAAAGTTTCAGAGGAAGTCGTTTCAGGTATCCTACTTGTTCATGATTTTTCCCGCATTAGCATTATTCGATTCTAGTGCATCCCATTGTTTGTGTCATCCAATTTTACTGCTACACACTCGATTACTTGCACGACCCTGTCTAGTTGTTGGGACATACACACTAGAAATGGGAAGATCATAGCTAGTAGAGAATATAAGGATTGTTTTGTAGTTACTTGCGGAAGGGAGTTATTCGCAGATTTCTTGGTATTTGATAACCAAAAGTTATGAAGTTGTCTTGGAAATTGATGGTCTCACTTTCCATGCTTACATTGATTGTAGGGCAAAGAAAGTGATTTTCCAGATTTCCGGACATTCGGAGTTTGTTTTGCTGGAAGAAGCTGTTCTGTCGGACCAGTCGAGTTTAGGGCTAGGTCGACAAACAATGTTCTTTCGTCAATGGAAGTTGAATCACCAGGTGTAATTCGAGATTTCATAGACGTGTTCGAGGACATCTCGGGTTTACCGCCGAAACGATATGTAGAGTTCGCGAACTCCCTTGTTCCTGGTACAACGCCAACCTCAAAGGCGTATTATCCAATGGTACCAATGGAGTTGGAAGAAGTCAATTACTTGAGAAGGGTTGGATTCACAGCAGTAATTCATCTTGGGGAGCTCCAGTTCTTCTAGTAAAGAAGAAAGACGGCACACGGATAAACGTGCGTCAGTTTTGAGGCGTTGAAGCAGAGATTGATAACCGCTCCTAGTTTGATCGTACCATACGGTTCCGGAGGATTGGTGATACACAGCGATGCATCTGGGGAAGGATTGGGACATGTTTTGATGCAGCTGCAAGTACAGTCATCATTGATCATGAATATTAAAGCAGCGCAGTTACAGGACCCAAGATTGCAGAAGTTTTGAGAACAAGTTGAAGCGGACTTGTTGATTCATGAAGATGGTTCGTTGCGGTATGGTAGCCGTTTGTGTGTGCCAAAAGGATACATTCAGGAAGAAGTTATGAAGGAGGTACACAGTTCCGCGTATTCCGTACATCCTGGAGGCACGAAGATGTACCACGATCTAAGACAACATTTCTGGTGGGAAGGCATGAAAAGGGAGATTGTTCGTTTTGTAGCGAAGTGCTTGGTGTGTCAGCAAGTTAAGGCTGAACATCAAAAGGTTGCTGGTCTATTGCAACCACTTCTGATCCCTCAATGGAAGTGGGAACATATAACCATGGATTTCGTGACGGCTTTACCGCGGAGTTCAAAGGGCAAAGATGCAGTTTGGATGATTGTTGATCGATTGACCAAGGCAGCTCATTTCATACCATTTCGAGTTGGTCAATCAACGGAAGCATTGGCAGAACGGTACATGCAGGAGATCGTAAGATTGCATGGAGCACCGGTGAGCATCGTGTCCGACCGTGACACCCGTTTCTTATCACACTTCTGGAGGAGCTTACAGGAAAGTTTGGGGACTCGATTGAAGTTTAGCACAGCCTATCCTCCTCAGAAAGATGGTCAGTCAGAGAGAACGATCCAAACTCTTGAAGACATGTTGAGAGCTTGCATTTTAGACTTCAAGGATTCATGGGAGGATCATCTACACTTGGTGGAGTTTTCTTACAATAACAGTTTCAAGGCGACTATTCAGATGGATCCATTCGAAGCATTATATGGTTGCAAGTGTCGTTCGCCTGTTTGTTGGGATGATATTGGAGAACGAAGATTGTTGGGACCGGATTTGATCGTGCAGACAGTAGAGAAAGTTAATACCATCCGGAATCATATGAAGGCAGCACAAGATCGGCAGAAAAGTTGGGCCGATACATCGAGAAGACCTCTAGAGTTCGCTGTTGGTGATCTGGTATTCTTGAAGATATCACCGACTAGAGGAGTGATTCGTTTTGGGAGTCGAAGCAACCTTAGTCCTCGATTCATGGGGCCTTTCGAGATTATGGAGCGTGATGGAGAAGTGGCTTATCGATTGGCTTTACCACAATCTTTGGCGAATGTTCATGACGTGTTTCTTGTATCTCAACTCCGTAAGTATGTTCGAGATGAAACACATGTGCTGGATCATTCGGAGTTGACTGTACGAGAGGATTTGACCTTTGAGGAACGACCGATGTCGATTGTTGATCGAAGAGAAAATGTCCTTAAGAATAAGGTTATCCCTCTCGTACTTGTTTCTTGGGGGAATCGCTCGCACGGAGAATCGACTTGGGAACGTGAAGACGAGATTCGAAAGAAGTTTCCAAATCTCTTCTTGTAGTTTCTTGATTGTTTATCCTTTCTTATTCTTGGAATTTCGAGGACGAAATTCTTTTTGTAGTTGGATATAATGTAACAACCTAGTTCATTTATACCAATTCTAGTTCCCATATTTGTTTATTTTGGTATTTTCTTGATTTATCGTGTTTTGGGTACGAATGGTATTTTACATTTTACATTGCGTTCGACCCGACCCGCTTGCTTGAAACTTGTTTTATTCATATTTATGAATTATCTTGACCTTTTACATAGACATGTGCACATTCATGAATACTGCATACTGGCATCTTATCTGGCATCTGCATTTTTAAATATAACATTTAAAGTCACATAAAATATTTTAAAAATACATTGCATAGCCAGCATAATACCCCTAGCCCCGTGGTAGCATCCGCGCATCTTCTTCTCGTCGCGTTCAGTGAAACGGATTTGTTTGGATGGCTACACGCACATGCGTGCATCCGTTCTTGGGGGTATACATTTTTCGTTATCCGGACATTCATTTTTTATTTTGGTCGACATGTATATTTTTCGTATTTTAAAACTGAATTTTAGACCCGACCCGGGCATATTTTGGACTATATTTGTATTTACCAGAATATCAAATTTTATTTATATAATATTAATTTTATAAATTGATACAAATTAAAATTTAGTTAACTAATAAAATATTTTTTAAATTTAAATCTAAACTAATTTCCTAACAAACTAACAACCCCTTTTTCTTCCTCTCTCCTCTGCATATATATATATATATATATATATATATATATATATATATATATATATATATATATATATATATATATATATTTATTTATTTAATTTTTTCTTTCCTTATTTAATACACAGCCTCTTCTTCTTACTTCTTCTTCTTCTTTCTTCTTTCTTTTTCTTGATGTTGTTTCTTGATTCCGATGATCACCGCCGGAGCTGTGTTCGTCGCTGACGATCCGAGTGATCCAGTGAACGTACCTGACTTGTGTGATCACTCTCGTGCGTTGTTTGGAACCGTTCCGTGTATCGTGCGTGCGTCGCGACATTTCGCCGATGAAGGACTTTCCGTACACATCCGCTCTTGTTCCGTCTAGGCAAGTTAATCTTGCTACATGTTATATAACTCATTATATACCTATTTAAATAAATACCACACCTGTATTTTAAATCAAGCATACCCATGTTTCATATTACAGCCTTTCGACGTTCCGTTTACATTTTTATAGTGCATTTCAGATCTAGGGCATGCAAACCAATCTTAATTACATGCTACATTACTTTAGTCGCATCTATTTTAACAAATGGAATACCTGTATTTAAAATCATGCACCCCATGTTTAGTTTTATAACTTTTCGATATTCCGTTTGCATCCATTCATATCATTTCAGATCTAGGTCATGAAAACTTATCTTGTTACATACTATACTATCATATACTGCATCAAATTGAATAGTTACATTTCATATTGCTTAGTTATATGTTCCACACTTGTTAGTTTATCATTTTACGATTATATGATACCCGTTTGCATCCATATCATTTAAAATATATATTGTCGTAATATTTCTTATTATTATCTTTAATTAGTTTATAATCTGCATTTTATAATGTTATACATTTGAAAATATTATAGTTTACACATGAAACGTCGTTGAAAAGCGGATACGACAAATCTGAAATTTACTGTACACCTTACCTTATAAAATTCATTATAAATCATAGAAAAATTATTAGTATACGTTCTTTAGTTCATTACGAAGATAACCCAGAATACTATAACTCTATGAAATATGTACTTGCAAAATAAATTGTTTAAATAACGTAAAATGCAAATGAAAATATCTCTAAACTGCTGTCCAGGAAAATTCCAGCAGCAAATTTTCAACTTCGAATATTCATAGTTTTTTGTAGAAACAACCTAAGATACTTCAATTTATAAAAATGAAAACCTTATTGAATTATCTTTGTTTTGTTATAAGACACGTCCCTTTTGGAGAACGTTTTTTATTTTTAAACTATTTTACAAATCAGGGTGACGCTGAATTTCTGAACGGAACTTTCTTGTGCATGGTTAATCAATACCACTTTTATAGTTATTAATCGGTTTGAATATGTTATCCATGTTAATATTATAATATCAATATCTATTTAATAAATAATAGTGCTTGTGTTTTAATATTAAGAAAATTTTACCGATTTACAGTTTTATAGTATCCGTCTGTATCCGTACGGTTTATTACATATCTAGTTGCACGCCGAGACCATATTATTTCATGTTACTATTTTATTAGTACTCTATACTTGATTTTGTGTACCCATACTTGTTACAGTTTGATTATGAGCACCCACTCGACCCTTGTACACTACCTGACATGACCTGATACACTACTACTGACATGACTTGATACCCGTGCACTACTTAACACGACTTGATACATATACACCACCTGACATGACCTGATGTACCATAGCTTGACATGTTACCTGATCTTGTTACTAATGCCGACAATCTTGACCTGTTATCCCTACGGACATTTCTTGTTGTCTATACAGACAAACCTGTTCCTGCTTGATACTGTGTTGGCATTAGTCTCAGATTTATAAATTCCTGACTTACACACATGACTTGGGGGTATGAGGAATCAAGAATGTAGCTGAACGTAACTCAAAGGGCTATTGTATCATTTTACCGTGGTCCCGTGGGGAATGAACGAGACATAAACTCACAGTCTATTACATCATTTTACCGTGGTCCCGTGGGGAATGAACGGGGTATAGACCGATGGGTTACGATGAGAATTACATTAATTGATTTCAAATAACTTTAGAGTAAATAACCCTATAGCACAGTTTAGACTACTCACTGCACTTCACCTGTTTATATCCTGTTCGCTGATCTATATTCATGTTACGGTTTACTTGCTACTGATAACTTGTTACTGTTCATACTTCATGTCTGCATATTTCATCACATCCTACTTGCTTAGAATTATTGATATTTTGACGCACTGACGTCTGGGATTTGCATGGCCCAGATCCCTTATCTTTATCGCATGTTGTCCAGGAGTATTTTGATCAATAGGCCGAGCAGTGAGGACCTGTTATTAGTTTAGTTTAGTTTCCTTTCAGTATTTTCATTCCTGATGTGAGCCCGCATTATGAGATGTACATTCCAGTTTATTAATATACTGGATCTTTTTGCTTCCGCATTATTTTTATTCTTGACTCGTTAATCTGGCTCATGGACATGTATTAGATAGTTGTTTATTATTTTACTGTTCTTGATATCTCTATTCTGGCTCATGGACATGTATTAGACAGTTGTTTATTATTTTACTGTTCTTGATATCTCTACAGCCGTAATGTGACTGTGGAAGAATATTTTCTATCCACAGGTAGCATGGTTGGCTCTGTCACGTGCCTATCTTAGCGCACTCTGGGAAGCGGGGTGTGACATAAGCCGTCAGCTGTACTAGCTGGACGTAACGGCTACCCAAGTATTGAGCGAACAGAAGATCAACAAGAAATCTTGTCTAAAATCCTGTAAAGCCTATAATTAACACTTACCGTACAGTCCGGTCTCTTCGTATGATATGTCACATATCGAGTCTAGGGGTGGAATCGTCAGACCCCAGTAACTTGATAAGTCATGCCGATGTATGGCTCATAACGGTTCGAGAAACTACTGATAACACTTACCAGTAAATCTCATCAGCCCTGGTCAGGGACTTACTGTTATAGCCAATCGAGCATAGCGCAACATCAACTCCCAATATCGGGAGAGACGAAACCCCTCCTATCGCTCACTGCCTCCATATGAATCGGGATTGTTCCCAAAATCCACCTGTTAGCACGACTCCTTTGAGCCGTGGTAAGGAGGAAATCAAAGCACAGTGGGAACCACACAAGACACTATGACGATCTCGGGTCTACAGACTAACCTGTATCAGTGTCAGTAGAGAACTGCTATCTGACGATAGGTATGATACCATCTAGGAGTTCTCAGCGAGTCTTGTTCAGTGTGCACATTCTCTAATGAGCACACGTGTACAATCTTTGATGTCAAACACCAATGGTTATGGGATCAACCATCGCCCCCTACAGGGTCAAGAAATGTACACACTAGTCTACTCTGGAATATCGATGCCCTGTCTCGATACTCCCTCGATTAGGAACAGTTAAATGATGTTCTTGTAGACTACACAAGTCCCAGTAGTATGATCCGCATCATAGTCCTGGTAGTCAAGTAAACATCCTAAGGGCTTTATCAACATGTATCAGAGAGACAGTATAATAATACAAGGGTACATGTTAAGATAAAGAGCAACCAGATAACATACTATCATATCGAGCAAGAAAGTCCTCTATATATATGTCTAAGCATCCACTATATCATACAATAATGGCCTCTAGGGCATACATATTCCTAACAATCTCTTACTTGCACTGAAGTCAGTTTTGCAGTATCTCATACCCAACATCCTAAAAAGTCTCTCAAACTGCATCTGGGGGAAGGCCTTCATGAGTGGATCCGCTATATTGTCCTTCGTGTCAATTCTCCTGACCTCGATCTCCCGTCGATCTACTATCTCCCGGATCAGGTGATACCGCCTAATAATATGTCTGGATCGCTGATGGGACCAGGGTTCCTTGGCCAAAGCCACAGCTCCATTGTTATCACAATACATAGGTATTGGATGCTCAATGGATAGAACCACACTAAGTTTAGCAATGAACTTCTTCATCCAGACAGCCTCTTTGGCAGCATCGTTGCAGCGATGTATTCAGCCTCCATCGTCGACTCTGCTACGGTATCTTGCTTAGAACTCTTCCAACATACCGCCCCTCCGTTGAGGGTAAAGACAAAACCCGAGACCGACTTACTGTCGTCCTTATCATTCTGGAAGCTCAAATCGGTAAAGGACTCCACCTGGAGTTCTCCGTTACCATACACCAAGAACATTTCTTTAGTCTTTCTCAAGTAGTTAAGAATGTTCTTCACAGCTTTCCAGTGTTTCTTCCCAGGATTTGATTGATACCTACTCACAACACCTAGTAAGTAAGCTACATCCGGTCTGGTACATAACATTGCATACATGATAGACCCGACTGCCGAAACATAGGGTATCCCTTGCATGCGGGCCTTCTCTAAATCAGTCTTGGGAGACATCTTTTTGGAGAAAGTGATTCCTGAACAAGCAGATAAATTACCATGCTTAGAATCTTCCATACTAAATCTCTTTAGTATGTTGTCAATGTACCTGGACTGGGACAATCCGAACATTCGTTTAGATCTATCGCTATAGATTTTTATCTTCAGGATGTAGGAGGCATCACCCAGATCTTTCATGGAGAAATTTAAAGATAAGAAAAGCTTGACCGAGTGTAGCATAGGAATATCATTTCCTATAAAGAGTATGTCATCCACACACAATACGAGGAAGACAACCTTACTCTCTACAACATTTTTATATATACAAGGTTCATCTACGTTTTTTGATGAAGTCAAACTCTTTGACCGCCACATCAAAACAGATGTTCCAGCTCCGCGATACCTGCTTTAATCCATAGATTGATTTAAGCAGCTTTCACACCTTTCCGCTGCTCCCACTGTCTACGAAGCCCTCTGGATGTGTCATGTACACGCTCTCTTCTAAATCACCATTTAGAAAAGCGGTCTTGACGTCCATCTGCCAGATTTCGTAGTCATGGTATGCAGCAATGGCAAGTAGGATCCTGATGGACTTAAGCATAGCGACAGGAGAAAATGTTTCATCATAATCGACACCAGCTCGTTGACGAAAACCTTTAGCAACAAGTCTAGCTTTGAATGTCTCAACCTTTCCATCTACACCAATATTCTTCTTAAAGATCCACTAGCTCCCGATGGGTTTTACCCCATCAGGAGCAACTTCCAAAATCCATACTTTGTTGGTGTACATAGATTCCATATCAGATCGTATAGCATCCAGCCATTTCACAGAGTCTCCACTTATGATGGCCTGCTCAAAACTAGTTGGGTCATCATCTTCCATGATACAATCCTTGCTCCCACCATCTATAAGAAAACCGTAGTATCTCTCAGGTGGATGAGAAACCCTACAAGATCCGCGGAGTGGCTGAGGTTTGTCGGAGACTATTGGATCCTCTGGTTCTATCAAATCATCAGTTGCAGTTTGTGTAGCTGGAACTTCTTCCGGCTCTACCTTATTACCACTAATTTCTTTCATAAGAAATTCCTTTTCTAAAAAGGTGGCATATTGAGAAACAATCACCTTTTGTTTCTCAGTGTGGTAGAAGATACATCTATGTGAATTCTTTGGATATCCATAAACTTGCAAAGAACTGATCGTGCCTCGAGTTTTTCCAAATTCTGTTTTTTAACATAGGCCGGACAACCCCATATCTTAACTCATTTAAAATATGGTCTCTTTCCACTCCATATCTCAATGGTGTTTTAGGCACAGATTTTGATGGAACTTAATTCAATAGGTATGCGGTTGTCTTAAGTGCATAACTCCAAAAGGAAATAAGTAACTCAGCATTACTCATCATAGAGCGCACCATATCTAACAGGGTGTGATTCCTCCACTCCGATACTCCATTGTGCTGTGGTGTATATGGAGGAGTAAGCTGAGAGAGAATCTCATTCTCTTTTAAGTAGTCTCTGAATTCTGTGTTCAAGTATTCTCCTCCCCGATCAGATCGTAAGACTTTAATACTTTTACCCGTCTTAGAAGATTCAGATTTGTGTTTCATCAGGAAAATAGGTCCGTATCTTGAGAGATCATCAGTGAATGTAATGAAGTACGAGGATTCATTCCTGGCATGTGTAGACATAGGACTGCATACATCACTATGTATTAGTCCCAAGAGTTCAGTAGCTCTTTCTCCGTGTCCAGTAAATGGAGTTTTGGTCATCTTCCCTTTGAGACATGAATCGCAAGTTTCATAAGATGTAAATTCGAACTAATTCAAATATGCATCTTTATGCAACTTAGCTAGTCTTGTCGCATTGATATGACCTAGTCTACATGTCACAAGAAGGTTTCGTTCATTTCTGAACTTTTCCTCTTGTGTGTGTTCTGTATTCTTAGAACTGTCGTTTGATTTAGAACGTATATACCATTACATAACGTACCAAACCCAATCAATACTTGATTTAGGAAAAAATTCATAACATTATCCTCCAATACAAAATTATATCCTTCTTATGTAACAAAGAAACTTATATAATATTGCATATCATGTTTGGTACGTAATAACAGTTGTTCAGAATCATTGTATTACCATTTGGTAATACCAGGTGATATTCACTAACTGCTTTGGCTGCAACAATTGATCCATTCCCTACTTTTAGAGACATATCATATTTTCCCAGTTCTCTACCTCTCCTTAGCCCATGTAACAAATTACAGACGTGGGATCCTGATTCGGTATCCAATACCCAGGACGTAGAACAAACTGTGAAACAGTTCTCGATAACGAACACACCCGAATAAGATGCATCATCATACTCTTTCTTCGTTCGGATTGCATGGGAATCCTGATATTCCCCTATTCCTAGCTCAGACTTATGACAATCATAAGAAAAAGCGGAACCAACGTTCCCCAGCTCAGTATAAAAAGCGGGTTCGGTCAATACATCCATATTATTATCTTGATTAAGGCGTGTCATGGTCGCTACCTGGAGAGAGAGAGAGAAGGAAACGCTTTAGCGTGTGCTCTTTGCAAGATTAGATTGGTTATTATCTTATCTAATAAAGATGGATCTCACTATTTTTATCAAATCTTCCTTCAAACCATAAAAGGTAAGATTAGCCGGGATTAATTACACCCTACAAGTTCGCCAATCAGTCAGCCAGGCAGGTATTACTACTCCGAGGGAGCCTCATCATGCTTTCGCATGGAACTAATTAAATAACGTCATTTCCGCAGGGGCATAACCCCGTTAACACCTTTCTTAAACACCTACTGGATCAGCTAATTGTAAAGTGGAAAAATCTCCCAGGAGTAACACTTACTCGCAGTGGATATCGGGATCCAACTACCTCATAGAAGGTATGCAATCTCATTGCAAATTTCAACACTTGAAATTCCCAAAATCTGTTTTTACCATTAGCAACTTATGACCTTAACAAGGTCAACAAATCATAAGCGCTAGTCAAGTTCAATCCGTCATTTCGTGATTGAATTAAACCCACCCGTACGACCCTTAACAAGGTCAACAAAGCCGTACGACTACCCTAATCCAATCGCATCACATGCGGCAGATAAGCACTAATCAGCTACAGCACACTACGCCTTGACAAGGTCAACAAACGCAATACGAATACTAAAAAAGCACTTATCTGAAATGACGTAAGGCTACGACTGGTTTTGATGAAAACCTTTAACGTAATGAACTTGATATCATTGTGGAATCAAGTGATTTGAAAAGGAGTGGTTTTTGTAGCATTTGCTAGTTTTGCTAAAGAGGTCACTTCCAGTGAGGGGATCTTGGCTCTTTCCTCATCGAATGAGGTGCTGGATATTCATCAAGGAATACCACTATGCAAAGCAAGAACTAGAAAAGCTATCAAAACAAAACCGAGTGGGTTGTAGCCTTTGCTAGTTTTGCTAAAGAGGTCACTCCCGGTGAAAGGATCTCGGCTCTTTCCTCATCGAATGAGGTGCTGGATATTCATCAAGGAATACCACTATGCAAAACAAAAACTAGAGCTACCTTTTTAAAAAAAATTTGATTCTACAACATCTTTAGGATTCTTTTCTTTCCATTAATCTCATTAATGAAATCCCATCATTTATGTTTCCCTAAATATCACAGAAAAGAAACGAAAATAGAACGTACACTTATGCTATCCGCATTTGCCACGGGGCCCGTCATGCACTGTTAGGTTACTTAACTAACGGCAGAGCCCGCTGGACTAGCACGGGTGCAAAAAATAAGCAACATTTATTATATATATAGCATTCGTCTCACGCAGTTATATGATCACATCACAGAACTCAAGCAGCAGAAATCAACATATGAAATATTGGATATAGTAGGAGGTCCATGTTTTAAATTCAGCTAGTAATGAAAAACACGGATTCCACGGTCGTGATAAATAACCAAACCCACATCCCTAGAACCCTACGAGAGCGGCAAGCAACCCTGCCAATTCTAGAGTTAGGAGATCCGGTCTCGACTCTTCGAGATGATCTCCCACTGGACTCTAGAACCCGATTACTTATTCTCCTCGTCTTGGGTCTATCCTAATGCGGAAAAGTAAATAATATACATCAATGGTGACATCATCCTCAACCCGGAAGTGTCCCAATAAAAGAATATTACATACATTTTTACATGAATGAAAATTAAAAAACTCTCATCTCACGCAAAAAACCCCGGCTATTCAATCACGACAATCCAATATAACATATCACAGCAACACATAACATCGCATGTCATCAACGTAATTAAATATGTGTATCCCTAATGTCGTTGACATATAACAACGAGATCGGGGATACACCACATATTACACTTACAGTCGCAGAAAAGAAATGAAAAACTACAATAATTAGAATCCGCAAACTCCTTAGACATCATAAATCCGGAATGTCTCATATTCCGAATTTCATGCCTAACCCTATAAACCTTACATTTTAGTCTCAAACTGAAAACTCTTTTTAATAAGCAGTCTGATAATTCAACAAGATTTTCGACTGTCGTGTTCGCGTACTATACGCGATTGCAACGGAGTTTTGATCCGAATTGAAACTCCGTGGTAATCGATCAACCGAGACTAAAATGCTAGATTTACAAAATACTAACTAGTTTTCACAAAACTAATTATTGTGGATTCCAAATATTGTATCACATAGCGTAAAGACTTACCCTAATGTTCTAACTTGGCTTTGATACCATGAAAGTGTGTCCTAGCACCACCACAAGGTTTTAACCGGTATCAAGCATGCAATTTTAAAAATTTCTTTGTGCTAAGCTACACTAACCTAGAATCTAACTAGAATATTAGGGTTAAGCATATGATAAAAGAAGAACTACATAAAGAGATGGAGACTACAACCTTTGTAGACCAAGTCCTTCTCTTTTATAGCTCTGGGTAGTAGTCCCTACGACTCCTCTAGGCTCCACTTGAAGAATGAACAAGCATCCTTCACGATCTTCATGTCGAAGATGATCCCCCGAAGCTCCTCTAATTCAAGCTACCTCTTCACTAACCTTTCATTAGTGAAGGAAACATCCTAATTGCTATTCTAAAGTAGGATGATGAAGTAGGGGTTCTAAGCTCACTTAGGATTTATCCAAAACCCTATGGTTCACATCACATGTGAGGGTTAAGGGTTGGAGGAGGAAGAAAGAGAGAGCTAGAGAGAATATGAGCTCAAGAAAAAATATCTCAAGTGAAGAATGGCTTCATCATTCTCTACACTTATTGAAGCATGGATCATAATCACATTATTAAAATCCAACCATGCTTCAATAGTATGGACAAATGAATAAACAAATAGAAAAGTCATGCCTCATCCATTCCACAAATATCTCCTCATTTTCCACCTCTGTTTCTATTTTCTAAAAATAGAAAATCCAAGCCATGCTTCATAATGTATATATATATATATATATATATATATATACATACATACATACATACATACATATATCATATATATATATATATACACATTAAGAAAAGAAAATAATTAGTGAGCAATAATATTAGTTAATATATAATTATATCAAATATAAATATATATCATATTATTAAATCAACACTTGATTCAATAATCCGGTTATATCACATATAACCGACTAATATTATTTATCTGTATATCACATTATCAAATCAACACTTAATTCAATAATCCGGTTATATCACATATAACCTGACCGATAACAAATGTCGCAAGATTAAAATACGGCATCTCATACTCGTATTTAATCAGGCCCCCGCACATATCAATATATGTACCCTACTTCGTTTCGCTTGAACTATGAAATCTCTGTGTGGGACTCTAAAGACTCGTCAATACACCAGCAGTAGGTGATGATCACATCGGTCACCCACAAGCCGTCAGCGGTACTAGCTGGACGTAACGGCTACCCAGGTATTGAGCGAACAGAAGATCAAAAAGCAAGTTTGTCCAAACTCCCGTAAAGCCTATAAGTAACACTTACAGTACAGTTCGGTCTCTTCGTCTGATATGTCGCATATCGAGTCTAGGGGTGGAATCGTCAGACCCCAGTAACTTGATAAGTCATGCCGATGTATGGCTCATAACGGTTCGAGAAACTACTGATAACACTTACTAGTAAATCTCATCAGCCCTGGCCAGGGACTTACTGTTATAGCTAATCGAGCATAGCGCAACATCAACTCCCAATACCGGGAGAGACGAAACCCCTCCTATCGCTCACTGCCTCCATGCGACTCGGGACTGTACCCAAAATCCACCTTTTAGCACGACTCCTTTGAGCCGTGGTAAGGAGGAAATCAAAGCATAGTGGGAACCACACAAGATACTATGAAGATCTCGGGTCTACAGACTAACATGTACCAGTGTCACCAGAGAATTGCTATCTGACGATAGGTATGATACCATCTAGGAGTTCTCGGCGAGTCCTATTCAGTATACCCATTCTTTAATTTGCACCTGTGTACAATTTTTGATGTCAAACACCAATAGTTATAGGATCAACCATCGCCCCCTACAGGATCAAGAAACGTACACAATAGTCTACTCTGGAATATCGATGCCCTGTCTCGATACTCCCTCGACTAGGAACAGTTAAAGGATGTGCTTGTAGATTACACAAGTCCCAGTAGTATGATCCGCATCATAGTCCTGGTTGTCAAGTAAACATCCCTAGGGCTTTATCAACATGTATCAGAGAGATACAGTATAATAATACAAGTGTACATGATAAGATAAAGAGCAATCAGATAGCATACTATCATGTCGAGCAAGAAAGTCCTCTATATATATGTCCAAGCATCCACTATATCATACAATAATGGACTCTAGGGCATACATATTCCTAACAATTTATTGGAGTTTTTGAGGATAGAGAAAGATAGTAGGAAATTACCTAAGGATTTTGGGGGCCCAACTCCACCAAGCCGCCGCGGTTCCGCCGCCAAATGCCTAATTATGTCGCGGTTTCGTCGCGGTTTTAAGGGATGTTTTGCCAATTTTTCTTCAGCGCTTCCCTATGCTCCTCTGGTCTAAGTTGAAATCTATCAATCACTATTTCCTTAATCCAGTTACTCCAGATTTTCTTGCAAACTTGTACAATAATCGTTAAAAACATAAGATGCGGTATTTTTTTAATTTTATTTTATGGTTGACGGATTTTATAAGAAATCAACCCGAATAACAGGAAGAAAAATTACGACCGTTTCCCCGGTAATGGCGCTATTTGTTTGGTCTATGCAAAGAAGTGTTTTCGTAAAGTAACTGCAATCAAGACGGTTTCGCTAGTAGCTAGCCGCGATGAGTACGGGTTGTCCACAGGGAAACGTTAACTCTTTTCTTATTTTAGACGTGTTGATTAAAGATGGGTAGATGTTTGTTGTTACGGATATAAGATTTATAAAGAAAAGACTTGTAGGATTCATAGGACTTAGTAGTAATAGATGAATAATTAAAAATGACTCCTTTTATCTTTTAATAGTTTAAAACTAGATCGATAGTGATGAATGTAGATTAGGGTTCTTTTGAAAGAAACTAGGGTTTCCCCACTACTAACTCTTGTCCTTGCATTGATCTCTATTTATGTCTATCCCCTAACAAAACAAGTGTTAAACCAATCTCAAATCGTGGTCGTGACTAGAAATAAATTGGTAGCGCGCCCAACAAGGACGTAAACATTTATTTTGCTAAACTTTATAGACTTTAAAATGTATAAAAGAGGTTAAGATATTTTATCATCCATTGTTCCACCCTATCCTACGAACCCTAGCAAGCTAGGAATTACTCGCTCATGGTTAAAGATTTAGAAGAAAGGATGAAGAGTGAAAACATGATTAAGATGCGAAAAGTAAGTGCGGAAATTAATTACAAAAAAGAATAATAAAAACACTACTTTTATTAATCAACTATTGCATTTACAAATCCTTTGAAAGTATATTACAAGAACCCTGGTTGCTCTAGATCTCTTTCTTATTGGAAGTAGATGACTAGCTGATGATCACTCGGATGCGTGGATCACTTGGACCTCTTGATCTCTTCGATGATGATTTTTAATGTGCAGCTCTCGGTCCTATATATAATCCCAGAAATTAGAAACCATAGATGACATCTGTGAATATATGTTGTTAAAATCAAATACCCAAAATATCACATTCTTTGGCTGCAAATGAGCCGCGGAACAGCTGAATATAGCCTTGTGTTCAGTTGATAAAACTGCACATTTAATATGACATTTTTCCTACTATTTCTATATTAGAAAAGGTGTTTATTATAATATATGATACATATGAGGGTTTATTTGTAAAAATACCAATTTCATGTGTTTATATATTATAATTAACATTTGGTAGGAAAATAAACATAAATACCATTGACCAAATCTTAATGGTGAAATAAAACAAATTCTACTAATATTATTTGTTGAGTTGTTGTGCAGAATTTTCAGGGTCAAAATCAAGGGAATCAAAGTTGTTAAAGCAAACCTGCCTAATTAAGAAAGTAAACTAAGAAATCAAGTCTGACAGTAACGAAGAAAAGATTTTCAGTTTCCAGAGATTCCAAAGATCGCCACGAGTCATGAAGATGAAAGCCCAGAAGACCAAATCAAAAGATCCTCCTAAAAGGCCGCGGGTCCGCGGGCAAACCCATCTATTGGCCGTGGATCCGCCGCGTGCCAGATGAGTTGGGAGTTGAGATTTCTCTGTTAGGATCTTAACCTCTGGTTTCCAAATTAGGAAGCTAGGGTTCTGGCTCTGGGACTATAAATAAAGACCGAGAGCCTCTTGGAAAAATCATCAAGCTGAAGAGATCACGAAGTCCAAGACAGGCTCACACATCCAGGCTGATCATCAACTGTTCGTCTACCTTCTTAGAAGAGATCGAGAAGCAAACTAGCATTTGCAATAATTTTCTAAGGAAATAAAGTGTAAATGAATTTTGTTGATTAATAAAGATAGTTCTTTTTATTATTCTATTTCTTTGTAGTTTTAATATGATTTCTCTCTCCATCTCTTCTTCTCCCAACATGCGCGAGTAATTCTCCGCTTGTTAGGGTTCGTAGGATTATGGTAGATTAATAGATGATGAAGATCCTTAAACTCTTTTTACGTCCTATAAAGTTTATAAACTTTACCAAAAGAACCATTAACATCCTAATCGGGCGCGCTACTAATTTATTGTTAATCTCGACCGCGATTAAAGATTAGATTAATGATTGTTTTGGTAAAGGCTAGATATGAACGGAGTTCCATGTTGAGATAGGGGTTAAGAGTGGGAACCCTTTCCCTCCAGAAACCCTAATCTACATGCATCACTGTCGTTCTAGTTTTAAATCTATTAAAGGATAAAAAGAGTAATCTTTAATTAATCATCCATAACTACTAAATCCCAATGAACCCTACAAGCCCCCTTTTTATATTAAACTTACATCCTTAATTAATCTAGATCTATATTTTGCATCCGTGTTTAACATAGATTTAGAACCTACAACCATTCTTTATTCTTCCTCCTTTCTTTCTCAACACGCCTAAGGTAAGAATAAATTATTCAACGTTTCCCTGATGACGACCCGTATTCATTTCGGTCTAGCTACGCGCGACACCGTTATTGATTGCGGTTATTCTACAAACACAACTCTAAATTCATATCAATCAAATGGCGCCGTTGCCGGGGATACGTGCGTAATTTTTTTTTATTCTTACTATTTGTGCTGAATTCTTATTCGATCTATATCATAATTAAAACAAAACTGCAAATTGCATATTTAACGAATTGTGAGGATTTTGCAAGGAGATCTGGAGTCACGGACTTGAGGAAATGGAAAGACAGAGACATTCAAGGAGATCCAGAGGAGTACAGAAGGCCAGAGAGAAAAATTTCATCAATTGATCTTTCTTCTTTACGGCGGATCCACGGCAAAGAAGCCCAATTCGCGGCGGAAGCGCGGCGGAATTGAAGATCTAGGGTTCCAAACTTCTCTGGTAAGATTCTAAACTCTTTCTCTCTCCTCTGAAATCCAATAAAATATCTTTTCTGCAGGATTCTTTGCAAAATATCGCCGCTCAAAAATCTTTTTGCAAAGTTTTTTGATTGGTTTGTTTTGAATATTTTAATACGGACTTTAAGGGGCAAAGACCAAATCCAGATTAGGTGGGGATTTTATCACCATTCCTAAGCCCACAAATCACAAACAGAGCATCCGCATTAACCCTACATTAATTTAAAAAATATCTAGACAAGACTCTAAGGACTGTCGCGCTCAATAAGGATAGAGGAAGGTCTTGGGTAATCTATAGCTTATCCGCATTACTTTTGTGGTTTCTAGGCAAGTGGTTACTTAATTAGGCCCACTACTTACGTAGTGGATACCTCCTACTTACCTGGCACTTATCTGGCCATAAGAGTAGTAAATAGGTGGTAGAGGATTGATCCTGCGGCTTGTCCTTTGGAAGTTTAGGAGCGGTCTAGAGGCTTGACCTAGGTAACCTTAGTTCTAGGATTGTTTGTGAATTTTTGTGTGATTTGTCTTAAGTCCCACTTTTTCAAAACAGACCAATTTTAAATCACACACACGCTGCCACTTGCGCTAAACCCGCTTAGTGCATGCTTGGCTGGACACGGGATTCTAATGCCCGTCTTATCCGCGTTCCTGCTATCGACTCCGAAGTCGGTGCTTCTTCATCTTCTTTTCCCCCACCACACACCACGACCGAGATGGACGGTACTCCATCAAATTATAACACCACGCTGCCACCGCCCGTAGGTGAGCAGAATCCACCACGCATCTCTCTCCAAGAAAGATGCTATCCTATCCGTGGTCCACTTCCCACTTGTCTATCTATTCCACCAGCTAACGGGGATAATTTTGAAATTAAACCCCACTACATCATCTGTTGCCCAAATTTCACGGGCTTGAGTATGAAGACGCGTACGTTTTCATCACTAAATTCGAAAACATATACGCAATGATGGGTACTTCACAACTGACTGTGGATGCTATGCGCTTGCGTCTTCTCCCATTCACTCTGTGGGACTTGGCAGAAAAATGGCTTTATAATATTGCCGCACACTCTATCACTAATTGGGATGAATTCGTAATAGCATTTCTTAAGAAGTTTTACCCAAACCATAAGACCGCCCATATTAGGAGCGAGATCAACCAGTTCACCCAGCTTCCTAATGAACCATTTTGGAAGTGCTTTGAACATTTCAAGGATCTGCTTGTTTAATGTCCTCATCATGGAATACAAAGATGGGATTTGTGTCGAATTATATATGAGGGCATTAATCCAGCGACAAAGCAGATGTTTGAAACAATGTGTCAATGCAATTTCATGTCCAAAGACGATGGTGAAGCTTGGAAATATCTGGAAGACCTCGCTGAAAACACTTTGCAGTGGGAAAGCGTAAGACCGCCTTCATCTAGGGGAGGTATTCACCAACTCGATGTTTTCATCGCAGTAAAAGCCGAAATGGCAACAATGCAGAAGAACTCGACGCTATTGAGAACAAATTCTCATCAGTCTCCCTAAATCAGGTAACGCTTCCCAAGACCGTCTGTGGTTGCTGTTCAGATTCTTCACACTTAACGGATGAATGTCCTATGAATGTATCTTTTTAAGGTCATGAGCAAACTAATGCTTCTTTTCAGCAGCGACCTAGAAACGATCCTTATTCTTCCACGTACAATCAAGGATGGAGGAATCATCCTAACTTTGCTTGGAACCAAAACCAACCCCAAAATCAAAACTAGTTCCAAAGCAATTATCAAAGACCTCCTCCACAGCAACCACAACCACAAAGTTAGCACCCCTTTCAGTCACAAAATTTTCAAAATCCGGCCAACACTTCTGTACCGCAATTGGCCGGTACTGATAACTCTTCACTCGCACAAACTTTGGATTTGTTTATGAAACATTCCATGAAAATGTCGGCTGATATGAAGTATTCTATTGATACCATAAAGAAAGACTCCGCCTCCCATGGTGAGAGTATTAAATCAATAGAAAACCAAATTGCACAGTTAAACGCCGCGATGAGTGCAAGAGAAAAAGGGAAACTCCCATCTCAACCCCTACCGAATCCTGGCCACTCACAAAATCATAATGTGAATGCCGTTACTACGTTGAGATCGGGAAAAGTGCTGAATAACCAAGTGGGTGAGCAATTTGATGATGTTAGTGACACCAATGATACCCCAGCTTCTACTTCTTCCCCTAATTTGTCTAGTCTCCCACCTTCATCCGAGCCTATTCTCCGTTTTCCCCAAGGCTCGAACACTTCGCCCAATCTATCTAAGACGATTCCCACTCCAATTTTGGGATCGAATCCGTCCCCACAATCTTCTCCACAAATGTTGGACCCAAAACTTATTAATCAAGCTCCATTTCCAAACAGATTAAGGGCCAACAGACCTAACCCACAAATGGAGAAAATTGTGGAAATGTTTAAGCAAGTTAACGTAAATATTCCTCTCCTAGATGCTATTTAACAAGTCCCATCTTATACAAGAATCCTTAAAGACTTGTGCACTAGGAAGAGAAAAACTCAAGTGCCTAAAAAAGTTTTCTTGACGAGTAATGTTAGCACAGCTTTTACCCAGCAAATACCAAAGAAACGTAAGGACCCTGGCTGTCCTACCATCTCTATTTCTATTGGGGGTAAAAATATTAATCGTGCTTTACTCGACCTTGGTGCTAGCGTTAACTTGCTTCCTTATTCAGTATACGAGCAGTTAGGGATTAGAGAGTTGAAACCCGTCCATTGTACTCTCCAGATGGCAGACCGATCAATCACCAAACCACGGGGTGAACTAGAGGATGTGTTAATTAAAGTCGGGGAATTCATATTCCCTGTAGACTTTATTGTTTTAGATACACAGCCTGTGGAAAACCCATGCAATCAAATCCCGGTGATACTCGGTCGACCCTTCCTAGCAACTTTTAACACTGTAATTAATTGTCATAACGGTTCTATGAACTTATCCTTCGGGAAGATGACAATTGAGCTTAATATTTACAAGTTAGGAAGTCAACCATCGGAACCTTCTACTCATTTGCTTGATGTTTGTTCCATCCACGAGATAGCTCCTGAAAGCTGCATGGATGAGGAACTTTGCTTTGATGGATCTCGACAACACTAGTGAGACATCGTTTGATCTTGCACAACTTAATAGTGAGGATATGTTCGATGAGTCCACCCCTGAGTTTGAATCCGTTGACTCGTCGCAAAAGTCAGTAGCACTTTCCGAGTCAATATCCTATGCAAGTTTTGAACCTCTTAGGGAGTCCGAATATCATTCCCTTACCTCACCTTCTATGTCTCTCCGCCAATACTTGATCTCAAACCGCTACCTTCTCATCTTAAATATGCATATTTAGGTGAGAATGAGACTTTGCCAGTGATTATATCCGCTTCTCTAGCTTTAGAGCAAGAGAACGCACTTTTGGCAGTGTTGAGATTGAATCGGCAAGCATTTGGTTGGACAATGGCTGACATCAAAGGGATTAGTCCCTTAATTGTTGAATATTATATATATCTGATGGATGAAGCCAAACCAACCCGAGACCCACAAAGACGGTTAAATCCCGTTATGAAGGAGGCGGTAAAGAAAGAAATCGTCAAGTGCCTTGATAGTGGTATAATTTACCCTATATCCGATAGCCAATGGGTAAGTCCGATTCACGTAGTCCCTAAAAAGTCTGGCATCACGGTCATAACTAATGTGACTAATGAGTTGATCCAAACACGCACCCAAACTGGATGGCGCGTATGTATTGATTACAGAAAACTCAATGCCGCGACGAGGAAAGATCACTTCCCTCTACCTTTCATTGACCAGATGTTAGAACGATTAGCTGGACACGAATACTATTGCTTCATGGACGGATACTCTGGCTATAACCAGGTCCCCATCACCGAAAAGGATCAAGATAAAACCACATTTACTTGTCCTTTCGGTACTTTTTCTTATAGACGCATGCCCTTTGGGTTATGCAACGCTCCCGCTACATTTCAGCGGTGTATGATGGGGATATTCTCAGATATGGTGGAGAATTTTCTGGAAATTTTTACGGACGATTTCTCCATTTTTGGGGACTCCTTTGAGGAATGCCTTCGTAATCTTGACGCGGTTCTTACCCGCTGTAAGGATAAGAACTTAACTTTGAATTGGGAAAAATGCCATTTTATGGTCCAAGAAGGTATTGTCCTTGGACATATAATTTCACGAAAAGGCATTGAGATTGACAGATCTAAAATAGATGTCATTCATAACCTCCCTCGTCCCAAATGCGTCAAAGATATACGATCCTTCCTTGGTCATGTAGGATTTTATAGGAAATTCATTAAGGATTTCAGCAAAATTGCTAGACCCTTAACCCTTCTATTGGCCAAGGATACTACATTTTACTTCGATTCGGATTGTGAGGCTGCTTTTGAATCGCTTAAAGGATCGCTCACTACAGCACCCATTCTATCATCTCCGGATTGGAACCACCCGTTCGAGCTTATGTGTGATGCATCAGAATTTGCTATTGGTGCAGTCTTAGGACAGCACATTGATAAGATGCCACATGTAATTTACTATGCAAGTAGAACCTTGAATGATGCACAAATAAATTACACAACTACCGAGAAAGAACTCTTGGCAGTTGTATTTGCATTAGAGAAATTCAGGCCCTACTTGATTGGCTCGCCAATAGTGGTTTACACTGATCACTCCGCCCTACGACATTTTTTATCAAAGAAGGATGCGAAGGCCAGGCTAATACGTTGGATCCTATTGTTACAAGAATTTGATCTTGTCATCCGAGACAAGAGTGGATGTGAAAAAGTTGTAGCCGACCATCTTTCACGCATCACTTCTTCACCAACTTTGACCGTGCCGATAAATGAATTATTTCCTGACGAACAGCTCTTGACTGTATCCCACGAACCTTGGTTCATGGATATTGTGAACTATCTTGCGACGGGACTTATTCCTAGTGATTGGTCGAAACAAGACAAACTTCGATTTCTATCCCACGTAAAATACTTTTACTGGGATGAACCTTATCTATTTAAGTATTGTTCCGATCAAATCATTCGCAGGTGTGTCCCTAACGATGAATTCAAGAGTGTGTTATCATTTTGTCATGATCAGGCATGCGACGATCATTTTGGTCCGCGAAAAACGGCTGAGAAAGTTTTGCAATGTGGCTTTTATTGGCCAATATTATTTAATGATGCATATGAACATTGCAAAACTTGTCCGCAATGTCAGCATTTGGGTCGGATTTCATGAAGAAACGAGATGCCGCTCCAACCGATATTGGTTGTGGAAATATTCGATGTTTGGGGTATTGATTTTATGGGCCCTTTTCCCAACTCTTTTGGGAATTTATATATCTTGTTAGTGGTTGATTATGTCTCGAAATGGGTGGAAGCAATACCGTGTCGCACTAATGATAACAAAGTTGTCATTAAGCTCCTTAAAGAAAATATCTTTTCGCGATTCGGACACCCCCGCGCTATAATTAGCGACAACGGGACACATTTTTGTAATCGGTCTTTTGAGACCTTGATGCGGAAATATTCAATCACTCACAAGCTTTCTACGCCCTATCATCCCCAAACAAGCGGGCAAGCTGAAATCTCAAATAGGCAGATCAAACAAATTTTGGAGAAGACGGTTTCTAAAAACCGTAAAGATTGGTCAACCAAATTGACGGATGCTCTTTGGAAATTTCGCACCGCTTATAAGACTGATCTTGGTATGTCTCCATACCGCCTTGTGTTTGGGAAGGCATGCCACCTTCCTGTCGAGATCGAACATAAAGCAATGTGGGCTATTAAAGAGCTTAATTTCGATTTTGATCATGCGTGCAGCTATCGGAAGCTGCAAGTGAATGAGCTAAGCGAACTCCGCGATGAAGCTTACGATAATGTGGTGATAGTAAAGAACAGGACTAAAGTATTCCACGATAAAAACCGTTTTAGAAAAACCTTAACATCGGGGCAACAAGTCCTTCTTTACGATTACCGTCTCCATCTTCATCCGGGTAAGCTTAAATCTCATTGGAAGGGACCTTTTGTGGTGCGGTATGTACACTCGCACGGGGCAGTAGAAGTTGAAAATTTGAAAAACGGTTCAATTTTTAAAGTAAATGGGTATAGATTAAAACCGTATTTCTCTGCTGACCCAGCGGAGGAGCTCCTATTTTTACAGGAGCCGCTTTATCAGAACTGAATTTCCTCCGCCTCACCTCCATGTTTTAGTAACATTTGCTCATTTTTAGAATGGAGGTGAGTGAAAATGGACTTAACTGAATATCTGTGCGTGCCAAAAAACAAGTTTGGGGGTAGTTTTCATTTAACTATTATTTTACCCCTTTTTGTCTCTCCCCAAGTATACAGGTCCATGCTCTCAAAAGTCAACATCAGTGAGGACACTGCTGAAAACAGGTTTGGGGGGGGGGTTGTATTCACTGAATTATCTTTGACACTGGGCATTCAAATTTTTTTTTTATAACAAAAGAGTTGAGTGAAAAAAAATTATATTTAAAAGATAGGAATATTTCAAGAAAACCAAGAAAATTAGAAGTTTTCTTAAACGAACTAGTAATAAGTAGTTATGAGCTGTTGTCCCAAGGGTTAGTAAGATGAAAGAAGTCACTAATCTGAGGATAAAAATAAGTCTGAAAAATAGTTCCTATTCCGGAAGCCAAACATCTGAACGTTGATACCCTACTATATGCACTTACACACGTCTTGAAACTCGGGATAGTAGAGGATACCTTGAAATGCTCTTGTCTAAAAACCAAAGTATGAAGAAAGTAAAAAAATGAATAAAAGATAAAATGGTGGAGAAAAATGAACACTGGTTTTGTTATCACTAAGGCAGCAAAAAAAAATATAGCGAGGGTGCTTCATCACCTAGTGCCTTAGACCAACTGGTCTTGGAGTCACTGCTAAGCCTTAGGTGGTGCAAGACGAGGAAAATACTAATACACCTAATCAAGCAAACACATGAGTAATCGGTCGGTTCGTACCTCAAGAAGTATTAACAGTCGCATGAAAAATGTGCGAGCAAAACCATCCAAGTATTCATCAAATTAAAAAGTACTGAGGTAGATGGACAAGAGTATGATAACTTGAATTGAATTCTCCGAGTATAGGGATATTCTATACACACGTAGGGGTATATGATCGATATTTGGATGAAAGGTAGGAATGAAGAATAAAGACGATGTTTTATTGAGGGATGATGTGATTTCTAACATCTTTTCATGACTATTAAGATATGGCTCATGACAACTGAAAAGCTAGTGTAGTTGGAAACTCTAAATTTTCAAAGTCTTTCTTTTATAGTTCTTATCTTTATATGTAACTTTCACCATCTCTCTTTTATTATAAGATTTTATGGGTGTAATCCGCTGAAAACCCTCAGAAGACAACACTCCTCCTACTAGGGACACCTAGAGGTTTAACGGCTTGTTGCACGTGCTCAGTGCAATCGTGTTGCCTACGAAAGTGTGCTTAGTTTTCTCCTTTCTTTTTCTCCTCCTCTTGAATAAACTAGTTTGCTCGGGACGATCAAAGATAAGTTTGGGGGTATTTGTTCAGTTGATAAAACTGCACATTTAATATGACATTTTTCCTACAATTTCTATATTAGAAAAGGTGTTTATTATAATATATGATACATATGAGGGTTTATCTGTAAAAATACTAATTTCATGTGTTTATATATTATAATTAACATTTGGTAGAAAAATAAGCATAAATACCATTGACCAAATCTTAATGGTGAAATAAAACAAACTCTACTAATATTATTTGTTGAGTTGTTGTGCAGAATTTTCAGGTCCAAAATCAAGGGAATCAAAGTTGTTAAAGCAAACCTGCCTAATTAAGAAAGCAAACTAAGAAATCAAGTCTGGCAGTAACGAAGAAAATATTTTCAGTTTCCATAGATTCCAAAGATCGCCACGAGTCATGAAGATGAAAGCCCAGAAGACCAAATCAAATGATCCTCCTATAAGGCCACGGATCCGCCGCGTGCCAGATGAGTTGGGAGTTGAGATTTCTCTGTTAGGATCTTAACCTCTGGTTTCTAAATTAGGAAGCTAGGGTTCTGGCTCTGGGACTATAAATAAGGACCGAGAGCCTCTTGGAAAAATTATCAAGCTGAAGAGATCACGAAGTCCAAGTCAGGCTCACGCATCCAGGCTGATCATCAACTGTTCGTCTACCTCCTTAGAAGAGATCAAGAAGCAAACCAGCATTTGTAATCATTTTCTAAGGAAATAAAGTGTAAATGAATTTTTTGATTAATAAAGGTAGTTCTTTTTCTTATTCTATTTCTTTGTACTTTTAATATGATTTCTCTCTCCATCTCTTCTTCTCCCAACATGCGCGAGTAATTCTCTGCTTGTTAGGGTTCGTAGGATTAGGGTAGATTAATGGATGATGAAGATCCTTAAACTCTTTTTACGTCCTATAAAGTTTATAAACTTTACCAGAAGAATCATTAACATCCTAATCGGGCGCGCTACCAATTTATTGTTAGTCTCGACCGCGATTAAAGATTAGATTAATGATTGTTTTGGTAAAGGCTAAATATGAACGGAGTTCCATATCGAGATAAGGGTTAAGAGTGGGAACCCTTTTCCCTCCAGAAACCCTAATCTACATGCATCACTGTCGTTCTAGTTTTACATCTATTAAAGGATAAAAAGAGTAATCTTTAATTAATCATCCATAACTACTAAATCCTAATGAACCCTACAAGCCCCCTTTTTATATTAAACTTACATCCTTAATTAATCTAGATCTATATTTTGCATCCGTGTTTAACATAGATCTAGAATCTACAACCATTCTTTATTCTTCCTCCTTTCTTTCTCAACATGCCTAAGGTAAGAATAAATTATTCAGCGTTTCCCTGAGGACGACCCGTACTCATCTCGGTCTAGCTACGCGCGACACCGTTATTGATTGCGGTTATTCTACAAACACAACTCTAAATTCATATCAATCACCTTGTTTGGCCGCAGTTCCGCGTCGGTTTGGTGGCTTCAGTTTTTGGGATTTTTTCTGATATTTTATCATGATGTTTGGAGATCTTCTTGATGTCTATATTCTGAGAATAATTATGAGTCTCTGTCGTTGCTAAATCTTACGATTTGCTTCCATATTTTGGCAGATTTGATTCCGACATCCCGATTTAACTCGGATCTCTTGGATTCCAGACCTGAGCTAATATCTGCACAATATCTCAAGTCATAGTGTTAGTAGTATTTGGTATTTTTGAGATATTATCCTAACCATTTTATATGATATTAAATCTTAATAATATTGATTAGAAATATTTGATATGATATGTATATTTTAATTACAAAGATTTCATATAAATATTATATGCATATATTTTTCGTAATTATGTTAATTAAAATGTAGAAACATATGATAATAATATTTTTACAAATAAACCCTCATATGTTCTATATTTACAATAAACAACTTTTAGTTCTTAACAATAGTAAGAAAAATGTTCATTCAAATGTACAATATTTTAGACTAATCACCCGGCACGACTTATTGCGCTAATAGGGGTCTGACGTTTATCATCCCCCTAGGCCCGATATGAGAGTATCTTAGACAAACAGACCGGACTGTACGGAAATTTTCACAGATAGGCTCAGTAGGAGTTCGGATGAGTTTTCTCATCGACCTTCTTATTGGCAGATACCTGGGTAGCCGTTACGTGCAGCTAGTACCGCTGACGGACTTATGGTTAAACCCACTGCCAGCGCACTGTCGAGTCTTTAGAGTCCCACATAGAGGGTTTCCCTAGTTCGGGCGAAACGATGTAGAGGCCACATGATTTTACGGTATGGTTCTGATCACATACGTGTACTGGCTACACCGATGTTGTTCGGACGGATAATACTAGTGGGTTTTGGTTTAAGCCGGATCCTAGTATTATATTATTGGATTGTTATCATCTCATTGTATCCGTATTTTTTGGAATACGAATACGGTTATGTATATACGGTGAGGGCATTCTTGTAATTTCACAAGACATTCATCTAGAAGGGGACACCTCAATATTTGGATTTATCTATTTTGGAAAATAGATTAACGAGTTATAAATGGAGATATTTGTGGCATGGAGTTAAGCATGGCTCATGACTTCGTTTATTTGTTTGGACTCACTATTCAAGCATGGTTGTTATTTCTTATTATGTAATAATGTATGCATGAGGTGAGAACAAGATTGTGTTAGTTAGATGTATGCCCTAGAGGCCATTACTGTACATGCGATGTATATTGTAGTGGATGCTTGGACATATATAAGGAGGACTTTCTTGCTCGACATGATAGTATGCTATCTAGTTGCATTTTATCTCAACATGCACACTGATTGTCTCTCTATTACATGTTGATAAAGCCTTTAGGATCAGTACTTGACTACCAGGACTATGATGCAGATCATACTAGTGGGGACAGGGTAGTCGATAAGTACATCCTTCAAATGTTCCTAGTCGTGGGAGTATCGAGACAGGGCATCGATACACCAGAGTAGACTAGCGTATGCGCTTCTCGACCCATATGATGGGCGATGGATGATCCCATATCCATTGGTGTTTGACATCAGAGAAGGTATACGGGTGCTCAGTAGAGACTGGGTACACTAGACGGACTCGCCGAAAACTCCTAGATGGTATTATACCTATCGTCGGATAGAAGTTCTCTGGTGACACTGGTACAGGTTAGTCTGTAGACCCAAGATCGTCATACAGTCTTGTGTGATTCCCACTGTGATTTGATTTCCACCTAACCACGGTCAAGAGATCGTGCAAAACGGTGGCTTTTGGGTACAGCCCCGAGTCACATGGAGGCAATGAGCGATAGGAGGGGTTTCGTCTCTCCCGGTATATGGAGTTGATGTTGCGCTATGCTCGATTGGTCATAACAGGAAATCCCTAGCCAGGGTTGCTGAGATTTACTGGTAAGTGTTACCAGTAGTTTCTAGAACCGTTATGGATCTTGCATCGGCCTGACTTATCAGGCTATTAGGGTCTGACGTTATACCAACCCCAGGCTGTGATATGCGACATATCAGACGAAGAGACCGGACTGTACGGTAGTGTTACTGATTGGATTCGCAGGAGTTATAGCAGGCTTGCTTGTTGATCTTCTGATCGCTCAATACCCGGGTGGCCGTTACGTTTAGCAGACCGCTTGCGGCTTGTGGGTGTTTGATATGATCATCACCTACTGCCGACTTATTGACGAGTCTTTAGAGTCCAACACAGAGGTTTCCTGGTTCATGCGAAACGGAGTAGGAGCACATATGTGATATGTGCGGGACTGAGATTAATACGCGTATGTGATACCGCATTCTATTCTCGTGATATGTGACATCAAAGGTTATATGAGTTATAGCTAGGTTATCGGATCAAGTGTTGATTCGATAAGTTGTTACATTTGATATTAGTTGGTTATATGTAATATAGCCGGATTATTAAATCAAATGTTGATTTAATTATTTAATGTAGAATTAATATATTTGATATATTAAATTACATTAACTAATATTGGCTCACTTAAGTATTCATTTTTCTCATTATGATACATTAATATATATGTGATATATATTAATTATATTCTTTTTGCACAAAATATATATGTGATATATATTGTTGTGTATGCTAGGTTATACATGCAACATGTATGCATAAGACTTATACCATGCTAGGGTTAATGTTAGGGTTAATATTTATTCTTAAGTAATTACAATTAGTGGAGATATTTTGATGGTTGGAAGCTTGGAGAAGTTTCAAGATAACCATTGACTTAGTCCACTCTTTTATTTTCCTTAAGATATTTATCAACCCAACCATTAACCCTACACAATGGTTAACTCTCTATAAGGGTTATATATATGATATACTCATCCATGGTTGCATTTTTAACCTTAATGGATTCATTCTTTCATCACTTGAGTTTCATCTTCTTCTTCCTCATTTTAAGCTTTCTAGCTTTTGACAAAGTGATGATAGATTGTGAGAAAACCAAATCTAAAGTGAGCAATATTCCTACTTCATCATCCTCTAGTATTAGCCATTTAGTTTAGGGTGTTTGCTTCACTAATCTATACAATTAGTGAAGAGATAGCATGGGCTAGTGTCTCCTCGACGTAGATCATCTTTGGCCTCGAAGACTTCGAAGCAAGCTTGTTCATTTCTTCATGGGAGCCTTTCTAGAGTATGGGAGTTCGATGATCGCAGCGTAGGGACTACTACACGGAGCTATTGAAGTGATGGACCGGTCTACAAAGGTTGTATTCCTTGTTCACTTAGATGTAAACAGTTTACATTCAATGTTTAACCCTAATTCTCTAGTTAAGATCTTGGTAAGGGTTTGTTTAGCACCCCAAAATTTTAAAGCAGCATGATTGATGCTTGCCAAAACCTTGCTAAGGTGCTAACGAAACCCTACAGTGGTATCAGAGCCAGGCTAGAGCATTAGGCGTTGCGTAGGCGAAGTTTAAAGTCCGATCGAACTCCGAAAGCCCGAAACGACCCCCTTTCTGGAAATTTTTCCAAAAGTTGGATTTCTCCATATTAAAAATACTCAGAAAATCATGCAGGGAATTCTATAGGCACACCTGAAGAACGAAACCCTAACTCGACAACTTGACCGCGTAACCGCGGCCAAATAGCAGTTTTTGCGGCGGTTCCGCAACGCCAAGTGTGAGGCCTGGGTTGGCACTTCAGCTGTTGGTCCATAGGTACTGAGACATGCTTCTGGGAATTTTTAATTATGCTTAAGTTTTGAGCTCTCTGGGAATTTAGGAATTCATTGATTCGATCGAATTATTTAACTTCATCCAGCTATCTGTGATTGTGATACAATATTTGGAATCTACAAATAGGTATGAGATAACTAGTTTGAATTTTGTAAATCTAGCGATTTAGTCTCATTTGATCGGTTGCCATGGAATTTTGATATGGATCAAAAGTCCGTCACAATCACGTAGTGTACGCGGATACTCTCCGGGTAACCTTACTAGATAGCCACGCCCCATAGCCCCGACCAAGTGACTGTAGGACAACTCCGTCGCCAAAAGCATCCGTTCGGGTGCTCGCAGCTGTGGTGTTCTGCCTTAGTGCACTTCGTCGACGGTACCGGGAGGTGCGGCCGTCTATTAAAGTTTCCGACGAGCATTCGATCAGGTTATCGGGAATCTTGTTGAATTACCCGACAGGTTATTGGAAAGTGTTTTCAATATCAAGACTAAAATGCGGGGTTTATAACTGTTAGGCATGTGATGTATAAGGAATTCATTTTGTTCGGCATGAAATCCAAAGTATGTGATACATTGGGTTTATGATATCTAAGGTGATTGCGGATTCCAACTGTTGTAGTTTTTCACTTTCTTTTCTGCGACCGTAAGTGTAATATGTGGTGTATCGCCGGTTTCGGTGCTATATGTCAACGACAACTGGGATACGCATATTTACTTACGTTGATGACATGTGATGTTATGTGTTGCTGTGATATGTTATATTGGATCGTCGTGTTTTGAATAGCCGGGGGTTTTATGTGAGATGAGGGTTTTTATTTTCATTCATGTAAAATTCATTGTATGTAATATTCTTTTATTGGGGCACTTCCGGGTTGAGGGTGATGTCCCTATTGTATATTATTTACTTTTCCGCATTAGGATAGACCCAAGGCGGGGAGCACAAGTAACCGGGTTCTAGGGTCCAGTGGGAGACCATCTCGAGAAATCGAGACCGGGTCTCCTAACTTTAGAATTGGTAGGGTTGCTTGCCGCTCTCGTAGGGGTCTAGGGATGTGGGTTTAGCTATTCATCACGACCGTGGAATCCACGTTTTTACCGGCTTAAATAAAACACGGAATTCCTAGTATATCCAATATTTCATATGTGATTCTTCTGCTACTGATATTCTGTGATGAGATCATTTTATATGTTCTGAGATGAATGCCTATATTATATATATGAGATATATTAAATATTACTGCTTTCGTTTCTTATGTGATGCTTGGGAAGCATAATAAACGGGACTTCATTAATGAGATTAATGAAAGAAAAAGAAACCTAAAGATGTTGTAGAAACTTGTTTAAAACTGGTAGCTCTAGTTCTTGCTTTGCATAGCGGTATTCCTTGCAGAATATCTAGCACCTTGTTCGATAAGGAAAGGGCCGAGATCCCTTCACCGGGTGTGACCTCTTTAGCGAAACTAGCAGATGCTACAAACTCGGTTTGTCTTTTGATTGTTTTTTTAGTTCTTACTTTGCATAGTGGTATTGTGAATATCCTGCACCTCATTCGAAGAGGAAAGAGCCGAGATCCCTTCACCGGGAGTGACCTCTTTAGCGAAACTAGTAAAATCCTCAAAAACACTCCATTTTAAATCATTTTGATTCTGCAACGATATCACGTTCAAAGCGTTAAAGGTTTTCTTAAAAACCATCCGCAACCCTCCGTCATTTTAGGAAGTAGAGTGCTTAGTATTCGTGCTGCGTATGTCGACCATAGCCAAGGCGTAGTGTACGGTAGCTAAGTGATGTCTTCCTACACCGCATATGAAGCGATTAGTTAGGACAGTCACATGATTATGTCGACCATAGCCGAGGGTCGTGTGCGTGGGTCTAATTAATCACGAAATGACGGATAGAACTTGACTAGTGCTTATGATATGTTGATCATAACCAAAGTCATAGGTGCTAGGGGTAAAACAGATATCAGGAGTTTCAAGTGTTAAAATTTGCAATGAGATTGCATACCTTCTATGAGATAGTTGGATCCCGATACCCACTGCGAGTAAGAGTTACTCCTGGGAGAGTTTTACACATTACAATTAGCTGATCAAGTAGGTGTATAGAAAGGTGTCAACGGTGTTATGCCCCTGGGAAAACGAGGTTTATTTTAATTAGGTCCGTACGAAAGCACGGGAAGCCTCCCTTAAATTACCAACACTTGCCTGGCCGAAAGATTGGCGAACTTGTACGGTGTAATTAATCCCGGCTAGTCTTACCTTTTAGGGTTTGAAAAATAATTTGACTGAAACAGTGGGAGCCATCCTGATTAGATAAATAATAACCAATCTAATCCTGCAAGAGCGCATGCAGAGTGTTTTCTTCTCTCTCTCTCTCCTGGTAGCAACCATGTCATGCCTTAATCAAGATAATAATATGGATGCATTGACCGAACCTGTTTATTATACTGAGCTAAGGAATGTTGGTTCCGCTCTATCTTATAACAATTATAAGTCCGAGCAGGAAATAGGGGAATATCCGGATTCCCATGCCACCCAATTCAAAGAAAGTGCATGTTGATGCATATTCTTCGGGTGTCCTTATTACCGAGAACTTTTTTTAGTATCCTCTACGTCCTGGGTATGTGATACCGGATCAGGATCCCGCAAATGTAATATGTTACATGGGCTACAGAAAGGTAGAGAACTGAGAATAGGTGACAAATCTCTAAGCGTTAAAGAATGGTGCAATTGTTGCAGCCAAGTTAGTTGGCAGATATCACCTTGTATTAGATACATTGATTCTGAACAAATGTTATTACATACTGAACCTGATATACAACATTACATCATGTTCTTTACTGGGTTAAAGAAGGATATAATTCTGTATTGGAGGATAATATTGTGAACATTTTCCTGAATTAAGAGTTGATTCGATCAGGAACGTTATATAATAGCATATATGTTCTAAATTAAACCACAGTTCAAAGTATATAGAACACAGACAAGAGGAGCAGTTCAGGAATGAACGAATCCTTCTTGAGGCATTGTAGACTAGGTCATATCTATGCGACACGACCAGCTAAATTACATAAGGATGAAAATGAGAATCTGTTCGAATTTTCATCTTATGATACTTGTCATTCTTGTCTCAAAGGTAATATGACCAATACTCTGTTTACTAGAAACAGAGAAAGAGTTAGTGAACTCTTGGGACAGATGCATGATGATGTATGCGGTCCTAAGTCTACAAATGCTGAGGTTGGTTCTTTGTACTTCATTATATTCATTGACTATCTCTCAAGAGTCGGACATATGTTCTTGTTGAAACACAAGTCTGAAACTTTTGAGAAATTCAAGGAATATAAGCTTGAAGTTGAAGAACCAGATGGGTAGAAGTATTAAGTCCTTCGATGTGATCGAGGAGGTGAATACTTGTGCATGGAGTTCCTAGAGTTTCTAAAAGGAGAATGTGATTCTCTCTCAGCTTGCTCCTTCGAGTACACCACAGCACAACGGTGTATCGGGGCGGAGGTATCGCACCCTATGAGATATGGCGTGCTCTATAATGAGTATTGCTGAGTTACCTGTTTCCTTTTGGATGATATGCACTTGAGAAGCTTCATACCTATTGAATGGGGTTCCGTCCAAATCAGGGCCTACCACCACATATGAGATATGGTGTTGGAAAAGACCATGTCTTAAACAAGTTAAGATATGGGTTTATCCGGCCTATGTTGAAAGCAAAATCCGGACAAACTCGAGTCAAGGTCAGTTCTGTAAGTCTGTTAGGATATCCAAACATTTGCGAGGGAATATCTTCTACCACTCTGAGGAGCAAAAGGTTTTTTGTCTTCTCAGCATGCCACCTTATTTAGAAAAGGGATTTCTTGTGAAGAAATATGTGGACATGAGGTAGAACTGGAAGGAGTTCCAGCTAGACAAGCTAACAGCTGATGATTTGGTAGAACCAAAGGATTCAATAGTCTCCAACAAATCTGTGCCTCTCCGCGAATCTGGTAGGGTTTCTCATCCACTTGAGAGATACTACGGTCTTCTCGGTGACAGTGGGAGCGAGGATTGCATCATGAGATGATGGCCCAACTAGGTTCAAGCAGGCCATCACAAGTGGAGACTTTGTGAAATGGCTGGATGCTATGCGATCAAAGATGGAATCCATGCATACCAACAAAGTATGACTTTGCATATTGCACCTGAAGTGGTAAAACCCATTGGAAGTAAATGGATCTTGAGAAGATTATTGGTGTAAATGGAAAAGTTGAGACTTTCAAAGCTATGCTTAAAGTCCATCAGGATCAATGCAAGTATCAGGAAGTTGGAACATCTGTTTTGATGTGACAGTCAAAGAGTTTGACTTCATCAAAATGGTAGATGGACTTTGTATACACAAGAAGGTTGTAGAGAGTAAGGTTGTCTTCCACGTATTGTACGTAGATGACATACTCTTGATAGGAAAGTGTTTCCTATGCTACACTCGGTCAAGCTCCTCTTATCACGAGGATTCTCTATAGAAGATTTGGATGATACCTACTATATCTTGTGGATTTTGATCTATGATGATAGATCTAAGTGGATATTGGGAGTGTCTCAAATCCAGATACGTTAACACCATACTAAAGGGGTTTATTATGGAAGATTCTAAGCGTGGTGGTTCGCCCACTTACTCATGGATCATTCTCTCCAAAAAGATGTCTTCTGAGACTGATTTGGAGAGAGCTCGCGTACAAGGGATACCCTATACTTCGGAAGTAGGCTCTATCAGAGTATGTGATATTATGTACCTGACCAGTTGTAGATAATTCACTAGGTGTAGTGATCAGGAATCAATTGGATCTTGGGAAAATCACTGGACAGCCGTGGAGGACATTCTTAATTACTTAAGAAGCACTAAAAGAAAGTTGTTGGTTCCAGCTTCCAAAGTGATAAGTTTGACTGAGAGTCAGTCACGGGTATTGTCTTTACCCTCAGTGCAGGGACGGTATGTTGGAAGAGTTCCAAGCTAAATACCGTGACATACTAGACGATAAAGGCTGAATACATTGCTACCAACGATACTGCCAAAGTGGCTGTCTGGACATTTCTTGTTCATGAGATGAACATGGTTCCTACCATTAAGCGTCCAATAACTGTTATTGTGACAACAATGGAGTTGTGGCTTTGGCCTAGGAACACCGGTCCTATCAGCGTTCCAGACATATTCTGAGGCAAGTATCACCTGATCAGGGAGATGGATGATCTCCAAGGGATCGAGGTCAGGAGAGTAGATACGAAGGATAACACAGCGGATTCACTCACAAAGGCCTTACCCCCAGAGAGACTTTTATGGGATGGTTGAGTATGGGATACTACATCCACTGCTTTATTGTTGGGTATTGGATACTACAGCAGATGACCTTAGTGTAAGTAGGAGATTGTTAGTTAGATTTATGCCCTAGAGGCCATTACAGTACATGCGATGTATATTGTAGTGGATGCTTGGACATATATAAGGAGGACTTTCTTGCTCGACATGATAATATGCTATCTGGTTGCACTTTATCTTAACATGTACACTGATTGTCTCTCTATTACATGTTGATAAAGCCTTTAGGATCAGTACTTGACTACCAGGACTATGATGCAGATCATACTAGTGGGGACAGGGTAGTCGATAAGTACATCCTTCAAATGTTCCTAGTCGTGGGAGTATCGAGACAGGGCATCGATACTCCAGAGTAGACAAGCGTATGCGCTTCTCGACCCATATGATGGGCGATGGATGATCCCATATCCATTGGTGTTTGACATCAGAGAAGGTATACGGGTGCTCAGTAAAGACTGGGTATACTTGATGGACTTGCCGAGAACTCCTAGATGGTATTATACTTATCGTCGGATAGAAGTTCTCTGGTGACACTGGTACAGGTTAGTCTGTAGACCCAAGATCGTCATAGAGTCTTGTGTGATTCCCACTGTGCTTTGATTTCCACCTAACCATGGTCAAGAGATCCTGCAATACGGTGGCTTTTGGGTACAGCCCCGAGTCACATGGAGGCAATGGGCTATAGGAGGGGTTTCATCTCTCCCGGTATAGGGAGTTGATGTTGCGCTATGCTCGATTGGCCACAACAGGAAATCCCTGACCAGGGTTGCTGAGATTTACTGGTAAGTGTTACTAGTAGTTTCTAGAACCGTTATGGACCTTCCATCGACATGACTTATCAGGCTATTGGGGTCTGACGTTATACCAACCCCAGGCCGTGATATGTGACATATCAGACGAAGAGACCGGACTGTACGGTAGTGTTACTGATTGGATTCGCAGGAGTTATAGCAGGCTTGCTTGTTGATCTTCTGATCGCTCAATACCCGGGTGGCCGTTACATTTAGCAGACCACTTGCGGCTTGTGGGTGTTTGATATGATCATCACCTACTGCCGACGTATTGACGAGTCTTTAGAGTCCTACACAGAGATTTCCTGGTTCATGCAAAATGGAGTAGGAGCACATATGTGATATGTGCGGGACCGAGATTAATGCACGTATGTGACACCGCATTCTATTCTCGTGATATGTGACATCAAAGGTTATATGAGTTATAGCCAGGTTATCGGATCAAGTGTTGATTCGATAAGTTGTTACATTTGATATTAGTTGGTTATATGTAATATACCCGGATTATTAAATCAAATGTTGATTTAATTATTTAATGTAGAATTAATTTATTTGATATATTAAATTACATTAACTAATATTGGCTCACTTAAGTATTCATTTTTCTCATTATGATACATTAATATATATGTGATATAAATTAATTACATTCTTTTTGCACAAAATATATATGTGATATATATTGTTGTGTCATCCTAGGTTATACATGCAACATATATGTATAAGACTTATACCATGCTAGGGTTAATGTTAGGGTTAATATTTATTCTTAAGTAATTATAATTAGTGGAGATATTTTGATGGTTGGAAGCTTGGAGAAGTTTCAAGATAACCATTGACTTAGTCCACTCTTTTGTTTTCCTTAAGATATTTATCAACCCAACCATTAACCATACACAATGGTTAACTCTCTACAAGGGTTAGATATATGATATACTGTAACAATTCAAAAAAATAAAATATTACTTTTTTGGAATTTTTATAATTTAATAATAAAATATTGAATATTTTAATAAGGCGGTATAATTAAATACCGATAAATGGGGAAATTATGGAAATTATTTAAAGAGAGTGTTTTATGTAAATTATGCAAATTTTAAGTTTTTATGAGTAATTATATGCTAATTTAGTGCTAATCGCGATTAAAAATCGCTAATCGCGTTTTAAGCTTGTTTTGTGCAAAACATGCACCGTGTCATTTTTACACTTGTTACTTTTTTTTCATGGCTTTCCTACATGTTTTATAAAATGGTTGTTGATTTATTAGGAAAGGAAAAGAAAAGAAAAGAAAAGAAAAAGGATATGATTAGAATAGTGAAGAATGGGCAAGTGAGAGAAAGAATGGGTGAGGGGTCAACCCTTGTTTTGAACCATCCCTCCCCATCACTATTCCCTCATTTCCTTTCCCTCTTCCCTAGTTGCTGCTGCTGCTGCTCCTCTCTCCTCCTCTATCTTCAACCCCCCAAAACACCTTGAAAATCAACTCAAAACCCAAATCCCACTTCATTAAAAAGATGCACAAGCTCAAGGGAAACACATTGGACCAAGAAGGCAAGGATTTTGGCCACTTGGGGCAACTCAAGAATTTTCTTGAGTTGCCAAATGAGGTATTTTCTGAACCATAAGCTTAGTGTTTCCATTTCTTTTACCCCCATGTTAGATTAGAACCGATATCGAGTGGTTTTGTGGACCGAGAAGAATTCTAGTTAGGGTTATTGGAAAGTGAGAGTTGTGATGGGCAATTGAGCTCAGTAGAGGCCACACAAACCCCCTAGTGCTAGAATTCAGACCAAGACCAGAGACTAGAACCCGAGAATACGGATTTAGAAACCCGATATCGGAAAGTTCTGAATTCTGTGGATGTAAAATGGAATCTGCTATCACCCCGAGACTCTGAAAATTATTTTGCAAGGATGGTGATACATGCAGGCACCTAGGAAGCTACCACCAAAGCCCTAGCCCCTAACCCTCAACTATGGCCGTAAATTTAACCTTTTTGGCCGCAAATTGCGGCTAGACCAGGGTGAAATTGGTTCGTGCTGGTTCTGTGGTCCCCTCATCGGTAAAATAGACCCTTGGTATATGCAAAATTGTTTGATTTGACCTAGGGTAGAATCTGGGACCTTTTTCCTAAGTTGCTGTTTTGATTCGGGTTTCGTTTCTCGTATTTTAAATTCTGGATTTGCGTATTTGTGTTTTACCTCGATCACTTGACGTTTGCACGACGACATCGAGGGTTGTTTGATGGTTTTGAAAGCGTAGTCCATAGGTTCTAACCTATAGGCCTTAACGTGTCGTTTGGTTTTCTCGATATGATTTTAAGGTGCATTTGCGGTTGTGTTATCTTGTAGGTACCTTCTCGAGGGCTTCATACGATGAAGAAGATGAAGGAGACATCGACACCGACGCGCAGGATGCAAGGTGAATAGATTATATCTACGGGGGATGTCGGGTGGATGGCGTATAGCACCCCCGCAGTTCGATATTTAGTATACTATGTATAAACTATATATGTAAGTATGATAGCGTTAAGTGTGATATGGGTATTCTAGATGTGTTTAGGTGTACTATGGATAGATTAGGGTTTAGAAGTAAACTAGTATAGTTTCCTAGTTGCGAACCCTAGAATAGGTTTACACCCCCCCACACACACACATGCTTGCTTGTTATACTTATACCTGGATGATGAGGATGGTGTATGATATTTGGAGATGAGTCAATGAGATTAGGCATAGTGCCATGAGATCGGTGATGTAATGTGATTCGTATTTGGGATACGACATGAGATTGTAGCGGGCCTTTGGACTGTGTTTCACACTGTAAGTGCACGGCGGCGCCCCGGCCGTCAATCCGACGCCGGAATGCGGAAGCGGTGAATAACTTAAATTTTTGCGGACTTAGCAAACCGGCACCACCGCGCACTATAACCCGGATCGAACCATTAACTAGTCTAAGCTACTTAACAAGATGGGTTAGAGATATACCGACGATCCAAGTCCTCCGGTCTTCATCTCCACTCCGATCTCCTCGCGGGATCTCCGTCCGTCTCCTCCTCGTCGGAAAGGGCACCACGAAGCCGGGTACTTTTACGGGCTCCCACCTCAATACCGAGGCAACTCGGGCACGAAGCCGGCTACTCGACGTGCCCAAGATTCGCTGTAGAATGTGTAGTGAGCTATTGTCTCTTTTGGGGTTCATGGAGGTGCCATATGGTGGAGGGATGAAACAAGAACAATGTGGAGGAGCTAGTGGGTATTTTGGAGCATGATATGAACCAAAAATACCCACACCCAATTTTGGACAGCCCCTATAGGACTTGGCCGGCCACCACTAGAGAGGAATGGAGAGAATGAAAATGGGAGAGGCCAATGAAAAATGAAAGACCATCTCCATAATACAAGGGAGAGAGAGAGAAGGCTATCATGCAAAAGGAAATCATGAGAACCAATGATGACAAGGCAAAACCAACACTCAACTCAACCATCATCAACATGCATGATGGCTTCCAAAGTCATGCCATCATGACAAGAAGAAGTCAAGGTCAATGATGGTGCACATCATGAAAGCCATCATGATGCATCAAGATGCAAAAACCCCCTCCACAAATGCCTATTTGCAACAATGCAAATAAGCCCTCCTCCACCAATCTTCGGCCAATGAACGGAACAATGGAAATTGGCCGAAACGAAAAGCAAACTGGCAACTCCAGAAAACTGGTCCCGTAATAAATCACAGGAAAACCCCGATACTGTGCATACACACCCGCATCTGTATTTCGACCGAAATACAAATGCAATGAGACAAAATCTACACTGTACTATACTAGAATCCGGCTTATACCAAAACCGGATAGTAATATCTGTTCGATCCTGATCCGTGCAATACCGCACGTATCTGATCGAACCCTGCCATATAACCATACGGCCTATAGTACAGACTGTCCGATCCTGATCCGTGCAATACCGCACGTATCTGATCCGACCTTGCCATATCTCCATACGGCCTCTACAACCTTTCGCCCGAAAGCTGAGTAACTGAATGTGGGGGACTCTAAAGACTCGTCAATACCTTGGTTGTGGATTTAACCACTAGCACGTCAGAGGTATAAGCCAATACGTGACGGGCTACCAGGTACTGACCAAATGGGACGTCGATGAGGAAGCTCACCCCGACACCCAACTGAGCCTGTCAGTGACAATATCCGTGCAGTCCGGTCCGTTCGTCTATGAGCATCACATGGCGGGCCTAGGGGGTTGGTAAAAGTCAGACCCCCAAAAGCGGTACAAGTCGTGTCGGAGTGTAGCCCAGAACACCCTGAGATACTACTGGAATACCTACCAGTAAATCTCCTTGCCTTGGCCAAGGACTTTGTGTAATGGCTCTCCTAGACACAGCACGACCTCACCCCCAATACCGGGAGAGACGAACCCCTGAAGATACGCTCACTGCCTCCATGTGGCTCGGGACTGTACCCAACTAAAACCTGTTTGCACGACTCCTTTGAGCCATGGTAGGGTAGTAATCAAAGTACAGTGGGAACTCACACGAGACAAATGACGATCCCCAGGTCGATGAACTAACCTGCACACATGTCACCAGGGAACTGCCATCTGACGTCTGGTATATGACCAACTAGCATGTTCCCGGCGAGTCCTGTCCGGTGTACTCATAACCCAATGAGCACCTGTATACATCTTAGGTGATCCAACTGACACCAGTGGCTTGTGAGACCGGCCACCGCCCCTCGTCGGGGTCTCGACTGTATACACTAGTCTACTAATGGAGTATCGATGCCCAGTCTCGAAACTCCCACGACTAGGGACCTTTTAAGGATAAGCTTATAGACCCCCAGCTCCCACTTATATGATCGCCCTCATACTGCTGGTGGTCAAGCAAGAATCCTATGGGCTCTATCAACGTGTAATAGCGACGTGTCATGTCACCTAAAGCAGTACACGATGATAAAGGTAAACCAGATAGCATACTATCATCTCGAGCAAGACTGTCCTACTGGGATAGGTCCTCCCTCAATCATTACAATCACGTACCTGTGACCTAATAATTGACTCTGAGGGCACTATCTCCAACAATCTCCCACTTGCACTCAAGGCTAATTATTGCGATGTCGCATACTCACAGCCCGTGTGATACCGAACATCCAACTCCTCTACTAGTCAGTCTCACAAAGCTCGTTTGCGGAACTATTGCGTTCGAGGAATAGCCTCAGTGAGTGGATCCGCTTAGTTGTTTCTTTCTATGTCTCTCTATATCTCAAGTTCGCGGAGAAAACCATCTCCCGAAAAGAGCAATACCTGTCTCAGAATATGTCTGGATGTTTGATGGGACCTAGCTCATAAATGAACTCCAAATCCAAACTTCTTAGACTGTATCGTCAACTGAACTTAATCAGTATCCTGCGCGCCATGCCTCCCTCAGTATTGCCTTGGACCACCTGTCCAAAATACTGCCCCTCATCAGAAGGAAAACTATAACTCTGACAACCTCCTTGTCGTCCATGTCACCTTGGAAGCCTGGAATGATAACTGTCTCCTGAATGAGGCTGTCGTTATCATATCCCTAGAACATCCACTTATGTTCTAAAACTGCTTCCGACTGTTTCTCCAGGATTGGATTAATGTCAACTTATTGCATCTAGTGCAAGAACAACATCTGGTGTGGTACTTGACATCTCACGATTGACTCAATTGCCTGAGCAAGTGATCTGCCAATCATGCCCGTCCCTCTCCCCTTTAGTCTGTAAGACACCTTTGGAGAGGGTGACTCCATTACCTGCAGGTACACTACCGTGCCAGGAGTCGCCCATCCTAAATACTCTTAGAATGCTGTCAAGTACCCTGATTGGGAAACCACCCAAATCTAGATCTAAGACCATAGATCTAGTAACCAGTATGTCAGATATAATGTCCAAGTCCATGTGGAGAAACCACTGTGTGACGACCAAAGTATAACCGATCGTAGTATAGGAGTTTCCTTTCCTACTTTGTGTATGTCATCCAAATACCAGGATATCACACCCTACTACCTTCTCAACAGATCCATCCCCTATTCTGATGAAGTCAAACCCATGACTGTCACGTCAGAAATAGATGATCTATCTCCGCTACTGGTGCTTCAGTCTGTAAATAGACATAAGCTACCTGTCCACCAATGCTTCCGCTGCTCCCACTGATTACGACAACCCTCTGGCAGAGTCATATAGACGTGCACTTCTAAAACTAGTTTAGAATGACGCTATACTCATCCTCCCGCCGGGTCTCGCAGCCTGGAACAACAGCAATGGTAATTGTGGGTAAACAAGAACTTCCCTGTCACCGTCCTTGAGGCTACCGTAGTACCTCTCGGGTGCCTGAAGTTACCCACCTTATCTGCGGAGTGGCCAATGGAATGTCAATTCAGATTGAATCTTAAGGTTCCTTATCAAATCTTCAGTAATCGTTTGTGGTTCTGGAATCACTTCCAGTTCTACCATACTCCCACTACTGTTTTCCTGAAAAAATCCATTTTTAATTTAAAACTGTGGCGAGTCAAGAACAATATTGCTATTGATCTTCCAGATGGTAGAAAATCAACCCGCGTCATAGCCTGGGTCAACCCACAAACAGCCATTACAGAAACGTGCCTTGAGTTGTCCAGTGTCTGGTTTTAATCATAAACCGGACAACTCCCCGTACCTTAACATCGTTAAGATATGAACTGTTCTATATCCAATATAGAAACAGAGGCACTGATTTAATTGAACCAGATTCAAATCATGCAGCTGTCCCCAGCGCATGTCAACTAAATGGAAGGAGGCCGATCAGCGTTACTCAATCTTAGGAATACTTCCAATTATGAGTAACCTGAAAGAGAAGCAAGATCTCTTTATCATTACTATCAACTGAATACCATACACAAGTATCTACATCTTCGATCTCTTTGAAGAATCCCGATACTTGCTACACCTGGTTCTCTACTCTATTCAAATACCTATAACTTCTCAAAATTCGGACCCTGTGTTTCCACGAAACACTTGTCTAAAAACTAGAGAAGTCATAAGTAAACTGAATATAGTACGAGGACCAACCCCTCTGTCCTAATGGACACTGGACAACATACAATACTCTGTATAAGTCCCTTGAGTCTGATAACTCATTCACTGTGTGTCGTAGGTTGAAAACTGTACTTATGGTTAAGAAGAATTACACCGCTGTTTAATGCTCCTTACCTAACCATCCACTGATATAGGTAAATGTCGTAGACATAATTTCAGAAAGGTATATCTCACTCTATGAAAATAGACGTACAGATATATCAATTTGAAATTGGTGCATAACAGTGGATATTCAAAACCAAATATTTGTCGACCGGCAAACAGCCCAGGTGATTTCCTCAAATATCACCGATTACAACGAATCCCGATATAATGAGGATAATCACCCAATTCCCAACAACTTACTCCCACTCATCATCTGTAAAACCATACAGATGTGAGAATCGTACCTGGTAAATACATACCCTGGAGTAAGTATCTAATCGGGAAATCAGTTTTCCTTTAACATTACACAGTGAAACTGAAACATTGAAATGTTCCGATAGGGTATCCTGGTATTCCTAGTAATGCCTCTTCCAGATTCACGACTGTAACCGTATAGTTCTTTGCCACCTCTCCAAATCCCTTCATATGTCTTTAGTCTTTACCTTCTGTACACCCCTTTAGGCCAAATGGTTTTCTTCCTTCCCTACCGTTCGGCACCAGCCTATGGTTTGGAAGAAGACTATCCAAAAAGCATAAAGGGTGTACTGTCCTAATCCTAGGAGCACTCGCAACGCGAGAGAAGGTGAAGATAAAAGACACCTGAATGTACTTTATTCCTATTTCTCCTGGACCAGAATCCATCCCCGAACTGGAACAAGTTCCATTCGAGTTCGTATATAACCATACGATGGAATATCCAATTAAACTGTGGATCTTCGTAGTGATACGGAGTGTCCTGGAGAAATACAAAGGTGATGTGGGAGTGGTAACGAAATATTTGGTTTGGTCGTGAATATCTGTTGCAATTTACTTTGCCCTCTTACTAATCCCTTGCTTTGTCTGAACTTAATACCTTCTGCACACCATCGTTATGCTAATTGGTTTTCTTCATTCCCTACCGTTCGGCACCAGCCTAAGGTTTGGAAGAAGACAATCCAATTTGCGTAATAGGTGTACTACCCCTAAACTAAGGAGTACTCGTAACCTGAGAGAGGGTAAAAGGAAAAGACAACTGAATAATCCTATCCGTTTTCTCCAGAACCGGAAACCATCCTCGAATAAATTCTTTCGAGTTCGTATCTAACCATACGATGGTTTTGTCCAATGGAAGTGGACGTTCGTAGTAATACGGGGTGTCCTGGAGAAAAGGGTAAAAGTAGGAGTGGCAATGAGGTCTGCAACTCTGACAATCCAAAAGCCAGTGTTTAGAAGGTTCGGTCAACTTGGTCACTGAGTCAAAGTCTTAGGGTCGGGTCAATGGTCGCTGCCAAAGAGAGAGAGAAAAGAAACACTCAGCGTGCACTCTAACCTAGATCAGAATGGTCACCAATTTATCTAATCTGGAATCCTCCCACTGTACCTCAAATTCTCCTCCAAACCTGAAAGAAGAATTAGTCGGGGTCACCCGAGGAGTATACTAACTCATCAGTGGGAATCGGGATCCAACTCTCATCGCATGATAACGTGACGGAATCCGCTCACGGTATCACACTCCAGAAGGTATGCGCATATCTGGCAAGTTTCAGTACTTTTGAAACTCCCGATGTGATTTCTGCCCCATGCTCTTATGACCTTGGCGTGAGGTCAAAATATCATAAGTCACATGTCAAGTTCTGCCCATCATTATCCAGGTTAATTTGAATCCACCCGTACATACCCTTGACGTAGGCCAAAATAGTAGTACGACTGTCCCAAACCAACGCATCTATCTATGCAACAGATAAATACCCGGCAGCTACCAAACACTATGCCTTGGCGTGAGGTCAAAATACATAGCTTGAATACTACCGAATATTTAACTGAAATGATGGAGGGCTACGAATGGTTTCTGGCGAAAACCTTTAACGTAATGAACTTGATATCGTTGAAGGAACGGATAGCTTTTTGAAAATATAGTGACGAAAACCGTTGCTAAAGAGGTCACTCCCGGTGAAGGGATCTCGGCTCTTTCCCCGTAGAATGGGGTGCAGGATATTCCAACTGAATACCACGGTGCAAAGCAAAAGTAATCGGCTATAGTGAAGTCAATGCCCTGACGCAAATTTCTGTCCAAGGGGTCACTCCCGGTGAAGGGATCTCGGCCCTTGCCTCGTCGACTGAGGAGCAGGATATTCCAATGAATACCACGATGCAAAACAAAAGTAAACGTCCTTGCAATAACAGCTTTTTGAAAAGTGTTCCAACAACATCAGATTAGGTTTGTTTTTAAACTTGCATTGATCCGAATCAATGCAGTCCCATCAATTGATCACACCAAAAAGAACGAAAATATACTGATGTACGTATATGCCATCCGCATTCGCCACTGGGTCCCGTCATTACCCGTTAGGTTAGCTAACTAACGACAGAGCGGGGACTGGACTAGCGCGGATGCAAAACATATACAACATCTACTAATATATATACCAATATATTATATTCGCTCAAGGCGTGAATAAAATGCAACATCACAGAAATGTACAGCATCACAGAAACAATACAGATATCTGGGATCCCCGGGTTTCACAGAGCCGCTGAAACCCGACGTTCCCCTGGTCGTGTGGATAGCCTGTGCAATGAAATCCTAGACCCCTACGGGCGCGGCAAGTTACCCGCCAAAACCTGAAGCGAGGCAGCCCCCTTCAGTGCCGTGAATGGACCACCCAGCACTTCACGGAATCCGGTAACTTGGGCACCCCTCCTGGGTCAACCTGTACCCCCTACGAGTGCGGCGGATAGCCCGCCAATCCTAGAGTGAAGCCCCCTCCGTCTCAATGCCATGAGATGCGGGCTTGTTGCCCTCTAGAACCCGGCTATCCGTGCACCCCTCCGCGGGGTATCCTAGTACAGAAAGTAAAATATACATACAACGGGTACATCGACCGCAACCAGGTCGTGCCCCAAAAGAATAATACAAACAGGCAGTGACGGCAGTCCACATGTCGGACGCTCGCCCCGCAATATCAAATGTACATAATACAACAGCACAGTACTAGCATTGCATCCAGGCTATCCCCCACGACCGATCCGCAACATCACAGCAAATACATAGAACATCAACGTGAAAGTCACGTTCGCAAATCCGTCTAACCTGGCTATAGCAGTTAGACAGGATTTACCGATCGAGTGACATTCACGGTCGCAGATATAATGTAAATACTGTGAAAAATGTGTTTAAGATTTTCCGATTGACCAAAAATTAACAAGTGGGCCCCAAACTAATACTGTAGCACTCACAGAAATAATTGGCCCAATTTTAATATTCCAAAACCCCTGAAATAAACCCAGAAGGCATCTGTAAAAATTTGGTGATGTGACGTGCACAGTGAGCCGCGGAAGGGCGGCATGTATGGGGTTTCCGCGGCGGTTCCGCGCTCACACTGTAGCTTTACATCGTCGAATTTTTACAGAACTCTTATATTTTTTGGTAGATCACTTTTCTGTCACCTGAAAAATTTTTGGACACCAAAAAAACTTAACAGAAAACTGTCGTGGGCAAATACGGGTTTTTGGACATTTCGATCGATCGGAACTCAAAAACACATTACACAAAGCTAGACTAAGTTAATGGGGAGGCTCTGATACCACTGTAAGTGCACGGCGGCGCCCCGGCCGTCAATCCGACGCCGGAATGCGGAAGCGGTGAATAACTTAAATTTTTGCGGACTTAGCAAACCGGCACCACCGCGCACTATAACCCGGATCGAACCATTAACTAGTCTAAGCTACTTAACAAGATGGGTTAGAGATATACCGACGATCCAAGTCCTCCGGTCTTCATCTCCACTCCGATCTCCTCGCGGGATCTCCGTCCGTCTCCTCCTCGTCGGAAAGGGCACCACGAAGCCGGGTACTTTTACGGGCTCCCACCTCAATACCGAGGCAACTCGGGCACGAAGCCGGCTACTCGACGTGCCCAAGATTCGCTGTAGAATGTGTAGTGAGCTATTGTCTCTTTTGGGGTTCATGGAGGTGCCATATGGTGGAGGGATGAAACAAGAACAATGTGGAGGAGCTAGTGGGTATTTTGGAGCATGATATGAACCAAAAATACCCACACCCAATTTTGGACAGCCCCTATAGGACTTGGCCGGCCACCACTAGAGAGGAATGGAGAGAATGAAAATGGGAGAGGCCAATGAAAAATGAAAGACCATCTCCATAATACAAGGGAGAGAGAGAGAAGGCTATCATGCAAAAGGAAATCATGAGAACCAATGATGACAAGGCAAAACCAACACTCAACTCAACCATCATCAACATGCATGATGGCTTCCAAAGTCATGCCATCATGACAAGAAGAAGTCAAGGTCAATGATGGTGCACATCATGAAAGCCATCATGATGCATCAAGATGCAAAAACCCCCTCCACAAATGCCTATTTGCAACAATGCAAATAAGCCCTCCTCCACCAATCTTCGGCCAATGAACGGAACAATGGAAATTGGCCGAAACGAAAAGCAAACTGGCAACTCCAGAAAACTGGTCCCGTAATAAATCACAGGAAAACCCCGATACTGTGCATACACACCCGCATCTGTATTTCGACCGAAATACAAATGCAATGAGACAAAATCTACACTGTACTATACTAGAATCCGGCTTATACCAAAACCGGATAGTAATATCTGTTCGATCCTGATCCGTGCAATACCGCACGTATCTGATCGAACCCTGCCATATAACCATACGGCCTATAGTACAGACTGTCCGATCCTGATCCGTGCAATACCGCACGTATCTGATCCGACCTTGCCATATCTCCATACGGCCTCTACAACCTTTCGCCCGAAAGCTGAGTAACTGAATGTGGGGGACTCTAAAGACTCGTCAATACCTTGGTTGTGGATTTAACCACTAGCACGTCAGAGGTATAAGCCAATACGTGACGGGCTACCAGGTACTGACCAAATGGGACGTTGATGAGGAAGCTCACCCCGACACCCAACTGAGCCTGTCAGTGACAATATCCGTGCAGTCCGGTCCGTTCGTCTATGAGCATCGCATGGCGGGCCTAGGGGGTTGGTAAAAGTCAGACCCCCAAAAGCGGTACAAGTCGTGTCGGAGTGTAGCCCAGAACACCCTGAGATACTACTGGAATACCTACCAGTAAATCTCCTTGCCTTGGCCAAGGACTTTGTGTAATGGCTCTCCTAGACACAGCACGACCTCACCCCCAATACCGGGAGAGACGAACCCCTGAAGATACGCTCACTGCCTCCATGTGGCTCGGGACTGTACCCAACTAAAACCTGTTTGCACGACTCCTTTGAGCCATGGTAGGGTAGTAATCAAAGTACAGTGGGAACTCACACGAGACAAATGACGATCCCCAGGTCGATGAACTAACCTGCACACATGTCACCAGGGAACTGCCATCTGACGTCTGGTATATGACCAACTAGCATGTTCCCGGCGAGTCCTGTCCGGTGTACTCATAACCCAATGAGCACCTGTATACATCTTAGGTGATCCAACTGACACCAGTGGCTTGTGAGACCGGCCACCGCCCCTCGTCGGGGTCTCGACTGTATACACTAGTCTACTAATGGAGTATCGATGCCCAGTCTCGAAACTCCCACGACTAGGGACCTTTTAAGGATAAGCTTATAGACCCCCAGCTCCCACTTATATGATCGCCCTCATACTGCTGGTGGTCAAGCAAGAATCCTAGGGGCTCTATCAACGTGTAATAGCGACGTGTCATGTCACCTAAAGCAGTACACGATGATAAAGGTAAACCAGATAGCATACTATCATCTCGAGCAAGACTGTCCTACTGGGATAGGTCCTCCCTCAATCATTACAATCACGTACCTGTGACCTAATAATTGACTCTGAGGGCACTATCTCCAACACACACACGCATTTATATTTACATAGATGGTATCGATTTGTACTAGACTTAGATCAGTACCCCAGATCATGAGATATGATGATAAGGATACCAGATAATTGATGAGATGAATGTGATATTGACACGTACCCAGCTTTTGGGATGCCGTACGATGATTTACCGTACGAGCTTTATATTGATGATAGATCCGCACTCATGACTCGAGAATGTCATATGATATTGTATCGTACGCGGTACCTTTGAGGCGGGATCACCGACTATTATATATATATATATATATATATATATATATATATATATATATATATATATCGACTCAGATTTAGGTGGTTTCCATACCCCTCCCGGATGACTCGTTAGTTAGAGCTGTAGTCTTGCTAGTAGATATTAGGCTAGGCCGATGTCATACCGATTTCAAAAACTAACGAATCGGAAGTATTTTAAAGACAGGCAAAGGGATTCTACGGATATTTTCAAAAGACGCATCTTTTCTTAAAAACACCATAGCCCTTATTTTCCTAAAAACCCCGATTCATCTTCTTTCAAAAGGCAAAACAGTATGACATGGTTACATTGATGTAGATTCTACACTGTTGTGTTTATTATTCATTTTCTGCATATTCTTACTGTTGCATTCAGGATATGATCCCTTACATGGCATACTTGTGTTCTTACATACTGTACACTCATACTTATGCACATACATATTGTACACTCATATTTGTGTACTTACATACAGTACACTCAAACTTGTGCACATAACTATTGTACACTCATACTTGTACGCATACCTATTGTATACTCATACTTGTACGCATACATATTGTACACTCATACTTGTGTACTTACATACTGTACACTCATACTTGTGCACATACCTAGTGTACACTCATACTTGTGCACATACATATTGTACACTCATACTTGTGTACTTACATAATGTACACTCATACTTGTGCACATATCTATTGTATACTCATACTTATGCATAAACATATTGTACACTCATACTTGTGTACCTACATATTGTACACTCATATTCTGTACACATTCATACTTGCACATACATAGACGATTCTGTCTTGATTTTGGAGATTTGGGAACCGCAAGATACTCTTTAAAACTGATTCATTTAAAAGAGCGGTTTTCCTCAATATGTGCATATTACTATTCCATGTTGCATGATATACTGATATGCTTATATTTCTTTTACATGTCGCATACATCATGCTTTATGATTATACGCATTGAGATATGTTGTTTCCATGATATTTCTGGATTTGGGAACCGTGGGTATTTCAAAAGAGAGTTTGTATTGTTTTAAAAACCCGGTTACCCTTGATATGATATTTCAGTGCGTCCACCATGTGTTTTCTCGGTTCTGAGAGCGACATGTGAAACCCGATTCGAGGAGAGGTAGGCATCGTCTGCGGGTACATGGTGGACCCGGTGAGGTACCCCGGGGCAAGAAGACTCGTATATGTTAGACGGCGAGCCTGGTAGGGGAGTACTACCTACTGATGATTGTATTTGAGCTCGGCGGATATCTGGAGGATACTGACCGGAGTTGAGAGATGAGACGGGCCGATCCGGACTGACGGAGCCCTATGTATATGAGGATTTACGTGCCGATGCTAGGCACAGGTTTCATGATGTTTTCGAGTGTCGATGCTTGACACTCAGGTTCCATGATTTGATATGTCGCGAGCGACACATGTTGATTTACATCCTCATACTTCCATGCATATGCTTTATGATATTTACATGCATGATGCTTATTTTCATTGGGTGACACGTGGACGATTTCCACATACATATAGTTGACATTAATGACATTGATCACATAGTTGGATGATATCCACATATTCATAGACTTCATAATATAATCGACATTGATCATACCTTATATTCATGATATGTTATTACCTGAGGCACTGGCACGAGCACTTGGCACTACACTCATGTATAGATGTTACATTGCCACCTTATCATGCTTCAAACATATTCATTTGAGGTTTATATATATCTGATCGTATTGACCTAGGATGAGTCATACATACGACTTCTACTCTGTGATGTTTTCTATTCACGAGTTGGCAACTCACCCCTGTTGTGCCACAGTTCTTGCAGGTTTTGCCGTACAGGTTCCATTGCGGCTTCTGGCACACTGCTTCCCTTACGGGTGATTTGCTTTGGTAGGTGGGTTCTTTTGCATCAGAACCACCATTGTACATGTATTATTCAGTTGTATCTAGTAATTCCATCAACCAAACTTGTATATTGTTTCAGACTTAGAAAACCAGTTATGTATTATTTCGACCTTAGAGTCGCGCGTTGTAGTATTATGGTTTTCATGCTGATTTTGAGTTTTCCTTTGAGTTTTGATCCTCGCCATTCGGCGTTGTATATTATTCTGCTTGTGTGGTTGTGACCGTCGATTGACGAAGAGCTAGCTCCCGCTTGGGGATGCCTTTTATCATTGTATATATATTATTCATGTTGTATCTCGTTTGGGGCCAGTATTTACAAAGGAAACTCTGCCGAAATTTCAGAAAAGACTAGAGATTTTAAAAATTCATATTCGGCTTACTTATTTAAAAACCTTGCTTTTAAAACATGTTTTCCTTACTTCTTAAAAATTAGTTTTCCTTATTTACTCCTTAAAAATAGTTTTAGATTTCTGGGCTTTTGGCTTACTTGATTTAGATGGGGTCCTATAGACTTCATATGATTCAAGGCCAGTCACGTGCTATTTCGGGTCGTGACAAAGTTGGTATCAGAGCGCTAGGTTAACCTTGGTTCGAGTCTAAGTTTGACTATGCGGAGCCTAGAGCGTTTATATATATATATACGGAACTTAGACTTAGTCGATGGGGTATTAGACCCAAACTTTCGTCGCGTAGGTTGACCTTGGTTGATGGAATAGGTGACTTCAGTAGAGTGACGTACCGTGTATATGTTCCGCGGCATACTTACGATACGCCACTCCACTTAAGAAACCTTAGGATGTACATTTCCTTGCACAGTATTATATTCATTCCTATGATCTATCCTCATCGATACTGGTTATGATTTTGCTGCCATAATTACACGGGCAGAGAGAGCTACGGCTAGAGTTGTGTCAGCATGAGCTTGTCACGGACGAGGACTGACCAGGGGGTGATTCCAGAGACATACGATTGCATAGAGGCTTCGTTTTATTGTGTTTTCGCGTCATGAGCGTTTGACAGATCGCTTTTACGAGATTTCTCGGACGTGCAGATCAGCACCAGAGGATCAGGCTACTGCCAGAGGCCAGCCAGGATGTGATGACCATTGATATATCACTTATTCATGATGATTGAGGCGCTGTTCAGCGTACAGACGAATGAGCCAGTTGCTGCTGCAAATGACGAGATATTGCTCAGATGGTGGAGCTACTGCAGCATGAGTATATACTTAGAGATATGATGGAAGGTCGCTAGTCACCCGAGGATGAATGACTGGACATGTGGTTCGTTCTCTTACCCCGATGCGAGGTCATCAGATAGATTGATTCCAGCTAGAGACGACTTCACGCAGATTCGTTGAGAGTCGACAGAGACGATCGAATATCAAGAACCCATTTCCAAGTTTAAAGTATTCGGAAGACAATGCAAGTAATGCTATGGACCCTCTAGAAGAATGAAACCCTAACTCGACGTAATGACCATGGAACACCTCCGAACGTTAGGGTTTGCGGCAGTTTAGCGGTGCCATTTGTGAGGCTTGGGTTTGCCTTTCTACGGTTGGTCCACAGGTGCTGTGGCATGTACTGGAATACTATTAAACTGTACTCAAGATGTTGATCTCTTGGGGGATTATGAGGTTCTGACGAATCGATCGGATGGTTCGACATCATTCGGATTTCATGTGATGGGACACATTGCTTGGGAGACTCCAGATACGAGTATAGCCGTTGGAGCGCAGTCCCTGCAGCCACGAGAAGACGAGTCCGAATCAGTCGACATTGGAACAGAGTGGAGTAAAGAGTTCGCACGAGATTTCGACGAGATGACGTGCCACTCCGCTGACATCAGAGATGCGATACGCATACAGAGGCGTTGGTTATTGATATATCTTCCAGAAGGAGTCGCGATGAGCATACAGCCGTTCCGGAATGAGAAACAAATATAGTAAAGGTGGTAACTTCCGGGCAATCCGGCAGAAATAAGATTAGAGAGACCTCGACAGGACCTTTCTGGAATACTATACGAGAAGACTTGGACCTAGGAGTGGTCATATTGCGCACACCCAGCAGGCTATAGTCCGGCATCGTCGACGAGATAGTTGACCAGGTTCGGATAAAGGACCTCAACCAGATGCGTTGTGAGTTGATCAAGAATGGACGAGTATGGAGTATACCTCCGCAGGTTAGGACGAGTTCCTGAGGACGTGTTCGGTTAGATATCTTCCACAGAGTGACGAAGATACCGAGTTCGTGATTTCGAGTCCGTGTGAGAGACTTCGGATTGACCGTAGCCGAGGACATTTGCAGTGCGCAGATAGAGACGTGACGTCGAAGTGGACGATGATATAGATAAGTGGGACAAGAGGTTCATGCGAGATGCTAACGAGATATTGTTACTCCCCGTTAAGATTAAAGGTCGGATATGTTTATAGAGGCGTTGAGATGTGACCAGCTTCCAAGGAATTGCTGTGCTGAGGACGTAGATGTCCACAGAGCGAGAAAAGAATATGCAAGAGTACCAGCCTCCATACAGTTCGGCATAGGCGAGGTCGGAAGAGACCTTGAGCAGGATTCCTTCCATGACAGTGCTGCGATAAGATTTGCACCAGGATCAGATGTGTGATGTGTATTCAGAGGACCAGAGGTCGACGCCAGTGACGTGCTGCTCTACGAGTGACCGTAAGGATTGACCGATAGGTGACCAGAGAAGTGCCAGGACGGAATCGTCCCCCTTAGCACACCTGACAGGGCCGATGAGCCAATGGATTGCGAGATTGGTAATCCACAGAGGAGATAAGGACCCGAAGATAGAGGACGCCAGACCGTGAGCAAGAGGCAAGTAGATACTTGCGTTGCTAGCATTGGATGCACCGACACCTTCTTGACTTTGAAGGAGGAAATATAGACGGCGGTAATTGTGATTTGTGATTTGGTGATTGATTATCACATATCCGTCACCTTGGATTTCGGTGTTTTTGGGCGATCTATTCGCTTGATTTAGCCTTGATGGCTGAGTTCCATGATTTCTGTTTTCGTGCACCATGGTTGCACCTACTGGATATTCATATTTGTGCACAGTTATTGCACCTAATATCGTTTTTGTGCCTTGATTGCACATGCTTATGACTTCATGGATTTCTTACCGTTGGGTTGATTTTGTGCACATGGTATGCACATGATTTGGCTTTTTGCACTCGGTATAGCTTATATGTGCTTACAGTGCATTGATATGTGGATTTTGATTTCATGCCTATGTTATGCATGCGATTTGACTTATGCTTTCAGCATAGTTTTTATGCACCTTTGTGTTTAGATTTGATTTGTGCACGCTGATGCACATGCTTGTGAGATTATATGCCGCGGTATACCTGATTTGATTGAGCCGTATTGTATACCGCCGATTTTGATTTTACTATTGATGTTGATTTCTTGCACTCCGTGCATTTGATATGGATTTTGCGCATGTTCGACGCTTGATTGATTTCGTGCATGTTGAATGCGCATGATTTAGATTTTATTCGTGCATGATGGATGCACCTGATTTGGATTTTCTCGCGTGTTGAGCGTATGTTTTGAGATGCGATTTTGGTGCACACCAGATACACTAAATCGGGATTCTTCGTGCATGTCAGATGCACCTGATTTTGCTGTCTGGCACACATGTTGCCTATGACAGATGTTTCGTGCACACCCGATAAACTTAGATGTTGTTTCTGTGCGCATGTATGACACATATATGGATTTTGATTTCCGTGCGCACCAGACGCACAGGGTATTCTTATATACATTTTGGGATTGATTTTTTATGGAGCAATACGTTTTTATGATATTTGCTATATGTTTCCGTACTGAGCAGGACTAGTCAGAGGACAGTACCTGGATATATTTTGCATGCATTGATAGTTATCGAAGGGATTTCCAAAAAGCGAGCTATAGTCTCAGTATTTACCTACGTGTCTGAAATGACACGACGCGTTTAAAACAAGGGAACCCTTCTTCTTCTTTTTTTCAAAATGGCGGGACGTACGTATTAAACAAAGATAAGTAGACATATATGATTATTTTCTTACAATAGAAGTCCGCCACTGTGCAGTGTTATGTGCATCGCACAGCGACTTAAAAAGGTTTGGCATGCATTTCTTTCAGTTATTTACATGTATAGATTTGATGTCTACATGTATAATTATGATGTATATCATATCGGTTTTGTTTCGAATTTGACCTTTGTGTCTTTACCATGACTCCGATGATTGCGAGATGCTTGACGGAGTTTTGATTCTGAGTTATCTGCTTATTGTTCATGCGCATGCATTGCGCTATGATGCGTTTTTATGCATTGATGATTTCGGAGCCCCGACGACTAAGTCTTTTATTGAAATGTTTTAGAATTTAGGGGTTTAAAATTTAAATTCGGGGACCGAATTTCTTTAAGGGGGAAGATTGTAACATTTCAAAAAAATAAAATATTATTTTTGGGGAATTTTTATAATTTAATAATAAAATATTGAATATTTTAATAAGGCGGTATAATTAAATACCGATAAATAGGGAAAATTATGGAAATTATTTAAAGAGGGTGTTTTAGGTAAATTATGCAAATTTTAAGTTTTTATGAGTAATTATATGCTAATTTAGTGCTAATCGCGATTAAAAATCGCTAATCGTGTTTTAAGCTTGTTTTGTGCAAAACATGCACCGTATCATTTTTACACTTGTTACTTTTTTCCATGGCTTTCCTACATGTTTTATAGCATGCTTGTTGATTTATTAGGAAAGGAAAAGAAAAGAAAAGAAAAAGGATATGGTTAGAATAGTGAAGAATGGGCAAGAGAGAGAAAGAGTGGGTGGGGGGTCAACCCTTGTTTTGAACCATCTCTCCCCATCATTATTCCCTCATTTCCTCTCTCCCTCTTTTCTAGTTGCTGCTGCTGCTGCTCCTCTCTCCTCCCCCGTCTTCAACCCTCCAAAACATCATGAAAATCAACTCAAAACCCAAATCCCACTTCATTAAAAAGATGCACAAGCTCAAGGGAAACACATTGGACCAAGAAAGCAAGGATTTTGGCCACTTAGGGCAACTCAAGAATTTTCTTGAGTTGACAAATGAGGTATTTTCTGAACCATAAGCTTAGTGTTTCCATTACTTTTACCCCCATGTTAGATTAGAACCGATATCGAGTGGTTTTATGGACTTAGAAGAATTCTAATTAGGGTTATTGGAAAGTGAGAGTTGTGATGGGCAATTGAGCTCAGTAGAGGCCACACAAACCCCCTAGTGCTAGAATTCAGACCTAGACCAGAGACTAGAACCCGGGAATACGGATTTAGAAACCCGATATCGGAAAGTTCTGAATTCTGTGGATGTAAAATGGAATCTGCTATCACCCCGAGACTCTGAAAATTATTTTGCAAGGATAGTGATACATGCAGGCACTTAGGAAGCTACCACCAAAGCCCTGGCCCCTAACCCTCAACCATGGCAGCAAATTGCGGCCAGACCAGGGAGAAATTGGTTCGTGTTGGTTCTGTGGTCCCCTCATCAGTAAAATAGACCCTTAGTATATGCAAAATTGTTTGATTTGACCTAGGGTAGAATTCGGGACCTTTTTCCTAAGTTGCTGTTTTGATTCGGGTTTCGTTTCTCGTATTTTAAATTCTGGATTCGCGTATTTGTGTTTTACCTCGATCACTTGACGTTTGCACGACGACATCGAGGGTTTTTTGATGGTTTTGAAAGCGTAGTCCATAGGTTCTAACCTATATGCCTTAACGCGTCGTTTGGTTTTCTCGATGTGATTTTAAGGTGCATTTGCGATTGTGTTATCTTGTAGGTACCTTCTCGAGGGCTTCATATGATGAAGAAGATGAAGGTGACATCGACACCGACACGCAGGATGCAAGGTGAGTAGATTATATCTACGGGGGAAGTCGGGTAGATGGCGTATAGCACCCCCGCTGTTCGATATTTAGTATACTATGTATATATAAGTATGATAGCGTTAAGTGTGATATGGATATTCTAGATGTGTTTAGGTGTACTATGGATAGATTAGGGTTTAGAAGTAAACTAGTATAGTTTCCTAGTTGCGAACCCTAGAATAGGTTTACACCCACCCACACACACATGCTTACTTGTTATACTTATACCTGGATGATGAGGATAGTGTATGATATTTGGAGATGAGCCGATGAGATTGGGCATAGATGTAATGTGATTCGTATTTGGGATACGACATGAGAATGTAGCGGGCCTTTGGACGTGTGTTTCACACACGCATTTATATTTACATAGATGGTATCGATTTGTACTAGACTTATATCAGTACCCCAGATCAAGAGATATGATGATAAGGATACCAGATAATTGATGAGATGAATGTGATATTCACCCGTACCCAGCTTTTGGGACGCCGTACGATGATTTACCGTACGAGCTTTATATTGATGATAGATCCGCATTCATGACTCGAGAATGTCATATGATATTGTATCGTATGTGATACCTTTGAGGCGGGATCACCGACTATTATATTTATATTTATATATATATATATATATATATATATATATATATATATATATATATCGACTCAGATTTAGATAGTTTCCATACCCTTCCCGATTGACTCGTTAGTCAGAGTTGTAGTTTTGCTAGTAGATGTTAGGCTAGGCCGATGTCATACCTATTTCAAAAACTAACGAATCAGGAGTATTTTAAAGACAGGCAAAGGGATTCTACGGATATTTTCAAAAGATGCATCTTTTCTTAAAAACATCGTAGCCCTTATTTTCCTAAAAACCCCGATTCGTCTTCTTTCAAAAGGCAAAACAGTATGACATGGATACATTGATGTAGATTCTACACTGTTGTGTTTATTATTCATTTGCCGCATATTCTTACTGTTGCATTCAGGATATGATCCCTTGCATGGCATACTTGTGTACTTGCATACTGTACACGCATACTTGTGCACATACATACTGTACACTCATACTTGTGTACTTATATACTGTACACTCATACTTGTGCACATACCTATTGTACACTCATACTTGTGCACATACCTATTGTACACTCATACTTCTGCACATACATATTGTACTTACATACTGTACAGTCATACTTGTGCACTTACATACTGTACAGTCATACTTATGCACATACCTATTGTACACTCATACTTGTGCACATACATATTGTACACTCATACTTGTGTACTTACATACTGTACACTCATACTTGTGCGCATACCTATTGTACACTCATACTTGTGCACATATATATTGTACACTCATACTTGTACACATACATACTTGCACATACATAGACGATTCTTTCTTGATTTTGGAGATTTGGGAAATGCAAGATACTCTTTAAAACTGATTCATTTAAAAGAGCGGTTTCCCTCAATATGTGCATATTACTATTCCATATTGCATGATATACTGATATGCTTATATTTCTTTTACATGTCACATACATCATGCTTTATGATTATACGCATTGAGATATGTTGTTTCCATGATATTTCTGGATTTGGGAACCGTGGGTATTTCAAAAGAGAGTTTGTATTGTTTTAAAAACCCGGTTACCCTTGATATGATATTTCAGTACGTCCACCATGTGTTTTCTCGGTTCTGAGAGCGACATGTGAAACCCGATTCGAGGAGAGGTAGGCACCGTCTGCGGGTATATGGTAGACCCGGTGAGGTACCCGGGGCAAGAAGACTCGTATATGTTAGACGGTGAGCCTGGCAGGGGAGTACTACCTACCGGTGATTGTATTTGAGCTCGGTGGATATCTGGGGGATACCGACCGGAGTTGAGAGATGAGACGGGCCGATCCGGACTGACGGAGCCCTATGTATATAAGGATTTACATGCCGATACTAGGCATATGTTTCATGATGTTTTCGAGTGTCGATGCTTGACACTCAGGTTCCAAGATTTGATATGTCGCGAGCGACACATGTTGATTTACATCCTCATACTTCTATGCATATGCTTTATGATATTTACATGCATGATGCTTATTGTCATTAGGTGACACGTGGACGATTTCCACATACATATAGTTGACATTGATGATATTGATCACATAGTTGGATGATATCCACATATTCATAGACTTCATGATATAGTCGACATTGATCATACCTCATATTCATGATATGTTATTACCTGAGGCACTGGCACGAGCACTTGGCACTACACTCATGTATAGATGTTACATTGCCACCTTATCATGCTTCAGAATTATTCATTTGAAGTTTATATATATCTGATTGTATTGACCTAGGATGAGTCATACATACGACTTCTGCTCTGTGATGTTTTCTATTCATGAGTTGGCAACTCACCCCCGTTGTGCCACAGTTCTTGTAGGTTTTGCCGTACAGGTTCCATTGCGGCTTCTGGCATACTGCTTCCCTTACGGGTGATTTGATTTGGTAGTTGGGTTCATTTGCATCAGAACCACCATTGTACATGTATTATTCAGTTGTATCTAGTAATTCCATCAACCAAAGTTGTATATTGTTTCAGACTTAGAAAACCAGTTATGTATTATTTGGACCTTAGAGTCGCGCGTTGTAGTATTATGGTGTTCATGCTGATTTTGAGTTTTCCTTTGAGTTTTGATCCTCGCCATTCGGCGTTGTATATTATACTGCTTGTGTAATTATGACCGTCGATTGACGAAGAGCTAGCTCCCGCTTGGGGATGCCTTTTATCATTGTATATATATTATTCATGTTGTACCCCGTTTGGGGCCAGTATTTACAAAGGAAACTCTGCCGAAATTTTCAGAAAAGACTAGAGATTTTTAAAATGCATATTCGGCTTACTTATTTAAAAACCTTGCTTTTAAAACATATTTTCCTTACTTCTTAAAAATTAGTTTTCCTTATTTACTCCTTAAAATGGTTTTAGATTTCTGGGCTTTTGGCTTACTTGAATTAGATGGGGTCCTATAGACTTCATATGATTCAAGGCCAGTCACGTGCTATTTTGGGTCGTGACATATACTCACCCATGGTTGCATTTTTAACCTTAATGGATTCATTCTTTAAACACTTGAGTTTCATCTTCTTCTTCCTCATTTTAAGCTTTCTAGCTTTTGACAAAGTGATGATAGATTGTGAGAAAACCAAATCTAAAGTGAGCAATATTCCTACTTCATCATCTTCTACTATTAGCCATTTAGTTTAGCGTGTTTGCTTCACTAATCTATACAATTAGTGAATAGATAGAATGAGCTAGTGTCTCCTCGACGTAGATCATCTTCGGCCTCGAAGACTTCGAAGCAAACTTGTTCATTTCTTCATGGGAGCCTTTGTAGAGTCTGGGAGTTCGATGATCGCGGCGTAGGGACTAATACACGGAGCTATTGAAGTGAAGGACCGGTCTACAAAGGTTGTATTCCTTGTTCACTTAGATGTAAAGAGTTTACACTCAATGTTTAACCCCAATTCTCTAGTTAAGATCTTGGTAAGGGTTTGTTTAGCACCCCAAAATTTTAAAGTAGCATGATTGATACTTGCCAAAACCTTTCTACGGTGCTAACGAAACCCTACAGATTGAGCAATCCTTCACTTGGCCAAAAGACTAGCACATTTGTTCATTTCATTTTCTCTCTCTCCTTTTTCTCCTCCTCCTTCTTCCTCAAAGACCCTAACCCTCACATGAGTTGTGAACCCTAGGGTCTCATGAGATAAAATACTCTATTAGATACTCTACATCTTCTAGGCTACCTACTTTAGCGAACAAGGTACCCTAGTTATCTCGGTTTTGAGGTTGGAGCTTGAGATATAGACTCTCGGGTGGATCATCTTCGACACGAGGAGGCCGACGATCAGATGCGATCCGGATTTCGAGGAGCTCAAGGAGAGTAGAAGAAGAAGAACCGAGGGACTTGTTAACAAGGAGGTATAAAATCCTAACCGAGTAGTTAGAACCTCCAAGTAGATGTAGCTAGTTAAGGTTTTTGTAAAGATCCTGGAGTTTAGTCGGTGTTGCGAAGCTTTGAAAAATCGTTTTTTATAAATTCTGCCTCCCCGCGAACCCGTGGGGTGTGCGACATCGACTTACAGTGGTATCAGACCCTACTTAAACCTTAACTAGCAGTTTAGACGATATATAAAGTTATGAAACCGAAATAATTCCGAAACAGTCGAAACGAAATCCAAGTTTCTGTCAATTTTCAAAGAGTCTCTAAAAATTATTTAAACAGCTGCAAAGTGCTCTTCTTATTGTAACTTGAACACCACCAAAAAACGAGGCCCAAACTCCAATATTTGGCCGGCTAAAATGCTTCTTTTCCCGGCCTGGCCGGTTCTGTGTGGGAGTTTGGTCTTGGAATTTTGGTGGTCTTCTGGAATCTTGGATTTAGGGTTTCAGGTGTTGTTTGTGTAGGGTTCCTAGGCACTCTTAAGAGGTCTCACAAGGCATCAACCATGCCAATTTCAAATTTTACGGTGCCGAGGAACCCTAGACTACGGATCGTTAACTAGATTTTAGGCGAAACAAAGAAACTAGTTTACAACTAAACTAAAAGAACGGAAATACAACCTTTGTAGATCCGGTGCTCCACCTCCATAGCTCCGCAATGAAGTCCCCTCGCTGTCCAAATGGAATCCCGGGCTCTAGCGTCGGCTTCATCGGAGAAAAAGCGGGCTAGGTCATCGACGACGATGCCGAAGATGAACTACGTCGAGGCATCACTAGATCAAGCTCCAACTTCACCAAGTCAAGAAACTTGTGAAGAAAACACACTCTACTACTTGGCAAGAGGTAGAGGATGAAGAAATAGGAAATGGGTTCATTTTAGAATTGGATTTCTCACTCATATGCTCAAGTTGCCATTGATGAAGCAAGCTTTCTTCAAGTGAAGAAGAAGAAGAAGATGATGAAGTTATGATAAGTTATTTTGTAAAAAGAAAATAATAAGAATACTTATCATATCTCAACCATGGTCAAGTGTAGAGAATAAATCATGGTTAGTGGGAATGGTTTGGGTTAAGCATGGAGACAAAATGGTCACTTGGTCAAAGCTTCATGAAGCTTCAACATGCATCCAAAGAAAGCCACCATTTATCTTTATGCTAATCATTTTCCAAAAATCAATAGATAAATAAATAAGTGAATAAAACAAAACCCTAACCATTATCATGTAACCATGGTTTGATCTTTACACAAAAACCCTAGCAAACATGTATCATCAAACATGATACAATCAAGTGCACAAAAGTATATCACATATACAATGTGCACATCCGAGTGAGAATATCCATTTAAAGTGAACCGATACTAGTTAATGCAAAGTAATATATCAAATATATAATTATACATTAAATCATTAAATCAACACTTGATTTAACGATCCGGTCATATCGCATATAACCGACTAGTATCCTATGCATCGGCTTATCGAATCAATCTTCGATTCAATAACTAGGTTATATCGCATACAACCAATCGATACATTCATCGCGAGAATAGAATACGGTATCACATACACGCATTATTCTCGGTCCCGCACATATCTCATATGCGCTCCTATTTCGTTTCGCTTGAGCCAGGAAACCTCTGTGTAGGACTCTAAAGACTCGTCAATACGCCGGCAGCAGATGATGATCATATCAAACACCCACAAGCCGCAAGCGGTCTGCTAAACGTAACGGCCACCCGGGTATTGAGCGATCAGAAGATCGACGAGCAAGCCCGCTCACACTCCTGTGAATCCAACCAGTAACACTTACCGTACAGTCCGGTCTGATCGTCTGATATGTCGCATATCTCGCCTAGGGGTGGTAAACGTCAGACCCCAATAGCTCGATAAGTCGTGTCGATATGAGGTCTATAACAATTCGAGAAACTACTGGTAACACTTACCAGTAAATCTCAGCAACCCTGGCCAGGGATTTCCGGTTATAGCCAATCGAACACAGCGCAACATCAACTCCCTATACCGGGAGAGACGAATCCCCTCCTATCGCTCATTGCCTCCATGTGACTCGGGACTGTACCCAAAAACCACCGTTTTGCACGCCCTCTTGGACGTGGTAAGGTGGAAATCAAAGCACAGTGGGAACCACATAAGACTCTATGACGATCTCGGGTCAACAGACTACTCTGTACCTGTGTCACCAGAGAACTGCCATCTGACGTAAGGTATAATACCATCTGGGAGTTCTCGGCGAGTCCGTCCAGTGTACCCAGTCTCCACTGAGCACCCGTATATCATCTCTGATGTCAAACACCAATGGATATGGGATCATCCATCGCCCATCTGTATGCGTCGAGAAGGTATACGCTAGTCTACTCTGGTATATCGATGCCCCATCTCGATACACCCACGACTAGGGACCTTGAAGGATGTACTTATGGACTACCATGTCCCCACTAGTATGATCCACATCATAGTCCAGGTTGTCAAGTACACATCCTAAGGGCTTTACCAACATGTATCGGAGAGACAATCAGTGTACACGTTAAGGTAAAGATCAACCAGATAGCATACTATCATGTCGAGCAAGAAAGTCCTTCCTATAAATGTCCCAGCATCCACTACAATATACATCCTATGTATAGCAATGGCCTCTAGGGCATACATATAACTAACAATCTCCCACTTGCACTAGGGTCATCTGATAGCAGTGGTTGAAGTATCTCATACTCAACCATCCCATAAAAGTCTCTCTCTGGGAATAGGCCTTCTCGAGACACCCAAGTAATTGGGTGAGGGTTAATCGAAGTTGCCAAACTTGGAAGTGAGATGGAAAATGAGCTTAGGATTTTTTTTGTTGCAAATGACATACCAATCTCTCTCTTTCAAAAAAAATGGGGCAGCCACAGAGAAGTGCTCGGCCAAGGAATGATAAGGGGGCGAGCACAAGGGGAAAAACAAGGTGACCACAAGGAAATATCATACATAAAAATCCTAAGCTCATCCAAAAACATTAAATGCTCAAGATGACTCAAAAGAGAACCAGGCTCAACCTAGAACCTCTGGTTGCTGCTGGAAGCCCCGGTACCGCAAAAAACAACCCCATGTACCCAACGGCCACCTGTTTGCACGACTCAGTAGAGCCGTGGTAGGGTTGTAATCAATGTACAGTGGGAGAACACACAAGACTCTATGATGATCTCGGGTCTACAGACTAACCTGCACCAGTTTCGTGAGTGGATCCGCCGTGTTGTCCTCTGAGTCTACTCGCCTAACCTCGATCACCCTGGAGATCAACCATCTCCATGATCAGGTGACACTGCCTTAGAATATGTCTAGATCACTGATGGGACCGGCGTTCCTTGGCATAAGCCATAACTCCATTGTCACACAATGGGAGGAACATAGTTCATCTCATGAACCATTATACACCCAAACATCCTCTTTGGTAGCATCTTAAGTAGCGATGTATCTAGCCTTTATCGTCTAGTATGCCACGGTATCTAGGTTGGAACTCTTCCAACATACCGTCCCTCGATTGAGGGTAAAGACAATGCCTGTGACTGACACTCAGTCGTCTTTATCACCCTGGAACCCTTCCAGTGATTCTCCCCAGGATCGGTTGATACCATCTCACTACATCTAGTGAGTTTCCTAACATCCATTTAGATCTATCTCATAGATCCAAAACCCAGGATTTAGTAGGTATCACTTTGATCTTATGTGGAGAATCATTGTGATAAGCGGAGATTGACTGAGTGTAGCATAGGAAACTCCTTCCCTATCAAGAGTATGTCATCCACGTACTCTACGAGGATCACCACCATACTCCCTACTACCTTTTTGTATTTACAAGGTTCATCTACCATTTTGATGATGTCAAACTCTTCGACTAACACATCAAAACAGACGTTCCAACTCCGCGATGCCTGCTTTATCAAATAAAACATCTTGCACACGTTTCCGCTGCTCCCACTGTCTACGAAGCCCTCTGGCTGTGTACTTATAGACGCCCTTTTCTAAAACATCATTTAGAAAAGCAGTCATGACACCCAACCACCAGATATCGTAGTCATGGTATGTAGCCGTGGCAAGTAGGATCTGGATGGACTTAAGCATAGGCACTGGAAAAGGTTTCATCATTATCCACGCCTGGTCGATGACGAAAACCTTTAACAAGTCTAGCTTTGAAAGTCTCAACTTTTCCATCTCAGATCGCTAAGCATCCAGTCATTCTTACAGAGTCTCACTCCTGATGGCCAGCTCGAAACTAGTTGGGTCATCATCTTATGATGCAATCCTCGCTCCCACTGTCATAGAGAAACCAAAGTATCTCTCAGGTGGGTGAGGTACCCTACTAGATCGGCGGAGAGGCTGAGGTTCGTTGGTTACTATTGAATCCTTCGGTTCTACCAAATCATTTGCTGTAGTTTGTATAGCTGGAACATTTCCAGTTCTATATAACAGACCTTGCCTCGAGCTTGTCCAGATTTTGCTTTTAGACATAGGCCGGACAACCCCAAATCTTAACTAACTTAAGAAATGGGCTCTTCCCTTTCCATATCTCATATGGAGTGGTAGACAACTGATTTAATTCGAACCTAATTCAATAGGTATGCAGCTTCTCAAGTGCATAACTTCCAAAAAGGAAATAGGTAACTCAGTAGTACTCATCATAGAGCACACCTTATCATATAGGGTGTATCTGCTCCACCCCGATATACCATCGTGCTATGGTGTATTCGGAGGAGTAATGCTGAAAGAGAATCTCATTCTCCTTTAGAAAAGTCCAAGAATTCCGTGCTCAAGTATTCTCCTCCTTGATCACATCAAAGGACATAATACTTTTACCCGTATTTTGGTTCTCTACTTCTAACTTATATTCTGTGAATATATCAAAAGGTTCGGACTTGTGTTTCAACAGGAACATAGGTCTGAAACTCGAAAGATCACCAGAGAATGTAATGAAGTATAAAGAACCAGTCCTGGCATGTGTAGACAGGGGACCTTACATACATCATCATGTATCAGTCCCAAGAGTTCACTAACTCTTTCTCTGTTTTCAATAAACAGAACTGGTGTCATTATATCTTTGTGACATGACTGGCAAGTTTCACAAGATGTAAATTCAAACTGATTTAAATATGCATCTATATGTAACTTCAGCTAGTCGGGTCGCATTGATATGACCTAGTCTACAATACCTCAAGAAGGATTCGTTCATTTCTGAACTCTTCCTCTTGTGTGTGTTCCGTATACTAAGAACTGTAGTTTGATTTAGAACATTAATGATTTTAGATAACGTGCCTGAACCGATCAACTTTTGATATAGGAAATGTTCAAAACATTATCCAGCAATACAAAATTTTATCATTTCTTTACTTATAAAGAGACTGATATGATTTTGTATATCAGGTTCGGTATCTAATAACATTCGTTCAGAATCAATGTATTGGTAATACAGGGTGACAGTGACCAACAGACTTGGCTGCAACACTTGCCCCGTTTTCTGTCTCATGAAACTTATCACCCGTTCTCAGTTTTTCTACCTTTTTGCAGCCCTATGTAACAGATTACATATCTGGGATCCTGATCCGGTATCATATACTCAGAATGCAGAGGATACTGAGAAACAGTTCTTTATAACGAACACACCCGAAGATGATGCATCAGTATGCACTCTCTTCGTTTGGGCGGCACGGGAATTCTGGTATTCCCCAATTTCCTGCTCTGTCTTATAACAATTATAAGTTGGAGCGGGACCAACGTTCCCCAGCTCAGTATAACAAGCGGGTTCGGTCAATAATCCGTATTATTATCTTGATTAAGGCGTGATATGGTCGCTACCTGGAGAGAGAGAAAAGAAAACACTCAGCGTGCGCTCTGTCAAGAATAGATTGGTTATTATTTTATCTAATCAGGATGGCTCACACTGCTTTTTATCAAATCTTCCTTCAAACCCTAAAAGGAAAGACTAGCCGGGATTAATTACACACTACAAGTTCGCCAATCTTTCAGCCAGGCCAGTGTCGGTACTTTGAGGGAGGTCCCCCGTGCTTTCGCACGAACCTAATTAATGTAAACCTCGTTTTCCCAGAGGCGTAACCTCGTTAACACCTTTCTAGACACCTACTTGATCGACTAATTGTAATGTGTAAAACTCTCCCAGGAGTAACTCTTACTCGCAGCGGGTATCGGGATCCAACTATCTCATAGAAGGTATGCAATCTCATTGCAAATTTCAACATTTGAAATTCCCGATAATATTTTGCCCCGAACGATCTATGACCTTGACAAGGTCAACAAACCATAGACCGCAAGTCAAGTTCAACCCGTCATTTCTTGATTGAATCAAACCCACCCGCACGACCCTTGACAAGGTCAACAAGGCCGCACGACTACCCTAACCCAATCAGCATCATATGCATAAGCAGATAAATACTGGTTAGCTACCGCACACTGCGCCTTGACAAGGTCAACAAACGCAGCACGAATACTAAACAGGACTTATCTGAAATGACGGAGGGCTAAGACAGGTTTTTCTGAAAACCTATTGCGTAATGAACTTGATATCGTTGTAGAATCAAATGATTTTGAAATGGAGTGTCTTTGAGGCTTTTCTAGTTTCGTTAAAGGAGTCACTCCCGGTGAAGGGATCGTCGGTCCTTTCCTCGTCGAATGAGGTGCGGGATATATCATATATATCACTGTGCAAAGCAAAAACACTTAAAAGCAATCAAAAGATAAACCGAGTGTGTAGCATCTGCCAGTTATTGCTAAAGGAGTCACTCCCGGTGAAGGGATCTCGGTCCTTTCCTCATCGAATAAGGTGCAGGATATATCATATATACCGCTGTGCAAAGCAAGAACTGTAGCTACCTATTTTATTTTTGAAATTCGATTCTACAATATCTTAGGTTTCTTTTATTTCATTAATCTCATTAATGAAGTCCCATCATTTAAGTACCTAAACATCACAGATAAATACGACGTACACTTATGCCATCCGCATTCGCCTCGATGTCCCCTCGTGCACCGTTAGGTTAGGTAACTAACGGCAGAGCGGGGCAGGGCTAGCGCGGGTGTAAAACATAAGTAACGTCTATATAATATATCATATATACTATATACAGTATCTATCACAGAACATCACATGATCACATCACAGATATCGCAGCAGAAGAAACATATATGAAATATTGGATATACTAGGACGTCCGTGTTTTCAATACGAGCCAGTATAAAACACGGATTCCACGGTCGTGATGAATAGCCAAACCCACACCCCTAGACCCCTACGAGAGCGGCAAGAAACCCTACCAATTCTAGAGTTAGGAGACCCGGACTCGACTCCTCGAGTTGGTCTCCCACTGGACCCTAGAACCCGGTTACTTGTGCCCTCCTCCTTGGGTCTATCCTAGTGCGGAAAAGTAAATAATATACAAAAGGTGACATCTTCCGCAGCCTGGAAGTGCCCCAATAAAAGAATATTACATACAAGTTTTTACATGAATGAAAATGAAAAACACTCATCTCACATAAAAACCCCCGGCTATTCAAACACGACGATCCAATATAACATATCCAGCAACACATAACATCACATGTCATCAACGTAAGTAAATATGCGCATCGCAATTGTCGTTGACATATAGCAACGAAACCGGCGATATCACATATTACACTTACGGTCACAGAAAAGAAAGTGTAAAACTACAACAGTTGGAATCCGCAACCACCTCAGACATCGCATGCCTGACCAAATGAATTCTATAGACATCGCATGCCTAACAATTATAAACCCCGCATTTTAGTCTCATTATCGAAAACTCTTTTCAATATCAAGTCGGGCAATTCAACAAGATTCCCGACATCCTGATCGAATGCTCGTCGCAAACTTCAGTAGACGGCTGCACCCCCGATACCGTCGACGAAGTGCACCAAGGCGGAACACCGCTACCGCGAGAACCCGAACGGATGCTTTCGGCGACGGGGTTCTCCTACAGTCACTTGGTCGGGGCTAAGGGATGTAGCAGTCTAATAAGTTTACCGGCGAGTATCCGCGTACACTACGTGATTGCGACGGACTTTTGATCACATCAAAATTCCGCAGCAACCGATCAAGTGAGACTAAACTGCTATGTTTATAACATTCATTCAGTTATCTCATAACTGTTTGTGAATTCCAAGTATTGTATCACATTACGGATAAATAGAAAATGTTAAACTTTTCGATCGAACAATCGAACACCCAAGTTTTCCCGATACCGATCAACACATGAAACAAGTCTAAAAACATTCAGTTCGTGCCTCAGTACCAACGGTCCAGCCGTAGAAGGGTCAAGCCAACGCCTCACATGTGGCACGCCGTACTGCCCCAAATCCGAAGGTTCAAAGGGCAGTTCAAGACGGTCACATAATCGAGTTAAGGTTTGTTGTCTTCTAGAGGGACCATCGCGTTACTTGCACTACTCAGAACGTCCTTAAACCACAGAAAAATCCAACACTTGGAAATTTTCCGGCAGGGGAAAAGGTGGGTATTTATATCCGGTCGAACTTTTTAACATATTCCAAAATATCCGGAAAGCCACATAGACAAAACTTGATAATCCGATCGAATCCACGAATTCCCCAATACAACCCAGAAATTTCAACTCTTGAATAAATATTAAAAATTCCCATGAAAACCAGCACTGCAAAGTAGGAGTTACTGTGCAAAATTCAATGCATGAAGAGACTAAATGAGCGCGGAACCGCCGCAATAGGCGGCTAATGACGCGGTTCCGCCGCGCTTTAGACAGATCATTAGGTAATTTTTGCACCGTAATTCTTAGAATTTCCTGCTGAATTTTTTAAGAATTTTTAATTTGGAAAAAACCGCTTTTTCAGAAAAAGTCCAGAGAGGGTTAAAAGTTAGGGTTTCGGGGTTCGATCGGGTTTCAAACTTCGTCTACGCATCGCCTAAGACTCTAGCTAGGCTCTGATACCACTGTAGGGTTCCTAGGCACTATCAAGAGGTCTCACAAGGCATCAACCATGCCAATTTCAAATTTTACGGTGCCGAGAAACCCTAGACTACGGATCGTTAACTAGATTTTAGGCGAAACAAAGAAACTAGTTTACAACTAAACTAAAAGAACGGAAATACAACCTTTGTAGATCCGGTGCTCCACCTCCATAGCTCCGCAATGAAGTCCCCTCGCTGTCCAAATGGAATCTCGGGCTCTAGCGTCGGCTTCATCGGAGAAAAAGCGGGCTAGGTCATCGACGACGATGCCGAAGATGATCTACGTTGAGGCATCACTAGATCAAGCTCCAACTTCACCAAGTCAAGAAACTTATGAAGAAAACATACTCTACTACTTGGCAAGAGGTAGAGGATGAAGAAATAGGAAGTGGGTTCACTTTAGAATTGGATTTCTCACTCATATGCTCAAGTTGCCATTGATGAAGCAAGCTTTCTTCAAGTGAAGAAGAAGAAGAAGATGATGAAGTTATGATAAGTTATTTTGTAAAAAGAAAATAATAAGAATACTTATCATATCTCAACCATGGTCAAGTGTAGAGAATAAATTATGGTTAGTGGGAATGGTTTGGGTTAAGCATGGAGACAAAAATGGTCACTTGGTCAAAGCTTCATGAAGCTTCAACATGCATCCAAAGAAAGCCACCATTTATCTTTATGCTAATCATTTTCCAAAAATCAATAGATAAATAAATAAGTGAATAAAACAAAACCCTAACCATTATCATGTAACCATGGTTTGATCTTTACACAAAAACCCTAGCAAACATGTATCATCAAACATGATACAATCAAGTGCACAAAAGTATATCACATATACAATGTGCACATCCGAGTGAGAATATCCATTTAAAGTGAACCGATACTAGTTAATGCAAAGTAATATATCAAATATATAATTATACATTAAATCATTAAATCAACACTTGATTTAACGATCTGGTCATATCGCATATAACCGACTAGTATCCTATGCATCGGCTTATCGAATCAATCTTCGATTCGATAACTAGGTTATATCGCATACAACCAATCGATACATTCATCACGAGAATAGAATACGGTATCACATACACGCATTATTCTCGGTCCCGCACATATCTCATATGCGCTCCTGTTTCGTTTCGCTTGAGCCAGGAAACCTCTGTGTAGGACTCTAAAGACTCGTCAATACGCCGGCAGCAGATGATGATCATATCAAACACCCACAAGCCGCAAGCGGTCTGCTAAACGTAACGGCCACCCGGGTATTGAGCGATCAGAAGATCGACGAGCAAGCCCGCTCACACTCCTGTGAATCCAACCAGTAACACTTACCGTACAGTCCGGTCTGATCGTCTGATATGTCGCATATCTCGCCTAGGGGTGGTAAACGTCAGACCCCAATAGCTCGATAAGTCGTGTCGATATGAGGTCTATAACAATTCGAGAAACTACTGGTAACACTTACCAGTAAATCTCAGCAACCCTGGCCAGGGATTTCCGGTTATAGCCAATCGAACACAGCGCAACATCAACTCCCTATACCGGGAGAGACGAATCCCCTCCATCGCTCATTGCCTCCATGTGACTCGGGACTGTACCCAAAAACCACCGTTTTGCACGCCCTCTTGGACGTGGTAAGGTGGAAATCAAAGCACAGTGGGAACCACACAAGACTCTATGACGATCTCGGGTCAACAGACTACTCTGTACCAGTGTCACCAGAGAACTGCCATCTGACGTAAGGTATAATACCATCTGGGAGTTCTCGGCGAGTCCGTCCAGTGTACCCAGTCTCCACTGAGCACCCGTATATCATCTCTGATGTCAAACACCAATGGATATGGGATCATCCATCGCCCATCTGTATGGGTCGAGAAGATATACGCTAGTCTACTCTGGTATATCGATGCCCCATCTCGATACACCCACGACTAGGGACCTTGAAGGATGTACTTATGGACTACCATGTCCCCACTAGTATGATCCGCATTATAGTCCAGGTAGTCAAGTACACATCCTAAGGGCTTTACCAACATGTATCGGAGAGACAATCAGTGTACACGTTAAGGTAAAGATCAACCAGATAGCATACTATCATGTCGAGCAAGAAAGTCCTCCCTATATATGTCCCAGCATCCACTACAATATACATCTATGTATAGCAATGGCCTCTAGGGCATATATATAACTAACAGTTTGTTTTTGCCCAGATTTCATATGTTGTTATCTTTGTGTTAGGGCAATACGGAGTATTTCGAAGTCGCAGTTTTAACGTCGTTTATAAGTTTTAGTTATATGTGTTGCTTAACGTCGACTAATTGCTATATGTCGATTAGTAGGGGTTGCACATATTTGTATCTTTGTGATGGTTCATGTATATGAAGTATTGGAATGTCGTGGATGAATAGCCGGGGGATGTGAGAAGAGTATTTTCTTTTCTTTCATTCATGTAAATATGTAAATTGATGTAATGTTATTTTGCGGGGCACATCCGGATTGAGGTTGTAGCCACTGTTGTATTATTTCATTTACTTTTTCTTGCACCTAGGATAGACCCAAGGTGGGATGCACAAACTACCGGGTTCTTGAAGTGCCGAGTGGCCTACTCATTTTATTAAGGGAAGTTGCTTCACTTCGGGAATTTGGCGGGTAGTTTGCCGCACCCGTAGGGGTCTAGGGTGGGGTTTGGCTATTCATCATGACCGTAGAATCCGACTTTCATTCTAGGCTAAAACGGAACACCGAATTCCTAGTATATCCAATATATTCATCTGTGTTGCTGTGATCTGAAATTCTTATTATTGCGTAATATGAATGGATATATATATATATATATATATATATATATATATATATAAACGTTGCTTATGTTTTGCACCCGCGCTGGGCCAGCCCTCGCTCTGCCGTTAGTTAAGTAACCTAACGGTGCATGACGGGGCCCCGTGGCGAATGCAGATGGCATAAGCGTACATTCTATTTTCATTTCTTTTCTGCAATGATAGGGTTAAATGATGGGACCGCATTAACATTGATTAATGCAAGGGAAAAAAATCAAAGTTTAAATCGTTGGAACAATTTCAAAACCACTCGGTTTTCTTGAAAAACAACTTTTAAATACGGAGCCTAAACCACTCCTTTTAAAAAGCTATCATGGTTCCTTCGACTATATTAAGTTCATTATGTTCACGGTTTCGCCAAAACTATTCATAGCCCTCCGTCATTTCAGTTGGGTATTTAGTAGTATTCAAGCTATGTATTTTGACCTTCGCCAAGGCATAGTAATTGGTAGTTGCTGGGTATTCATCTGTGGCATATATAGATGCGTTGATTTGGGACAGTCGTACAGCTATTTTGGCCTTCGTCAAGGGTTTATACAGGTGGGTTCAAATTAACCTGGATAATGACGGGTAGAACTTGACTTGCATCTTATGATATGTTGGTCTTCGTCAAGGTCATAAGCGTCTGGGGCAAAAGTCAAGGAAATTGAAACTTGCTAGTGTTGCATACCATTTGGAGTGTGATGATTTTGGTAGGATTCCTTCAAGGTTGTTACGCAATGATATTTGGATCTCGATCCTACTGTGAGTATCCGCTACTCTTCAGGAGATTTTTCACTAAAACAATCAATACTATAAACCAAGTAGGTGCCTAGAACGGTGTTTGCGGGGCTACGTCTCCAGGGAAAAGAGGTTATGTAATTAAGGAACTTCATGAAAGCATTGGAAAACCTCCCTCAAAGTACCAATACTAGCCTGGCCGAAAGGTTAAGCAAAAATTGTAGGGTGAGATTAATCCTGACTAATTCTTCTTTTATAGTTTGAGGAAGGATTCGAGAAACGATGGGAGCTATCCTGTTTAGATAAATTAATAACCAATCTAAACTTGCAAGAGTATCATGCTGAGTGTTTCTTCTCTCTACTCTGACAGCAGCGACCAAAATGATCGGGCTTAAGTTACTGCTAGATAATAATAAATTGACTGGGCCAAACTATTATGATTGGCTAAGGAATGTCCAGATGTACATTACCTATGACAAGCTGGGCTACCTTCTTACTACCAAAGCCCCCGCCGTCCCAAGTCTAGATTCCACCGTTGCAGATGTTGAAATCCGTAAGACATGGGAAAAAGACAGTGCGGGAGCCAGGTACCTCGTGTTAGCCTCAATGGATTATGAACACCAGAGGCAGCACGAGAAGATGGACTTAGTTTCCATCTTCCTCCATACCAAGGATTTATATGGAGAGCAATCTCGTATTGCAAGATATGAGACCTCGAAAAAATTGTTTCAGGCGAGGTTGGTTGTCGGGTCATCTGTAGGAGAACACGTACTTACGATGATTAGATATATTGAAGAGCTCGCGGACCTTGGGACCACGTTGGAGAACGAGTTATATACTGACTTGATTCTACAGTCCCTCCCCTCCACCTACGCCCAGTTTATCTTGAATTTCAACATTCAAGGGAAGGAAGTTTCACTTTCAGAACTCCTCAACATGTTGAGGAGCACTGAGGGCACCCTGCAAAAATCCAGGGAGACACCGGCTCTACTTATTGAGGAATATTCCTCTTCTAGATCCAAGGCGAAAGACAAGGGAGAGAAGAAGAAGGCCTCCACCAAGCCGATAGGCGGTGTTAGTAAGGTAGAGGGAAAGGGCAGGGCAAAAGTTTCGAAGCTAACAGTAGTGAAGGAGGAATGTTTCTATTGTCACGGGAAAGGGTATTGGCAGAGGGACTCTAAGGCTTGGAAAGCCAGAAACCAGAATTCGAAGCATTTTGTGGTTTCGGCTTCAGGTGTGCTTATGATTGAAAAATGTCTGTCAATTAACTCTACTTCCTGGGTACTAGATACCGGATCAGGATCTCATATCTGTAATTCATTACAGACTCTGAGAAACCGTAGAGTTATCAAGGCAGGTGATATGACTCTCAGGGTTGCTAACAGAATATGCGTGGACGCTGTTGTTGGATATATGTATGCCCTAGAGGCCATTATGTGATAGTCGATGTATCTATACATGTATATATATTCAGTTTGCATTCTTGCTCGACATGATAGTATGCTATCTGGTTCTTCTTTATCTGACATGTTGATTTGATCATGCTTTTATTAATTCATACATGTTGATAAAGCCGTGAGGATATCGGCTTGACTACTCTGATTATGATGGAGATCATACTAGTGGGACATCTGTAGTCTATAAGCATATCCTGGAACGTCCCTAGTCGTAGGTATATCGAGACGGGGCATTGATATACCAGAGTAGACTAGCGTATATGATACTAGACCCATACGATGGGCGATGGATGTTCCCACATTCATCGATGTTTGACATCAAGATCATATACGGGTGCTCAGTGGTGACTGGGTACACTGGACGGACTCACCGAGAACTCCTATATGGAATTATATCTATCGTCGGATAGCAGTTCTCAGGTGACACTGGTACAGGTTAGTCTGTAGACCCGAGATCGTCATGAAGTCTTGTGTGTTCTCCCACTGTACTTTGATTGCCACCCTACCACGGCTCTACTGAGTCGTGCAAACAGGTGGCCGTTGGGTACAGTCCCGAGACATACGAAGACGATGAGCGATAGGAGGGGTTTCGTCTCTCTCGGTATTGGGAGTTGATGCTGTGCTGTGCCCGACTGGTTATAACAGCAAGTCCCTGGCCAGGGCTGCTGAGATTTGCTGATAAGTGTTATCAGTAGTTTCTCGATCTGTTATAGACCATTCACCGGCACGACTTATTGAGTTATTGGGGTCGACGTGACCATCCCTAGGCTCGATATGCAGCATATCTGACGAAGAGACCGGACTGTATGGGAGTGTTGCCGGATGGCTCGACGGGAGTTGTAGCAGGTTCGCTTGTTGTCTTCTGATCGCTCAATACCCGGGTGGCCGTTACGTTTAGATGACCACTTGCGGCTTGAGGGTACCTGATATGATCATCACCCTCTGCCGGCGTATTGACGAGTCTTAGAGTCCCACAAAGGAGTTACCCAGTCCAGGCGAAACGTTGTGGTGCGCGTATGCGATGTGCGCATGCACCCGATTGAAATGTGCGTATATGATACCGAACATTGATCGGGTGAACTGCTTTTGGTGGGGTCATATGAGATATGACCGGATTGATAAATCAAGTGTTGATTTATCATTTAACCATTAGTTTTCTCACTTAAAACCTTTTCTTAGATGATGGATGTGTGCATGCATGTGTGCTTTTCTTTCTTTCTTTCATGCTAGTTTCATGCACATGTGGATGTGCATACATGCACACATACATACACTCATCCATCATGGTTGTTAGCATATGGAAATGGTGGCAATATAAGACTCACACCATGGATTATATAATGGATTATTATTTAATTTTGGATTTAAAAGAAAATGAAAAAGGAAAGGATAATCATTCTTGCTTCTACATTCTTCCTTTGACCTAACCATGCTCAACTACCACTAACCTAAGGTTATCCTTCTCTTTATCATTCCAAACTAAAGTTAAATAATGTCTCCATCACTTTAACCATGGTTCATAGCATGAAGGAATAAAATATATATTGATATATTTCTTTTTCTTCACTTGAGTTATCTTTTTACCTCTTGTCAAAAATTGCCACCATCTTCTTCCTCTTGCTCTTTTGCTTTCTAGTTTTTTCTAGTGAGCAAATACCACTTAAAGATAGGTTTTTGAAGTGAGAAACCTAACCACAACATCATTCTACACAAGCTTAGCCGTTTTGTTTAGAGTGTTCTCTTCGGTTTGACGAAGTTGCGAGCTTGGACGGAGATCTCCGTGGTGGATCGTCGTGGACACAAGGGCACTTTAAGAGGACCTTCGTTCAACACCCTAGAGACCAAGGAGTCCAGCGAAAGGGAGCTACAAAGGTTGTAGTCTCGAAACCCTAGATTAGTTCACTTTTTATTTCGTAACCCTAATTTTCTAGGATCGATCCCTTTGCATGTTAGTTTAGCACCATAAAAATTAAAACTTTGGGTCATGTGATGCTTCAAAACTCTTCATAGGGTGCTAAACAAACCTTTCACTGGTATCAGAGCTGACCTAGAACATTGGCGACGTTTTTACGAAGTGAAAACCCCGATCGGACAAAAATACGGTATTTTTGGGTGCTCTCTGGAAATTTTCTAAAATTTGATAATTTGCAGAATTAAAAATATATAAAAAATACAGCAGGAAAAAATAAGGATTACGGTACAAAAAGTTTCCAGTGAACAGTAATTCTCGCCGCGGAAACGCGGCCTAAGCTTGCTTTGGCCGCGGTTCAGCGGCCGTATATATGAATTGATGGATACTTTTTGTACAGTAATTCATGAATCTGCTTGTATAAATTTTTAGATATTTTTAATCTGTATTTGGTTTTGAAAAATTCTGGAGATGGTTTTGGACTCGTCATTTCGATCGGGATTTTCATTTCGTAGCTTTTCCGGGTAAATTAGAAAGTATTGAAGTGTTTGAACGAGTATCATTTACTCACTATTCACGGGGTTTAAATACTTTGGAGATACGTGCAAGTCTTTTTGCGGTGGTCCCTCTAGAAGACAACAAACCTTAACTCGATTATGTGACCGTCTCGAACTGCCCTTTGAACCTTAGGGTTTGGGGCAGTACGGCGTGCCACATGTGAGGCGTTGGCTTAACCCTTCTACGGCTGGACCGCTACTACTGTGTCACACTCCGGATTTTTGAACCTTGCTCAAGTGTTGAGCTTTAGTGAATCTTGGGTATTTGATCGTTCGTTCGAAAACTTTAATACTGTCTGTTTGTCTGGAATGTGATACAATATGTGGAATTCATATAGTTTAGGCATGAAATACGAAATATGTGATATTTCGCATTTATGATGTCTAAAGAGAATCTGGATTCCAAATATTGTAGTTTTACACTTTCTTTTCTGTGACCGTAAGTGTAGTATGTTAGATATCGCCGGTTTCGTTGCTATACATCAACGACAATTGGGGTATGCATACTTACTTACGTTGATGATATGAGATATTATGTGTTGCTGAGATATGATGTGTAGGATTGTCGCGATCGAATAGCCGGGGGGTTTTGTGAGATGAGAGTTTTATATTTTCATTCATGTAAATTCAAATGTAATGTAATATTCTTTTATTTGGGGCACTTCCAGGTTGCGGTTGTGTCACCAGTGTTGTATATTATTTACTTTTCCGCATTAGGATGGACCCAAGGAGGGGAGCACAGGTGACCGGGTTCTGGGGTTCAGTGGGAGGCCATCTCGAGGAGTCGAGACCGGGTCTCCTAAACTCCAGGATTGGTAGGGTCACTTTCCGCTCTCGTAGGGGTCCAGGGTGTGGGCTTGGCTATTCATCGCGACTGTGGAATCCGTATTTTCTATTCTGGCTAAATACTAAATACGGACGTCCTAGGATATCCCACGTTATATCTATGTTTCTGCTGCCTGTGTTCTGTGATATCTGAGACGAATGACATATTAATATATGATATATAGTAGACGTTGCTTATGTTTTACACCCGCGCTAGTCCCGTCCCGGTATGCCGTTAGTTAAGTAACCTAACGGTGCATAACGGAACATTGCGGCGAATGCGGATGGCATAAGCGTACGTGTTATTTTCGTTTCTTTTCTGTGATTGGCTTTAGGACTTAAATGATGGGATTACATTAATGTGATTAATGTAAAGAAAATAAACCTAAAAAGATGTTGTAGAATCGGATTTAAAAACTACTCGGCTATTTATGAAAAAGCTACATTTCAAAACTGCGGAGCTTAAGCCACTCCTTTTGAAAACTGTTTGATTCTACAACGATATCAAGTTCAAAGCGTTAAAGATTTTCTTAAAAATCATTCGCAACCCTCCGTCATTTTAGGAAGTAGAGTACTTAGTATTCGTGCTACGTTTGTTGACTTTAGTTAAGGCGTAGTGTACGGTAGCTAAGTGATGTCTTCCTACACTGCATATGATGCAGATTAATTAGGACATTCATGCGACTTTGTTGACCATAGTTAAGGGTCATATGGGTGGTTCTAATTGATCAAGAAATGACGGGTAGAACTTGACTGGTACTTATGATTTGTTGACCATAGTTAAGGTCATAAGTACTAGGGGTAAAAATTACATCGGGAATTTCAAGTGTTGAAATTTGCAATGAGATTGCATACCTTCCATGTGATGGTTGGATCCCGATCCCACTGTGGGCAATAGTTGCTCCTAGGAGAGTTTTACAGTTTACAATTAGCTAACTCATTAGGTGTCTAGAAAGGTGTTAACGGGGCTTCGCCTCTGGGAAAATGGGGTTTACTCTAATTAGGTCCGTGCGAAAGCACGGGGAACCTCCCTCAAAGTACCGACACTGGCCTGGCTGAACGGTTAGCGAAGTTGTAGACTGTAATTAATCCTGGCTAGTTTTTCTTTTTAAGGTTTGAAAGAAAAACTTGATAAAAAGCAGTGGGAAACATCGATTAGACAAGATAATAAACCAATCTAATCTGTGCAAGAGCTTTCGCTGAGTGTATTCTTTTCTCTCTCTTAATGGCAGATACCAATGACTGGACTTAAGCTTCTACTAGATAAAAACAAACTGAATGTGACCAACTATAAAGACTGGCTGAGGAATCTAAAGATCGCCTTGACTTATGATAAAGTATCATATGTCCTCACGGCTTCAGCCCCGCCGGTCCCAGGTCCAAAATCCTCAGTTGCGGACATTGAAGTCCGCAAGACATGGGATGCTGACTGTGCCACGGCAAAATGCCTCGCGCTTGCATCGATGGACAACACACATCAAAAGCAGCACGAGGACATGGACATTCACGGTATATTGCTCCATACAAAGGAGTTGTATGGGGAGCAATCCCGCGTATTACGATACGAAGCATCAAAGAAACTGTTTCAGATGCGAATGGCCCCTGGCACACCAGTAGGAGACCATGTTTTGAAGATGATAGCTCTTATAGAAGAGCTTGAGGACCTTGGATGGACAATGGACAATGAACAATATATAGATATTATTCTGCAGTCCCTCCCCTCCACCTTTGCTCAGTTCATAGTGAACTTTAACATGCATGGCATGGAGAAAGAACTCCCTGAACTCCTTAATATGTTAAGGAGTGCAGAGAGCACTATGAAGTCAGCAAAGACTCCCGTTATGACCATTGGACAGTCTTCTTCTTCTCGCCCGAAAGCTAAGGCCAAGGGAAAGAAAAAGAAGAAACCCACTAATCCTAAGGGCGGAGTTAAAAAGATGAAGGGAAAGGGAAAGTCCACAGCTGGAGACCCGGGGAAAGGCGAGTGTTTTCATTGCCACAAGACAGGACATTGGAAGCGCAATTGCACGGAGTACCTAAGTCTCAAGAAGAAGCATGGTGATGCTTCTGCTTCAGGTGCGTTTGTGACTGAAAACTGTTTTTCTATAAACTCTGTTTCCTGGGTATTGGATACCGGTTCAGGTTCTCACATTTGCAATTCTATGCAGGGGCTGAGAAATAGCAAGGTTTTGAAGACAGGTGACCATACTCTCCGCGTTGGAAATGGTTCCAATGTACATACAGTCGCAGTGGGAGAGTATCACTTGGGGTTGCCATCTGGATGTATTTTGATTTTGAATCCATGTTATTTTGTACCAAGTATGCTATGTAATATAATATCCGTTTCTTTGTTGGACAATGAAGGGTATAATTTTGTGTTGCAGAACAATGTTATGAACATTCACCTAAATCAAATGTTGGTTGGGTATGGTACGCTTAATAACGGAATATATGTCCTAAATCAACACACAGTTTTCAGTATACAACACACTAATAAAAGAAAACTTTCAGAATTAAATGAAGCTTTTCTTTGGCATTGTAGACTTGGTCATATTAACGAAACAAAGACTAAACAGGTTACACAAAGATGGATATTTAAACTCTTTTGAATATAAATCTTATGCGACTTGCCAGTCTTGTATCAAGGGTAAAATGACCAAAACTCCGTTTACCGGACACGGAGAAAGAGCTATCCAGCTCCTTGGCCTCATACATAGTGATGTATGTGGGCCAATGTCTACACAGGCTAGAGGCGGTTTTTCATACTTCATTACATTCACCGACGATTTCTCAAGATTCGGTCATGTATTTTTATTAAAGCACAAGTCCGACGCTTTCGAGAAATTCGTTGAATATAAACAAGAAGTAGAAAAACAAACCGGCTTGAGTATTAAGATGCTTCGATCAGATCGAGGTGGAGAGTATCTCAGTACAGAATTTGCAAACTTCCTAAAAGAGAATGGGATTCTCTCTCAGCTCACTCCTCCTTACACACCACAGCACAACGGTGTGTCAGAACGACGGAATAGGACCCTATTAGATATGGTCCGGTCCATGATGAGTGACGCTGAATTACCAGTCTCGTTTTGGGGGCATGCATTGGAGACTGCAGCGTTTCTGCTAAACAGGGTTCCAACCAAAGCCGTGTCTACCACGCCATATGAGATATGGAATGGGAAGAGACCATCTCTTAAGAGAATTAAGATTTGGGGTTGCCCGGCCTATGTTAAAAAGCAGAATCCGGACAAACTCGAGACACGGTCAGTCATGTGTAACTTTGTGGGATATCCAAAGAATTCTTATGGATATCTGTTCTACCACAAAGAGGAACAAAAAGTGTTTGTTTCTCAGTATGCCACATTCTTGGAAAAAGAGTTTTTCACAGATAAAGATGATGGCAAGGTAGTAGATCTAGATGAGGTTCTGGAAACACAAACTACAAATGACGATTTGGTTGAACCGACTGTTGCAACAGAAACTGAAGAACCTCGGCCACTCCGTAGGTCTGGTAGGACTTCTCGCCCACCGGAGAGGTACTACGGTTTCCTCATTGATGGTAACGGAGAAGATTGCATCATGGATGATGATGATCCTACCAGTTTTCAGCAAGCTATCACGAGTGGTGACTCTGTGAAATGGCTCGATGCCATGAGATCCGAAATGGAGTCTATGTACACCAACAAAGTATGGACTTTGGACGTTGTACCCCCTGGGGTAAAACCTGTAGGGTGCAAATGGATCTTTAAAAGAAAGATTGGTGTGGATGGGCAGGTAGAGACCTATAAGGCAAGACTTGTAGCGAAAGGTTTTCGTCAAAGACCAGGTTTGGACTATGAAGAAACTTTTTCGCCCGTAGCCATGCTTAAATCCATTCGGATCCTACTTGCTATTGCTGCTCACTACGACTATGAAATCTGGCAGATGGATGTTAAAACAGCATTTCTAAATGGAGATTTAGAAGAATGCGTTTATATGGATCAGCCAGAGGGCTTCATTGACAGTGGGAGCAGCGAGAAAGCATGTAGATTGCTTAAATCCATATATGGGTTAAAGCAGGCATCTCGGAGTTGGAACATCTGTTTCGATGATGTTATCAAAGAGTTTGATTTCATCAAAAATCCAGATGAACCTTGTGTTTATAAGAAGGCTGTAGGAAGAGCTGTCACATTCCTCGTATTGTACGTGGATGACATTCTTCTGATAGGAAATGATATTCCTATGCTACAGTCGGTCAAATCATTCTTATCACTAAGGTTCTCCATGAAGGACCTGGGTGATGCCACATACATCCTGGGCATAAGGATCTATAGGGATAGATCCAAAAAGTTATTGGGATTGTCCCAAACCAGGTACATCAACACCATCCTAAAGAGATTTAGTATGGAAGACTCCAAGCGGGGTGCCTTACCCGCTTGCCATGGAGTCACTCTCTCCAAGGATTCTTGTCCAAAGACCGATGAAGAGAGAGCTCGCATGAGCATTATACCTTATGCTTCGGCAGTAGGATCTATAATGTATGCGATGTTATGTACACGCCCAGATGTAGCTTATGCACTTAGTGTTGTAAGCAGGTATCAATCCAACCCAGGGGAGAACCACTGGACAGCTGTGAAGAACATTCTTAAGTACTTACGAAGGACTAAAGAATTGTTCTTGGTGTATGGTAATACAGATCTCCAAATGGAGGCCTTTACGGATTCGAGCTTCCAGAGCGATAAGGATGACAGCAAATCTATCTCAGGGTTTGTATTTACCCTCAATGGAGGGGCGGTAAGTTGGAAGAGTTCCAAACAAGATACCGTTGCAGACTCTACGATGGAAGCTGAGTACATTGCTGCAAATGATGCCGCCAAGGAAGCCGTCTGGATGAAGAAGTTCGTCTCGGAGCTAGGAGTAGTTCCAACCATTATTGATCCAATACCATTGTATTATGACAATAATGGGGCGATGGCGTTAGCCAAGGAGCCCAGATCCCATCAGCGGTCCAGACATATCCTGAGGCACTTTCATTTGATCCGGGAGATTGTAGATCGCCGCGAGATCGAGATTAAGAGAATAGATACAAAGAACAACGCCGCGGATCCACTCACCAAGGCCCTCCCTCAGCCACAGCATGAGCGACTTTTTGAGATGTTGGGTATGAGATACGCCAATAACTGGCCTTAGTGCAAGTGGGAGATTGTTGGATATATGTATGCCCTAGAGGCCATTATGTGATAGTCGATGTATCTATACATGTATATATATTCAGTTTGCATTCTTGCTCGACATGATAGTATGCTATCTGGTTCTTCTTTATCTGACATGTTGATTTGATCATGCTTTTATTAATTCATACATGCTGATAAAGCCCTGAGGATATCGGCTTGACTACTCTGATTATGATGGAGATCATACTAGTGGGACATCTGTAGTCTATAAGCATATCCTGGAACGTCCCTAGTCGTAGGTATATCGAGACGGGGCATTGATATACCAGAGTAGACTAGCGTATATGATACTAGACCCATACGATGGGCGATGGATGTTCCCACATTCATCGATGCTTGACATCAAGATCATATACGGGTGCTCAGTGGTGACTGGGTACACTGGACGGACTCACCGAGAACTCCTATATGGAATTATATCTATCGTCGGATAGCAGTTCTCAGGTGACACTGGTACAGGTTAGTCTGTAGACCCGAGATCGTCATGGAGTCTTGTGTGTTCTCCCACTGTACTTTGATTGCCACCTTACCACGGCTCTACTGAGTCGTGCAAACAGGTGGCCGTTGGGTACAGTCCCGAGACATACGAAGACGATGAGCGATAGGAGGGGTTTCGTCTCTCCCGGTATTGGGAGTTGATGCTGTGCTGTGCCCGACTGGTTATAACAGCAAGTCCCTGGCCAGGGCTGCTGAGATTTGCTGATAAGTGTTATCAGTAGTTTCTCGATCTGTTATAGACCATTCACCGGCACGACTTATTGAGTTATTGGGGTCGACGTGACCATCCCTAGGCTCGATATGCAGCATATCTGACGAAGAGACCGGACTGTATGGGAGTGTTGCCGGATGGCTCGATTGGAGTTGTAGCAGGTTCGCTTGTTGTCTTCTGATCGCTCAATACCCGGGTGGCCGTTACGTTTAGCTGACCGCTTGCGGCTTGAGGGTACCTGATATGATCATCACCCTCTGCCGGCGTATTGATGAGTCTTAGAGTCCCACAAAGGAGTTACCCAGTCCAGGCGAAACGTTGTGGTGCGCGTATGCGATATGCGCATGCACCCGATTGAAATGTGCGTATATGATACCGAACATTGATCGGGTGAACTGCTTTTGGTGGGGTCATATGAGATATGACCGGATTGATAAATCAAGTGTTGATTTATCATTTAACCATTAGTTTTCTCACTTAAAACCTTTTCTTAGATGATGGATGTGTGCATGCATGTGTGCTTTTCTTTCTTTCATGCTAGTTTCATGCACATATGGATGTGCATACATGCACACATACATACACTCATCCATCATGGTTGTTAGCATATGGAAATGGTGGCAATATAAGACTCACACCATGGATTATATAATGGATTATTATTTAATTTTGGATTTAAAAGAAAATGAAAAAGGAAAGGATAATCATTCTTGCTTCTACATTCTTCCTTTGACCTAACCATGCTCAACTACCACTAACCTAAGGTTATCCTTCTCTTTATCATTCCAAACTAAAGTTAAATAATGTCTCCATCACTTTAACCATGGTTCATAGCATGAAGGAATAAAATATATATTGATATATTTCTTTTTCTTCACTTGAGTTATCTTTTTACCTCTTATCAAAAATTGCCACCATCTTCTTCCTCTTGCTCTTTTGCTCTCTAGTTTTTTCTAGTGAGCAAATACCACTTAAAGATAGGTTTTTGAAGTGAGAAACCTAACCACAACATCATTCTACACAAGCTTAGCCGTTTTGTTTAGAGTGTTCTCTTCGGTTTGACGAAGTTGCGAGCTTGGACGGAGATCTCCGTGGTGGATCGTCGTGGACACAAGGGCACTTCAAGAGGACCTTCGTTCAACACCCTAGAGACCAAAGAGTCCAGCGAAAGGGAGCTACAAAGGTTGTAGTCTCGAAACCCTAGATTAGTTCACTTTTTATTTCGTAACCCTAATTTTTTAGGATCGATCCCTTTGCATGTTAGTTTAGCACCATAAAAATTAAAACTTTGGGTCATGTGATGCTTCAAAACTCTTCATAGGGTGCTAAACAAACCTTTCAGCTGTATCCGTAGGGTAATATCACCTAAGATTGACAAGTGGGTATATTTTGATTTTGCGTAACTGTTTGTGTATACCTAGTCTGGCTTGTAATATCATTTCTGTATCTTTACTTTCTAAAAAAGGTTATGATTTTACATTTGTAAGCGATATGGTCCACATCCACCCTAATCAAAATTTGATTGTGTCACGTACACTACATAACGGTATATACGTATTAAATCAAGTTCAGGTTTTCAACGACCAGAACACACTTAAAAGAAAGTCTTCAGAATTAAATCAGGCTTTCTTATGGCATAGTAGACTGGGTCACATCAATGAAACATGGTTGACGAAATTATATAAAGAGGGATATTTGGATCCGTTTGAATATCAGTCTTATGCAACTTGTCAATCATGTCTCAAAGGAAAGATGATAAAGACTCCGTTCACTGGAAACGGAGTAAGAGCCACTGAGCTATTGGGACTCATACACAGCGACGTGTGTGCTCCAATGTCTACACATGCAAGAAGTGGTTATTCCTATTTTATTACTTTTACAGATGATTTCTCTAGGTATGGACATGTATTCTTGATGAAACATAAATCCGAGGCCTTTGAGAAATTCCGGAAATATAAGAATGAAGTGGAAAAACAAACCGGCAAAGTATCAAGACACTTAGATCTAATCGAGATGGTGAATACTTAAGTACCGAGTTCCTGAATTACTTAAAAGAAAATGGAATTCTCTCTCAGCTTACTCCTCCGTACACACCTCAACACAATGGTGTATCGGAAAGGCGGAACATAATCTTATTGGATATGGTACGTTCCATGATGAGTAACGCTGAGTTACCGCGATCCTTCTGGGGTTATGCACTAGAATCAGCTGCATATCTTTTGAACAAGGTTCCTACTATGTCAGTGCCTACCACACCATATCAGATGTGGGGTGGGAAGAAACATTATCTTAAGTATCTGAAGATGTGGGGATTTCCAGCTTTTGTAAAAAAAAGCAGCATACGGACAAACTCGAGGCACACTCAGCACTGTGTAAGTTTGTGGGATGCCCAAAGAACTCCAGGGGGTATCTTTTCTATTACGCGGGGGAACAAAAGGTCTTTGTTTCTCGGCTTGCCCACTTTTTAGAAACTCAATTTCTTGAAAAAGAAATAAGTGGGAGCGCAATAGAACTGGAAGAAATTCTAGAACCACAAGCTATTATTGAAAGCATGGTGGAACCAGAAGTTTCGAAAGAACCGGACATCCCCGCGTCACTCCGCAGGACTAGCAGGGAGTCTCATCCACCCGAGAGATACTATGGTTTTCTCATAGATGGGGATAGAGATGATTGCATCATCGGCGATGATGAGCCAACTAGTTTCCAACAAGCCATTCAGAGCAGAGACTCGGTAAAATGGCTGGATGCAATACGGACCGAAATAGAGTCCATGTACGCCAACAAAGTATGGACTTTGGACATTGCTCCAGAAGGGATAAAACCTGTAGGCTGCAAATGGATCTTCCGAAAGAAGATTGGTGTAGATGGACAGGTTGAAACCTATAAGGCTAGACTTGTTGCAAAAGGTTTCCGTCAAACACCTGGTTTGGACTATGATGAAACCTTTTCTCCAGTGACTATGCTCAAATCCATTCGGATCCTTCTTGCCATTGCTGCCTTCCACGATTATGAAATTTGGCAGATGGACGTAAAGACCGCTTTTCTGAATGGAAATTTGGAAGAGTGTGTCGATATGGATCAACCGGAGGGTTTCATAGAGAGTGGGAGTAGTGAAAGAGTATGCAAGTTGCTTAAATCCATTTATGGATTAAAGTAAGTATCGCAGAGTTGGAATATCTATTTTGATGAGACGGTCAAGGAATTTAACTTTATCAAAAATCCAGATGAACCATGCATTTATAGTAAAATTGTAGCGAGAAATGTGGTATTCCTTTTCTTGTACGTGGATGACATTCTCCTTGTAGGAAAAGACATTCCTATACTATAATCAGTCAAAGGATTCTTGTCACAAATATTCACCATGAAGGAACTGGGTGATGCCTCCTACATTCTGGAGATCCAGATCTATCGTGATAGATCTAAATGGATATTGGGACTTTCACAGTTAAGGTACATCGACAGCATACTGAAGAGATTCAGTATGGAAGATTCAAACCACGGTAATCTATCGGCTTGTCATGGAATCACCCTCTCCAAAGAGATGTCTCCCAAGACTGATTTGGAAAGGGATCGCATGAGTATTATATCCTACGCTTCTGCGGTTGGCTCTATAATGTATGTGATGTTGTGTACCAGACCAGATGTAACTTGCGCACTGAGCGTTGTAAGCAGGTATCAGTCAAACCCAGGGGAGAAGCACTCGACAGCAGTGAAGAACATTCTCAAGTACCTGAGAATGACTAAGGAGATGTTCTTGGTGTACGGCAGTGAAGACCTCCAGATCGAGGCCTTCACTGACTCCAGCTTCCAGAGTGATAAGGATGACTCCAAGTCCACGTCGAGTTATGTCTTTACCCTCAATGGAGGGGCGGTCTGTTGGAAGTGCTCCAAGCAAGACACCGTTGCTGACTCGACGATGGAAGCAGAGTATATAGCTGCATGTGATGCCGCGAAAGAAGCAGTCTGGATGAGGAAGTTCGTGACAGAGCTTCAGGTAATTCCATCCATTGTTGATCCAATACCGCTGTATTGTGACAACAACGGCGCTATAGCTTTAGCGAAGGAACCAAGGCCCCATCAGAAGTCCAGACACATCTTAAGGCGGTTCTAACTGATCAGGGAGATCGTTGATCGCCGGGAGATCGAGGTGCGGAGAGTAGAGACAGAGAACAACACTGCAGATTCATTCACAAAGGCCATCCCTCAGACACAGTTCGAGAGGCTAATCGAGATGATAGGTCTGCGATATGCCAATACATGGCTTTAGTGCAAGTGGGAGATTGTTAGAGATATATGCCCTAGAGGCCATTATTATATCATACTGGATTGTATATTACATATTGGAAACTTGGGATATTCACAGTTATAATAACAGTCTTGTTCAAAATGGTAGTATGCTACTTAGTTTGATTCTAGCTCAATATGTGCATATGTTTCTTTTAGCATATCGCTTATACATATTGGTAGAGCTCTTAAGATCTTTGCTTGACTACCAGCGTTGTGATGGCAGTCACACTAGTGGGGGCTGGGTAGTCTATAACCACATCCTTATACAGGTTCTTTTTCATAAGATTATAGAGACGGGGCATCGATACTCCGGAGTAGACTAGTGTATACGCTTCTCATCCCAGCATGGGAGATGGTCTGTCCCACAGCCATTGGTATGTCAAACCGGAGATAGTATACAGGTGCTCATTGGGTTATGAGTTACACTGGACAGAGTCGTTTGGAATTGCTGGTTGGTATTATACCTATCGTCAGGTAGCAGTTCCCGAGTGGCATGAGTGCAGGTTAGTCCGTTTACTTGACATAACTATTCGTCTCGAGTGTGTTCCCTCTGCACTTAGATTACTACCCTACCACGTTTCAAAGGAGTCGTGCAAACAGGTAGAAGTTGGGTGCAGTCCCGAACCACTTGGAGGCAGTAGCGGTTAGATTGGATTCGTCTCTCCCGGTATTGGGGGTTGATATCGCGCTGTATTCGGAAAGCCATTACACAAAGTTCCTGGCCAGCGCATGCGAGATTTACTGGTAGGTACTCCAGTAGTTTCTCATGGTGTATTGGGCTCTACCCCGGCACGACTTATTGCGCTATTAGGGGTCTGACATTTACCATCCCCCTAGGCCCGATATGCGAGTATTTTAGACGAATAGACCGGACTGTACGGAGATTGTCACATATAGGCTCAGTAGGAGTTCGGATGAGTTTGCTCATCGGCCTTCTTATCGACAGATACCTGGGTAGCCGTTACGTGCAGCTTGTACCGCTGATGGACTTATAGTTAAACCCACTGCCAGCGTACCGTCGAGTCTTTAGAGTCCCACACAGAAGCTTTCCCTGCTTCGGGCGAAACGATGTAGAGGCCGTATGGTTTTACAGCAGGGTTCCGATCACATACGTATACTGGCTACACGGATATTGTTTGGACGGATAATACTATTGGGCTTTGGTTTAAGACGGATCCTAGTATTATATTATTGGATTGTTATCGTCTCATTGTATTCGTATTTTTCGGAATACGAATACGGGTATGTATATACGGTGAGGGCATTCTTGTAATTTCACAAGATATGCTTCTAGAAGGGGACCCCTAATTATTTGGATTTATCTATTTGGGAAAATAGATTAATGAGGTGTAAATGGAGATATTTGTGGTATGGAGTTAAGCATGGCTCATGACTTTGTTTATTTGTTTAGACTCACTATTCAAGCATGATTGTTATTTCTTATTGTGAAATAATGCATGCTTGAGGTGAGAACACGATTGAGCCATCCTTCACTTAGCCAAAAGACTAGCTCATTTGTTCATTTCATTTTTTCTCTCTCCATTTTCTCCTCCTTCTTCCTCAAAGACTCTAACCCTTACATGAGTTGTGAACCCTAGGGTCTCATAAGATAAAATACTCCATTAGATACTCTACATCTTCTAGGCTACCTAGTTTAGCGAACAAGGTACCCTAGTTGCCTCGGTTTAGAGGTTGGAGCTTGAGGTATAGACTCTCGGGTGGATCATCTTCGACATGAGAAGGTCGGCAATCAAGCACGGTCCAGATCTTCAAGGAGCTCAAGAAGAGCAGGAGAAGAAGACCCAAAGGACTTTTTAACAGGGAGGTATAAAATCCTAACCGAGTAATTAGAACCTCCTAGTAGATATAGCTAGTTAAGGTTTCTGTAAAGATCCTGGAGTTTAGTCGGTGTTGCGAAGCTTTGAAAAATCGTTTTTTGTAAATTCCGCCTCCCTGCGAACCCGCGGGGTGCGTGACATCGACTTACACTATTTTTCCACCGAATAGCTTCGTGCTTCATCTTTTTGAAGTGTATTTTATGGGCAACATATCCTTGCCACCACTTCTTGAAGGTACTGCACTCTTCGATGGGGTAGATAACCCTCCGTTGATATAGGCAGTAGTTTGGAGGTGAATCCTCTCCGTCGAGGCATATGACCCCCGGAGTGTTTCCTATGAGAGGTGGCAGCTTCATTCCCATTGATAGGGCTTTAGAGAGCCGCTTCTCTATCTTGATCCTGCTCTTATTTTTCGCAGGTATGCCTTGGTTTGGTGGGAGTACTTTACAACTCATCCTTACCGCAGCTTCTTCATCCTGATGCTCACGCTTAGCCTTTTCATATATGAATGTTTCACGTTCTCGGTCAGCTTTGCTTTTTCGAAAGGCTTTGTTTAATAACCTATCGATCGGGGGCAGTTCCGGGGATTTTAACGCCGCTCCTGCCCCCAGTTCCTCCGCGTTGTTTTCTGACGCCGAGAGAGTTTCTTTATCATTTAACGACTAATGGGAGTCCATGTGGCAACTTGCTACCCAGTCTTTAGTTTCTTCTGATGAGTCATTTTCCTTATCGTTGTTACTACCTTTATTCTCAAGAATATGCTTGAAAAACTCTTCGAGCGTGGCCAGTATCCACGCCTTCTGGTTGTACTCCTTCAGCGCGTCAATGTACTTTTGTAGGTCTGTGCGCTTGTCTTCATATTAGACAGGCTGCATAAGCTTCTTGTTCTTCTTTTTCTTCGAAGACTTTGAAGGCTTGACTTGGGGATTTTGCCCTTTGTCAACGACTTTCGGTATGGGACGTGGTTTCAGCATCCCTTCGATGATTTCAGGTTCAAGTGGGCTTTTCCACTTGATTAATGTACATGCCTGTAGATCTTTCAGCATTCTTTTAGTTTTAGCTAAAACAACGACTTCCCATGGAGTTTCTTCCATGAGCGAGCATGATGCCCCCGGCGCATCCACCTTTTTGGGAGTGTGCTTCTGGGGCGGGTTTACCCTCCAGTTCTCAGATAGCGCGAATTTCCCCTGCTAATACTAGTCCTCGACCCAGTTCTTGAAGATGTAGCAATCCTCAATTGGGTGGCTCACCATTCTGTGATAGGAGTAGTAGTTGGGGTTATTGACGTCGCCGGGTTGTGATGGACGCCATGGGTCTGGCAATGTGATGTGTTTGTTACGCACTGCCAACTTGAACAGTCTCCTCGTCTTATCGCATGGAAACGAGTAAGTGCGTCCAAGTCTTTCCTCCAAGGACGGGCGTGGACACGCGTTGTTTTGACGAACAGACGGTTTTGGGCCAGTCAGTTGTTGTTGCGTGCTGGCAACGAAGGCTGCTTTCCTTTTACCCTTGTTATTTCGAGGGTCCTTATTTGAGGAGGATGGCCCATCTGGTCCATTTAGACCAATTTATCGATCAGATCCTGGAAGTTCGTTGGTTTGAAGAATGTCATGAACTAGGACATAGTCGTTTGAGGATCAAGGGTCCCGATGAACATGCCCACGGCAGGGGATTCTTCGATGCGCTATTCACACTTAGACCATAGATTCCGCCACCGGATCGCGTATTGGACCCAAGTTTCTCCCGTCTTTACCCTGGCATTGATTAATGCCGTAATTAGAGTGCGCTCGCTCGCGCTGGAGAACCGCTGTGTGAACAGCGGTTCCATCTCGGTGAATGTCTTTATGGAGTCATTTAGGAGCTCCGAGTACCATTCAAAGGCCATTTCCGACAGGCTGCCAACGAACTGGCGAAGCAACAGTTTTTTGTCGCCTCCAGTATTGCCGCACAAAGCTCTGAACTGCGCGATGTGCTGATGGGGGTTGCCTGTCCCTTTGTATACGTGGAACTTGGGGATCGTATATCCCGGTGGGTACTTGATTTGATCATACCAGCCTGGATACGTTCGTTCAGTTCTGAAGATTTGGCCAGCCGCTTTATTTGCTTGATGAACTCTTATTTGTTGAGCTATATAATCATCAAGAGCAACCTTGGAGATCGTTTCCTCCTTGGCTGATGATAAAGCCGGAAGAGGGTTTGATGTTTCCCTTCTGCCATCCTCGACAATTATCGGCGGGTCTTCGGCCTGGGGTTCTGGATGGATCATCATTCCAACCATGTCTTGGAATAAGAAAGCCATCTGCTTTATGTAAAGCCTGCTCAGCAGCTTACTTGTGTTGGAGATAGTGCCCTCAGAGTCAATTATTGGATCACAGGCACGTGATTGCAATGATTGAGGGAGGACCTATCCCGGTAGGACAGTCTTACTCGAGATGATAGTATGCTATCTGGTTTACCTTTATCATCGTGTACTGCTTTAGGTGACCTTACAGGTCGCTATTACACGTTGGTAGAGCCCCTAGGATTCTTGCTTGACCACCAGCAGTATGAGGGCGATCATATACGTGGGAGCTGGCAGTCTATAAGCATATCCTTAAATGGTCCCTAGTCGTGAGTGTTTCGAGACAGGGCATCGATACTCCAGAGTAGACTAGTGTATACAGTCGAGACCCCGACGAGGGGCGGTGGCCGGTCTCACAAGCCACTGGTGTCAGTTGGTTCACCTAAGATGTATACAGGTGCTCATTGGGTTATGAGTATACCGGACAGGACTCGCCGGGAACATGCTAGTTGGTCTTATACCAGACGTCAGATGGCAGTTCCCTGGTGACATGTGTACAGGTTAGTTCATCGACCTGGGGATCGTCATTTGTCTCATATGAGTTCCCACTGTACTTTGATTACTACCCTACCACGCTCAAAGGAGACGTGCAAACAGGTTTTAGTTGGGTACAGTCCCGAGCCACATGGAGGCAGTGAGCGCATCTTCAGGGGTTCGTCTCTCCCGGTATTGGGGGTGAGGTCGTGCTGTGTCTAGAAGAGCCATTACACGAAGCCCTTGGCCAAGGCAGGAGATTTACTGGTAGGTATTCCGGTAGTATCTCAGGATGTTCTGGGCTACACTCCGACACGACTTGTACCGCTTTTGGGGGTCTGACTTTTACCAACCCCGTAGGCCCGCCATGCGATGCTCATAGACGAACGGACCGGACTGTACGGATATTGTCACTGTCAGGCTCAGTAGGGTTGTCTGGCTGGGTTCGCTCACAGACGTCCCTTTTGGTCAATACCTGGTAGCCCGTTACGTATTGGCTTATACCTCTGACGTGCTTGTGGTTAAATCCACAACTAAGGTGTTGACGAGTCTTTAGAGTCCCCCACATTCAGTTACTCAAGCTTTCGGGCGAAAAGCTGTAGAGGCCGTATGGAGATATGGTAAGGTCCGATACGTGCGGTATTGCACGGATCAGGATAGGACGGTTTGTACTAGAGGCCGTATGGATATATGGCAGGGTTCGATCAGATATGTGCGGTATTGCACGGATCAGGATCGAACGGATTTTACTAGCCGGCTTTGGTTTAAGCCGGATCCTAGTATAGTACAGTGTAGACTTTGTCTCATTGCATTTGTATTTCGGTCGGAATACAAATGCGGGTGTGTATGCACAGTATCGGGGTTTTCCTGTAATTTATTACGGGACCAGTTTTCTGGAGTTGCCAGTTTGCTTTCCGTTTCGGCCATATTTCATTTGTATCTTTCAATGGCCGAAGATTGGTGGAGGAGGGCTTATTTGCATTTGTGCAAATAAGCATTTGTGGAGGGGGTCTTTGCATATTCTTGTGTCATGATGGTTGCACCATTCTTTGACCTTGACTTCTTCTTCTATCATGATGGCTTGACCTTTGAGGCAATCATGGTTGTTGATTGGTTGGTGGAGTGAGGGTTTGCTTTGTGATCATTGTTTGTTATCATCACCCTTTTCTCCCTCTTGCATGATTATTGAGAGGCTCTCCCCATTTCCATTCTCACTCTCCATTCTCACTCTCCACTCACTTGTGATGGCCGACCATTTCCCTCATAGGGCTGTCCAATTTTTGGGTGTGGTTCTTTGTTGATATCATATCAATTTTCCTCACCAAAAATTCCCAAGAAAAACTCCATGGTTCATACCTCCACCATATGGCAATTCCACAAACCCCAAAGTGAGACTTGAGCACTACACATTCTACAGCAAATCTTAGGCACGTCGACTAACCAGCTTCGTGCCCTAGTTGCCTCGGTATTGAGGTGGGAGCCCGTAAAAGATGCAGACGATGTGGTGCCCTTCCGGCAAGGAGGCGACGACCGGAGTTTCCGCAGGAGATCGGGACGACGACGAGAAGACCGGAGGACTTGGATTAGTCGGTATATCTCTCTTCCCCATCTTGTAGTTAGCTAGGACTAGTTAATGGTTCGATCCGGGTTTTAGTGCGCGGTGGTGCCAGTTCATGAAAATTTAAAGTTTACCATCGCTTCCGCATTTGGCCTCGGGATGGAGGCCGGGGCACCGCCGTGCACTTACAGTGGTATCAGAGCCACGCCATTAACTTAGTCTAGCTTTGTTTAATGTGTTTACATTTCCGATCGATCAAAAATTCCAAAAACCCGCGTTTTCTTCACATCAGTTTTCTGTTGAAATTTTCTGGAGTCGAAAATTTTTTCAGGTTGTAGAAAAGTGATGTACTGGAAATTCTAAGAATACTGTAGAAATTCGATACAGTGACTCCACAATAGGAGCGCGGAACCGCGGCCAAACCCCCCTTTAGGCCGCTGTTCCGCCGCACTATGTTGAGATCACTGCATCAAATTTCAGCAGTTTCTTTCTGGGTTAAAATTAGGATTTTTGGAATATTAATTTTGGGCCCAGAATTTCTTGATGTGCTACAGTAGTACTTGGGGCCCACTTGTTAAAATTTGATCGATCGGATATTTTAAACACATTATTTCACAGTATTTACATTATATCTGCGACCGTGAATGTCACTTGATCGGTAAATCCTGTCTAACTGCTATAGCCCGGTTAGACGGATTTGCGAACGTGACTTTCACGTTGATGTTCTGTGTATTGCTGTGATGTTGCGGATCGGTCGTGGGGGATAGCCTGGATGCAATGCTAGTACAGTTTTTGTTGTATTATGTACATTTGATATTGCGGGACGAGCGTCCGACATGTGGACTGCCGTCACTGCCTGTTTGTATTATTATTTTGGGGCACGACCAGGTTGCGGTCGATGTACCCGTTGTATGTATATTTTACTTTCTGTACTAGGATTACCCCGCGGAGGGGTGCACGGATATCCGGGTTCTAGAGGGCAACAAGCCCGCATCTCATGGCATTGAGACGGAGGGGGCTTCACTCTAGAATTGGCGGGCTATTCGCCACACTCGTAGGGGGTACAGGTTGACCCAGGAGGGATGCCCAAGTTATCGGATTCTGTGAAGTGCTGGGTGGTCCATTCACGGTGCTGAAGGGGGCTGCCTCGCTTCAGGTTTTGGCGGGTAACTTGCCGCGCCCGTAGGGGTCTAGGTTTTCATTGCACAGGCTATCCACACGACCAGGGGAGCGTCGGGTTTCAGCGGCTCTGTGAAACCCGGGGATCCCAGATATCTGTATTGTTCTGTGATGCTGTACATTTCTGTGATGTTGCATTTTATCACGCCTTGAGCGAATATAATATATTGGTATATATATTAGTAGATGTTGTATATGTTTTACATCCGCGCTAGTCCAGTCCCCGCTCTGTCGTTAGTTAGCTAACCTAACGGGTAATGACGGGACCCCATGGCGAATGCGGATGGCATATACGTACATCAGTATATTTTCGTTCTTTATGGTGTGATCAATTGATGGGACTGCGTTGATTCGGATCAATGCAAGTTAAAAACAAACCTAATCTGATGTTCTTGGAACACTTTTCAAAAAGCTGTTATTGCAAGGACGTTCTCTTTTGTTTTGCACCGTGGTATTCAGTTGGAATATCCTGCTCCTCAGTCGACGAGGCAAGGGCCGAGATCCCTTCACCGGGAGTGAACCCTTGGACAAAAAGTTTGCGTCAGGGCAATAACTTCACTATAGCCGATTACTTTTGCTTTGCATCGTGGTATTCAGTTGGAATATCCTGCACCTCATTCTACGGGGAAAGAGCCGAGATCCCTTCACCGGGAGTGACCTCTTTAGCAACGGTTTTCGTCACTATATTTTTAAAAGCTATCCGTTCCTTCAACGATATCAAGTTCATTACGTTAAAGGTTTTCGCCAGAAACCATTCGTAGCCCTCCGTCGTTTCATATGGATGGTCAATAGTATTCAAGCTGTGTATGTTGGCCAAAGTCAAGGCACAGTGATTGGTAGCTATTGGGGTATTCATATGCAGCATAGATAGATGCGTTGGTTTGGGACAGTCGTACTGCCATTTTGGCCAAAGTCAAGGGTAGGTACGGGTGGATTCAAATTAACCTGGAGAATGACGGGTAGAACTTAACATGTGACTTATGATATGTTGGCCAAAGTCAAGGTCATAAGAGAATGGGGCAGAAATCACATCGGGAGTTTCAAAAGAACTGAAACTTGCCAGATATGCGCATACTATCTGGAGTGTGATGATGTGAGCGGATTCCGTCACGTTATCATGCGATGATAGTTGGATCCCGATTCCTACTGATGAGTTAGTTTACTCCTCGGGTGACCCCAACTAATTCTTCTTTCAGGTTTGGAGGAGAATTTGAGGTACAGTGGGAGGTTTCCTGATTAGATAAATTGGTAACCATTCTGATCTAGGTTAGAGTGCACGCTGAGTGTTTCTTTTCTCTCTCTCTTTGGCAGTGAACATTGACCCGACCCTAAGACTATGACTCAGTGACCAAGTTGACCGAACCTTCTTAACACCGGCTTTTGGATTGTCAGAGTTGCAGACCTCGTTGCCACTCCCACTTTTACCCTTTTCTCCAGGACACCCCGTATTACTACGAACGTCCACTTCCATTGGACAAAACCATCGTATGATTATATACGAACTCGAAGGAATTTATTCGAGGATGGTTTCAGGTTCTGGAGAAAACGGATAGGATTATTCAGTTGTCTTTTAATTTTACCTTCTCTCAGGTTGCGAGTGCCCCTTGGATTAGGGGATAGTACACCTATTACGCAAATTGGATAGTCTTCTTCCAAACCTTAGGCTGGTGCCGACCGGTAGGGAATGAAGAAAATCAATTAGCCTAACGATGGTGTACAGAAGGTATTAAGTTAAGACAAAGCAAGGGATTAGTAAGAGGGCAAAGTAAATTGCGACTGCTATTCACGACCAAACCAAGTATTCCTTCGCCAATCCTAAATTACCTTTGTATTTCTCCAGGACACTCCGTATCACACAGTTTATATTGGATACTCCATCGTATGGTTATATACGAACTCGAAAGGAACTTGTTCCAGTTCGGGGATGGATTCTGGTTCAGGAGAAATAGGAATAAGGTTTATTCGGTTGTCTTTTATCTTCACCTTCTCTCGCATTGCGAGTGCTCCTAGGAATATGACAGTACACCCATTATGCTTATTAGATAGTCTTCTTCCAAACCATAGGCTGGTGCCGAACGGTAGGGAAGGAAGAAAACCATTTGGCCTAAAGGGGTGTGCAGAAGGTAATGACTAAAGACATAAAAAGGGATTTGGAGAGGTGGCAAAGAAATATACGGTTACAGTTGTAAATCTGATAATGGAAGAGGCATTACTAGGAATACCAGGATACCCCATCGAAACATTTCAATGTTTCAGCTTCACTGTGTACTGTTAAAGGAAAACTGATTTCCCGATTAGATACTTACTCCAGGGTATGTATTTACCAGGTATGATTCTCACATCTGTATGGTTTTACAGATGATGAGTGGGAGTAAGTTATTGGGAATTAGGTGATCATCCTTAATATATCGGAATTCGTTGTAATTGGTGATATTTGAGGAAGTCACCTGGGTTGTTTGCCGGTCGGCAAATATTTGGTTTTGAATATCCGCTGTTATGCACCAATTTCAAATTGATATATCTGTACGTTTATTTTCATAGAGTGAGATATACCTTTTTGAAATTATATCTACGACATTTACCTATATCAGTGGATGGTTAGGTAAGGAGCATTAAACAGCGGTGTAATTCTTCTTAACCATAAATACAGTTTTCAACCTACAACACACAGTGAATGAGTAATCAGACTCAAGGGACTTATACAGAGTATTGTATGTTGTCCAGGGTCCATCAGGACAGAGGGGTTGGTCCTCGTACTATATTCGGTTTACTTATGACTTCTCTAGTTTTTAGACAGGTGTTTCGTGGAAACACAGGGTCCGAATTTGGAGAAGTTATAGGTATTTGAATAGAGTAGAGAACCAGGTGTAGCAAGTATCGGGATTCTTCAAAGCGATCGAAGATGTAGACACTTGTGCATGGTATTCAGTTGATAGTAATGATAAAGAGATCTTGCTTCTCTTTCAGGTTACTCATGATTGGAAGTATTCCTAAGTTGAGTAACGCTGATCGGCCTCCTTCTATTTAGTTGACATGCACTGGAGACAGTTGCATGATTTGGATCTGGTTCAATTAAATCAGTGCCTCTGTTTCTATATTGGATATAGAACAATTCATATCTTAACGATGTTAAGGTACGGGGAGTTGTCCGGTTTATGCTTAAAACCAGACACTGGACAACTCAAGGCACGTTTCTGTAATAGATGTTTGTGGGTTGACCCAGGCTATGACGCGGGTTGACTTTCTACCATCTGGAAGATCAATAGCGATATTGTTCTAGACTCGCCACAGTTTTAATAAAAATGGATTTTTTTTTCAGAAAACAGTAGTGGGAGTATGGTAGAACTGGAAGTGATTCTAGAACCACAAACGATTACTGAAGATTTGATAGGAACCTAAATATTCAATCTGGATTGACATTCCATTGGCCACTCCGCAGATACGGTGGGTAACCTCAGGCACCCGAGGGGTACTCCGGTAGCCTCAAGGATGGTGACAGGGAGGTTCTTGTTTACCCACACTTGCCATTGCTGTTGTTCCAGACTGTGAGACCCGGCAGGAGGATGAGTATAGCGTCGTTCTGAACTCGCTTCAGAAGTGTACGTGTATATGACTCTGCCAGAGGGTTGTCGTAGTCAGTGGGAGCAGCGGAAGCATTGGTGGACAGGTAGCTTATGTCTATTTATAGACTAAAGCAGATATAGCGGAGATAGATCATCTATTTCTGACGTGACAGTCATAGGTTTGACTTCATCAGAATAGGGGATGGATCTGTTGAGAAGGTAGTAGGGTGTGATGTCCTGGTATTTGGATGACATACACAGAGTAGGAAGTGATATTCCTATACTACGATCGGTTATACTTTGGTCGTCACACAGTGGTTTCTCCACATGAGACTTGGATATTATATCAGACATTCTGGTTACTAGATCTATGGTTTTAGATCTAGATTTGGGTAGTCTCCCAATCTGGGTACTTAGACAGCATTCTAAGGGTATTTAGAATGGACGACTCCATGCACGGTAGTCTACCTGCAGAAGATGGAGTCACCCTCTCTAAAGGTGTCTTACAGACTAAAGGGGAGAGGGATGTGCATGATTGGCAGATCACTTGCTCAGGCAATTGAGTCAATCATGAGATGTCAAGTACCACACCAGATATTGTTCTTGCACTAGATGCAATAAGTTGACATTGATCCAATCCTGGAGAAACAGTCGGAAGCAGTTTTAGAACATAAGTGGATGTTCTAGGGACATGATAACGACAGCCTCATTCGGGAGATAGTTATCATTCCAGGCTTCCAAGGTGACCTGGACGACAAGGAGGTTGTCAGAGTTATAGTTTTTCCTTCTGATGAGGGGCAGTATTTTGGACAGGTGGTCCAAGGCAATACTGAGGGAGGCATGGCGCAGGATACTGATTAAGTTCAGCTGACGATACAGTCTAAGAAGTTTGGATTTAGAATTCATTTATGAGCTAGGTCCCATCAGACATCCAGACATATTCTGAGAAAGGTATTGCTCATTTCGGGAGATGGTTTTCTCCGCGAACTTGAGATATAGAGAGACATAGAAAGAAACAGCAAAGCGGATCCACTCACTGAGGCTATTCTTCGAATGCAATAGTTTCGCAAACGAGCTTTGTGAGACTGACAAGTAGAGGAGTTGGGTGTTCGGTATCACACGGGCTGTGAGTATGCGACATCGCAATAATTAGCCTTGAGTGCAAGTGGGAGATTGTTGGAGATAGTGCCCTCAGAGTCAATTATTGGATCACAGGCACGTGATTGCAATGATTGAGGGAGGACCTATCCCGGTAGGACAGTCTTACTCGAGATGATAGTATGCTATCTGGTTTACCTTTATCATCGTGTACTGCTTTAGGTGACCTTACAGGTCGCTATTACACGTTGGTAGAGCCCCTAGGATTCTTTCTTGACCACCAGCAGTATGAGGGCGATCATATACGTGGGAGCTGGCAGTCTATAAGCATATCCTTAAATGGTCCCTAGTCGTGAGAGTTTCGAGACAGGGCATCGATACTCCAGAGTAGACTAGTGTATACAGTCGAGACCCCGACGAGGGGCGGTGGCCGGTCTCACAAGCCACTGGTGTCAGTTGGTTCACCTAAGATGTATACAGGTACTCATTGGGTTATGAGTACACCGGACAGGACTCGCCGGGAACATGCTAGTTGGTCTTATACCAGACGTCAGATGGCAGTTCCCTGGTGACATGTGTACAGGTTAGTTCATCGACCTGGGGATCGTCATTTGTCTCATGTGAGTTCCCACTGTACTTTGATTACTACCCTACCACGCTCAAAGGAGACGTGCAAACAGGTTTTAGTTGGGTACAGTCCCGAGCCACATGGAGGCAGTGAGCGCATCTTCAGGGGTTCGTCTCTCCCGGTATTGGGGGTGAGGTCGTGCTGTGTCTAGGAGAGCCATTACACGAAGCCCTTGGCCAAGGCAGGAGATTTACTGGTAGGTATTCCGGTAGTATCTCAGGGTGTTCTGGGCTACACTCCGACACGACTTGTACCGCTTTTTGGGGTCTGACTTTTACCAACCCCCTAGGCCCGCCATGCGATGCTCATAGACGAACGGACCGGACTGTACGGATATTGTCACTGTCAGGCTCAGTAGGGTTGTCTGGCTGGGTTCGCTCACAGACGTCCCTTTTGGTCAATACCTGGTAGCCCGTTATGTATTGGCTTATACCTCTGACGTGCTTGTGGTTAAATCCACAACCAAGGTGTTGACGAGTCTTTAGAGTCCCCCACATTCAGTTACTCAAGCTTTCGGGCGAAAAGCTGTAGAGGCCGTATGGAGATATGGCAAGGTCCGATACGTGCGGTATTGCACGGATCAGGATAGGACGGTTTGTACTAGAGGCCGTATGGATATATGGCAGGGTTCGATCAGATACGTGCGGTATTGCACGGATCAGGATCGAACGGATTTTACTAGCCGGCTTTGGTTTAAGCCGGATCCTAGTATAGTATAGTGTAGACTTTGTCTCATTGCATTTGTATTTCGGTCGGAATACAAATGCGGGTGTGTATGCACAGTATCGGGGTTTTCCTGTAATTTATTACGGGACCAGTTTTCTGGAGTTGCCAGTTTGCTTTCCATTTCGGCCATATTTCATTTGTATCTTTCAATGGCCGAAGATTGGTGGAGGAGGGCTTATTTGCATTTGTGCAAATAAGCATTTGTGGAGGGGGTCTTTGCATATTCTTGTGTCATGATGGTTGCACCATTCTTTGACCTTGACTTCTTCTTCTATCATGATGGCTTTACCTTTGAGGCAATCATGGTTGTTGATTGGTTGGTGGAGTGTGTTAATTGTATGTATGCCCTAGAGGCCAGTATTGTACAGATTATGTATATTATATTGGATGCTTGGACATATATAGAGATGACTTTCTTGCTCGACATGATAGTATGCTATCTGGTTGCTCTTTATCTTAACATGTACACTAGTCTCTTTATACTCTCTTATAGTTACATGTTGGTAAAGCCCTTAGGATTTGTACTTGACTACCTGGACTATGATGCAGATCATACTAGTGGGGACATGGTAGTCCATAAGTACATCCTTCAAGGTCCCTAGTCGTGGGTGTATCGAGACGGGGCATCGATATACCAGAGTAGACTAGCGTACACGCTTCTCGACCCATGTGATGGGCGATGGATGATCCCATATCCATTGGTGTTTGACATCAGAGATGGTATACGGGTGCTCAGTGGAGACTGGGTACACTAGACGGACTCGCTGTGAACTCCCAGATGGTATTATACCTCACGTCAGATGGCAGTTCTCAGGTGACACTTGTACAGGTTAGTCTGTAGACCCGAGATCGTCATAGAGTCTTATGTGATTCCCACTGTGCTTTGATCTCCACCTTACCACGTCCATGAGGGCGTGCAAAACGGTGGTCTTTAGGCACAGTCCCGAGTCACATGGAGGCAATGAGCGATAGGAGAGGTTTCGTCTCTCCCGGTATTGGGGGTTGATGTTGCGCTGTGTTCGATTGGCCGTAACAGGGAAGTCCCTGGCCAGGGCTGATCAGAGATTTGCTGGTAAGTGTTACCAGTAGTTTCTCGACCCGTTACGAGCCTCACATCGGCACGACTTATCGGGTTATTGGGGTCTGACGTATACCACCCCTAGACTTGATATGCAACATATCAGACGAAGAGACTGGACTGTATGGTAAGTGTTACTGGTCGGATTCGCAGGAGTGTGAGCGGGCTAGCTCGTCGATCTTCTGATCGCTCAATACCCGGGTGGCCGTTACGTTTAGCAGACCGCTTGCGGCTTGTGGGTGCTTGATATGATCATCATCTGCTACCGGCGTATTGACGAGTCTTTAGAGTCCTACACAGAGGTTTCCTGGCTCAAGCGAAACGAAATAGGAGCGCATATGAGATATGTGCAGGACCGAGAATAATGCGTGTATGTGATACCGCATTTCATTCTCGCGATATATGTTTCGATTGGTTATATTCGATATGACCTAGTTATCGAATCATTGATTCGATAAATCGATACATTGGATTCTAGTCGGTTATGTACGACATGACCGGATCATTGAATCAAATGTTGATTTAATGATTTGATGCATAATTATATATTTGATATATTGCATTGCATTAACTAGTATTGGTTCACTTTAAACGGATTTTTCTCACTTGTTGCACATTGTATATGTGATATGCTTTCGTGCACATTTTTGTATCATGTTTGATGATACTTGATCATTTAGTTAAGTGTGTAAAATTAATCCATGGTTAATTTGATAATTAGGGTTTTGCATATTCATTTATTTATTTGTTTGTTTATTTATTTATTTGAAATGAATTAAGATAAGAATGGTGGCTTTATTTGTTTTATATTGAAGCTTCATGAAGCTTTGACTTTGCTAACCATCCTTATCTTCATGCTTAACCCTAACCCATCCAAGTGACCATGGTTAATTCTCTACACTTAACCCTAGTTCAAGTTATGATAAGTATTTGATTTAAATTTATTTTTATCACAAGACTTATCATATTCTTTTCTTGAGCTCATCTTCTTCTTCTTCTTCAAGCTTGCTACATCAATGGCAACTTGAGTTTTAGTGAGAAAATTCCAAATCTAAAGTGAACCCATCTCCTATTTCTTCACCCTCTACCTCTTGCCAAGTTGTTTTGGGTGTTTACTTCACAAGTTTCACAAGTTTGTGAAGTCGGAGCTTGAGTTTGTGCAACCTCGACGTAGATCGTCTTTGACACGAAGCCGACGACCTATTCCGCACGTTTTCCCGATGAAGCCGACGGAGGAGTCTAGGATTCATGATGTACAGCGAGAAGACTTCTTTGCGGAGCCGTGGAGGTGGATATCCGGATCTACAAAGGTTGTAATTTCCGTATCCTAGTAGTTAAGTGTTAACTAGCTTTATATTTCGCCTAAACATCTAGTTTAAGATCCGTAATCTAGGGTTTCTCGGCACCAAAAATTTTAAATTGGCATGTTCGATGCCTTGTGAGACCACTATAGGGTGCCTAGGAACCTTTCACTGGTATCAGAGCCTAGCTAGAGCCTTAGGCGAAGCGTAGACGGAATTTGAAGTCCGAACGACCCAAAACCGAAACCCAAAATATGCTCTCTGTACTTTTTTGAAAACAGTGGATTTTTCCAAATTAAAAATTGCTAAAAAATTCAGCAGGAAAAAATAAGAATTACGGTGCAAAAAGTTTCTGGTGAACAGTGTTTTTCGCGGCGGATCAGCGGCAGAAGCATGGCTTCTGCGGCTGATCAGCGGCCAATTGGTGACGTCAGCCCACTTTGTTTGCACAGTAACTCCTGATAAATTCTGCTGAGTTTTCTGGGAATTTTTAATATTGATTCAAGAGTTGAATTTTCTGCAATTGTTTTGGGGATTCGGTGTTTCGATCGGGGTATCAAATTTTGTCTATTTGGCTTTCCGGATAAATTTTAGAATATGTTAAAAAGTTCGACCGGATATAAATACCCAATTTTTCCCCTGTCGGGAAATTTCCAAGTGTTGGATTTTTCCGTAGTTTAACGACGTTCTAAGTAGTGCAAGTAACTCGATGGTCCCTCTAGAAGACAACAAACCTTAACTCGATTATGTGACCGTCTTGAACTGCCCTTTGAACCTTCGGGTTTGGGGCAGTACGGCGTGCCACATGTGAGGCGTTGGCTTGACCCTTCTACGGCTGGACCGTTGGTACTGAGGTACGAACTGAATGTTGTTAGACTTATTTCATGTGTTGATCTGTATTGGGAAAACTTGGGTGTTCGATTGTTCGATCGGAAAGTTTAACATTTTCTGTTTATCTGGAATGTGATACAATAATTGGAATTCACAAGTAGTTATGAGATAACTGAATGAATGTTATAAATCTAGCAATTTAGTCCCATATGATATTGAAAAGAGTTTTCGATAATGAGACTAAAATGCGGGATTTATATCTGATTAGGCATGTGATGTCTAAAGCAGTTGCGGATTCCAATTGTTGTAGTTTTACACTTTCTTTTCTGTGACCGTAAGTGTAGTATGTTCATATCGCCGGTTTCGTTGCTATACGTCAACGACAATTGGGGTATGCATACTTACTTACGTTGATGACATGTGATGTTATGTGTTGCTGGATATGTTATATTGGATCGTCGTGTTTGAATAGCCGGGGGTTTTTATGTGAGATGAGTGTTTTTCATTTTCATTCATGTATAAAAACTTGTATGTAATATTCTTTCATTTGGGGCGCTTCCAGGTAGCGGAAGTTGTCACCCTTTGTATATTATTTACTTTTCCGCATTAGGATAGACCCAAGGAGGGGAGCATAAGTAACCGGGTTCTGGGGTCCAGTGGGAGACCAACTCGAGGAGTCGAGTCCGGGTCTCCTAACCCTAGAATTGGCAGGGTTGCTTGCCGCTCTCGTAGGGGTCTAGGGGTGTGGGATTGGCTATTCATCACGACCGTGGAATCCGTGTTTTATACTGGCTCGTATTGAAAACACGGACGTCCTAGTATATCCAATATTTCATATGTTTATTCTGCTGCGATATCTGTGTTGTGACTCTGTGATGGATATAGTATATAGTATATATGATATATTATATAGACGTTACTTATGTTTTACACCCGCGCTAGCCCTGCCCTGCTCTGTCATTAGTTACCTAACCTAACGGTGCACGAGGGGACATCGAGGCGAATGCAGATGGCATAAGTGTACGTCATATCTATCTGTGATGTTTAGGTATTTAAATGATGGGACTTCATTAATGTGATTAATGAAAGATAAGAAACCTAAGATGTTGTAGAATCAGATTTTAAAATAAAACAGGTAGCTACAGTTCTTGCTTTGCATAGCGGTATATATGATATACCCTGCACCTTATTCGATGAGGAAAGGACCGAGATCCCTTCACCGGGAGTGACTCCTTTAGCAGTAACTGGCAGATGCTACACACTCGGTTTGGCTTTGATTGCTTTTAAGAGTTTTTGCTTTGCACAGCGATATATATGATATATCCCGCACCTCATTCGACGAGGAAAGGACCGAGATCCCTTCGCCGGGAGTGACTCCTTTAGCAAAACTAGAAAAGCCTCAAAATCACTCCATTTCAAAATCTTCATTTGATTCTACAACGATATCAAGTTCATTACGCTCATGGTTTTATGAAAACCTGCGTAGCCCTCCGTCATTTCAGATAAGTACTACTTAGTATTCGTGCTACGGTAGTTTGGCATTCGTCAAGGCGTAGTGTACGGTAGCTAACTAGTATTTATCTGCTTATGCATATGATGCAGATTGGATTAGGGTAGTCGTGCGGCCTTGTTGACTTAGTCAAGGGTCGTGCGGGTGGGTTTAATTCAATCAGGAAATGACGGGTTGAACTTTACTTGCGGTCTATGGTTTGTTGACTCAGTCAAGGTCATAGATCGCCTGGGGCAAAATATTATCGGGAATTTCAAGTGTTGAAATTTGCAATGAGATTGCATACCTTCTATGAGATAGTTGGATCCCGATACCCGCTGCGAGTAAGAGTTACTCCTGGGAGAGTTTTACACATTGCAATTAGCTGATCAAGTAGGTGTCTAGAAAGGTGTCAACGGGGTTATGCCTCTGGGAAAACGAGGTTTACTGTAATTAGGTTCGTGCGAAAGCACGGGGGACCTCCCTCAAAGTACCGACACTGGCCTGGCTGAAAGATTGGCGAACTTGTAGTGTGTAATTAATCCCGGCTAGTCTTTCCTTTTAAGGTTTGAAGGAAGATTTGATAAAAAGCAGTGGGAGCCATCCTGATTAGATAAGATAATAACCAATCTGATCTTGCACGAGCATACGCTAAAATGTTTTCTTCTCTCTCTCTCCAGGTAGCGACCATTTCATGCCCTAATAAAGATAATAATATGGATGTATTGACCGAACCCGCATGTTATACTGTGCAGGGGAACGTTGAACCCGTTCTATCTTATAAGTGTTATAAGAATGAACAGGAAACAGGAGAATATCTGGATTCTCATACCGCCCAAACGGAGAACATGCATGTTGATGCATCATCTTCGGGTGTGTTTGTCATTGAGAACTGTTTCTCAGTTCACCCTACGTCCTGGGTATTAGATACCGGGTCAGGATCCCACATATGTAAGATGTTACATGGGCTGCGAAAAGGTAGAGAACTGAGAAAAGGTGAACATTCCGTTCATGTAGGGAATGGGGCAAATGTTGCAGCCAAAGCAGTTGGCATATATCACCTAGTATTACCAAATGGTGATACACTAGTCCTGAATGAGTGCTATTATATACCGAACATGATGTGCAATATTATATCCGTTTCTTTATTAAGTAAAGAAGGTTATAATTTTGTAGTAAAGGATAATGTTATGAACATATTCCTAGATCAAAGGTTGATTGCATCAGGCTCGCTACATAATGGCATATTCATTCTCAATCAAAATACAGTCTTCAATATACAAAACACACACAAAAGGAAAAGCTCAGAAATGAACGAATCCTTCTTGTGGCACTGTAGACTTGGCCATATCAATGAGACACGACTAGCTAAGTTGCATAAGAACGGATATTTGAATTCATTCGAATTATCATCTTATGACACTTGCCATTCATGTCTCAAAGGAAAAATGACCAAAACTCCGTTTAAAGGACACGGAGAAAGAGTTACTGAACTCTTGGGACTGGTGCATAGTGATGTATGCGGTCCAATGTCTACACACGCCAGAAATGGTTCTTCCTACTTCATTACATTCACTGACGATCTCTCTAGATACGGGCATGTGTTCCTGTTAAAACACAAGTCTGAAGCTTTTGAGAAATTCAAAGAATATAAGCACGAGGTAGAGAACCAAACGGGCAAAAGTATTAAGGTTCTTCGATCTGATCGAGGAGGTGAATACTTAAGCAGTGAATTCCTGGATTATCTAAAAGAGAATGGGATTCTCTCTCAGCTTACTCCTCCTTATACACCACAGCACAACGGTGTATCGGAACGAAGGAATCGCACCCTATTAGATATGGTGCGTTCAATGATGAGTACAGCTGAGTTACCTATTTCCTTCTGGGGGTATGCGCTTGAGACAGCCATACACCTATTGAATATGGTTCCTACCAAATCAGTGCCTACCACTCCATATGAGATATGGAAAGGGAAGAGACCATCTCTTAAGTATGTTAAGATATGGGGTTGTCCAGCCTATGTCAAAAGACAAAATCCGGACAAACTCGAGGCAAGATCTGTCTTATGTAAGTTTGTAGGGTATCCCAAAAATTCACAAGGGTATATCTTCTACCACCCCGAGGAACAAAAGGTGTTTGTTTCTCGACATGCCACTTTCTTAGAAAAAGGTTTTCTTATGAAACAGATTAGTGGCATTGAGGTAGAACTGGAAGAGGTTCCAGCAACACAAACTGTAACAGAAGACTTGGTAGAACCAGAGGATTCAGTAGAACCCGACGAACCCCAGCCTCTCCGCCGATCTAGTAGGGTTTCTCGTCCACCTGAGAGATACTACGGTTTTCTCATTGACGGTGGAAGCGAGGATTGCATCATGGAGGATGATGACCCAACTAGCTTCGAGCAGGCCATCACGAGTAGGGACTCAGTGAAATGGCTGGATGCTATGCGGTCCGAGATGGAATCCATGTACACCAACAAAGTATGGACTTTGGAAGTTGTTCCTGAAGGGGTAAAACCCATTGGGAGCAAGTGGATCTTCAAGAAGAAACTTGGTGTAGATGGGAAAGTGGAGACTTTCAAAGCTAGACTTGTAGCAAAGGGTTTTCGTCAAAGACCAGGTGTGGACTATGACGAAACCTTTTCTCCAGTGGCTATGCTTAAATCCATCCGAATCATGCTTGCCATTGCTGCCTTTCATGACTACGAAATCTGGCAAATGGATGTTAAGACCGCCTTTCTAAATGGTGATTTAGAAGAGTGCGTGTACATGACTCAGCCAGAGGGCTTCGTAGACAGTGGGAGCAGCGGGAAGGTGTGCAAGCTGCTTAAATCCATTTATGGATTAAAGCAAGCATCGCGGAGTTGGAACATCTGCTTTGACGTCGTTATCAAAGAGTTTGATTTCGTCAAAAATCCAGATGAACCTTGTATTTACAAGAAGGTGGCAGAGAGTAAGGTTGTCTTCCTCGTATTGTACGTAGACGACATACTCTTGATAGGAAATGATATTCCTATGCTGCAATCGGTCAAGCTCTTCTTATCTCAAAGATTCTCAATGAAAGATCTTGGTGATGCCTCCTGCATATTGGGAATTAGGATCTATAGAGATAGATCCAAACGGATTTTGGGATTGTCCCAATCCAGGTACATTGACACCATACTAAAGAGGTTTAGTATGGAAGAATCCAAGCGTGGGAACTTGCCCACGATCTCTGGAGTCACTCTCTCCAAAGAGATGTCTCCCAAGACTGATTTGGAGAGAGCTCGCATGCAAGGGATACCCTATGCTTCGGCAGTAGGCTCTATCATGTATGCGATGCTATGTACCAGACCCGATATAGCATACTCACTAAGTGTAGTGAGTAGGTATCAAGCTGATCCTGGAGAGAGTCACTGGACAACTGTGAAGAGCATTCTCAAGTACTTACGAAGGACTAGAGATATGTTCTTGGTGTATGGTAACGGAGAACTCCAAGTGGAGTCCTTTACCGATTCCAGCTTCCAGAGTGATAAGGACGACTCAAAGTCGCAGTCGGGCTTTGTCTTTACCCTTTACGGAGGGGCGGTTAGCTGGAAGAGTTCCAAGCAGGAAACCGTGGCAGACTCGACGATGGAGGCTGAATACATCGCTGCCAACGATGCTGCCAAAGAGGCTGTCTGGATCAAGAAGTTCATTGCTGAACTTGGAGTGGTTCCATCCATTGAGCATCCAATACCTTTGTATTGCGATAACAATGGAGCGGTGGCTTTGGCCAAGGAACCCAGGTCCCATCAGCGATCCAGGCATATTCTGAGGCGGTATCACCTGATCCGGGAGATAGTTGATCGCCGGGAGATCGAGGTCAGGAGAGTTGACACGAGGAACAACACGGCGGATCCACTCACGAAGGCCATTCCCCAGATACAGTTTGAGAGACTCTTCGGGATGCTCGGTATGAGATACTACAGCAGCTGGCCCTAGTGCAAGTGGGAGATTGTTAGTTGTATGTATGCCCTAGAGGCCAGTATTGTACAGATTATGTATATTATATTGGATGCTTGGACATATATAGAGATGACTTTCTTTCTCGACATGATAGTATGCTATCTGGTTGCTCTTTATCTTAACATGTACACTAGTCTCTTTATACTGTCTTATAGTTACATGTTGGTAAAGCCCTTAGGATTTGTACTTGACTACCTGGACTATGATGCAGATCATACTAGTGGGGACATGGTAGTCCATAAGTACATCCTTCAAGGTCCCTAGTCGTGGGTGTATCGAGACGGGGCATCGATATACCAGAGTAGACTAGCGTATACGCTTCTCGACCCATGTGATGGGCGATGGATGATCCCATATCCATTGGTGTTTGACATCAGAGATGGTATACGGGTGCTCAGTGGAGACTGGGTACACTGGACGGACTCGCCGAGAACTCCCAGATGGTATTATACCTCACGTCAGATGGCAGTTCTCAGGTGACACTTGTACAGGTTAGTCTGTAGACCCGAGATCGTCATAGAGTCTTATGTGATTCCCACTGTGCTTTGATCTCCACCTTACCACGTCCATGAGGGCGTGCAAAACGGTGGTCTTTGGGCACAGTCCCGAGCCACATGGAGGCAATGAGCGACAGGAGGGGTTTCGTCTCTCCCGGTATTGGGGGTTGATGTTGCGCTGTGTTCGATTGGCCGTAACAGGGAAGTCCCTGGCCAGGGCTGATCAGAGATTTGCTGGTAAGTGTTACCAGTAGTTTCTCGACCCGTTACGAGCCTCACATCGGCACGACTTATCGGGTTATTGGGGTCTGACGTATACCACCCCTAGACTTGATATGCAACATATCAGACGAAGAGACTGGACTGTATGGTAAGTGTTACTGGTCGGATTCGCAGGAGTGTGAGCGGGCTAGCTCGTCGATCTTCTGATCGCTCAATACCCGGGTGGCCGTTACGTTTAGCAGACCGCTTGCGGCTTGTGGGTGCTTGATATGATCATCATCTGCTACCGGCGTATTGACGAGTCTTTAGAGTCCTACACAGAGGTTTCCTGGCTCAAGCGAAACGAAATAGGAGCGCATATGAGATATGTGCAGGACCGAGAATAATGCGTGTATGTGATACCGCATTTCATTCTCGCGATATATGTTTCGATTGGTTATATTCGATATGACCTAGTTATCGAATCATTGATTCGATAAATCGATACATTGGATTCTAGTCGGTTATGTACGACATGACCGGATCATTGAATCAAATGTTGATTTAATGATTTGATGCATAATTATATATTTGATATATTGCATTGCATTAACTAGTATTGGTTCACTTTAAATGGATTTTTCTCACTTGTTGCACATTGTATATGTGATATGCTTTCGTGCACATTTTTGTATCATGTTTGATGATACTTGATCATTTAGTTAAGTGTGTAAAATTAATCCATGGTTAATTTGATAATTAGGGTTTTGCATATTCATTTATTTATTTATTTGTTTATTTATTTATTTGAAATGAATTAAGATAAGAATGGTGGCTTTATTTGTTTTATATTGAAGCTTCATGAAGCTTTGACTTTGCTAACCATCCTTATCTTCATGCTTAACCCTAACCCATCCAAGTGACCATGGTTAATTCTCTACACTTAACCCTAGTTCAAGTTATGATAAGTATTTGATTTAAATTTATTTTTATCACAAGACTTATCATATTCTTTTCTTGAGCTCATCTTCTTCTTCTTCTTCAAGCTTGCTACATCAATGGCAACTTGAGTTTTAGTGAGAAAATTCCAAATCTAAAGTGAACCCATCTCCTATTTCTTCACCCTCTACCTCTTGCCAAGTTGTTTTGGGTATTTACTTCACAAGTTTCACAAGTTTGTGAAGTCGGAGCTTGAGTTTGTGCAACCTCGACGTAGATCGTCTTTGACACGAAGCCGACGACCTATTCCGCACGTTTTCCCGATGAAGCCGACGGAGGAGTCTAGGATTCATGATGTACAGCGAGAAGACTTCGTTGCGGAGCCGTGGAGGTGGATATCCGGATCTACAAAGGTTGTAATTTCCGTATCCTAGTAGTTAAGTGTTAACTAGCTTTATATTTCGCCTAAACATCTAGTTTAAGATCCGTAGTCTAGGGTTTCTCGGCACCAAAAATTTTAAATTGGCATGTTCGATGCCTTGTGAGACCACTATAGGGTGCCTAGGAACCTTTCACTGGTATCAGAGCCTAGCTAGAGCCTTAGGCGAAGCGTAGACGGAATTTGAAGTACGAACGACCCAAAACCGAAACCCAAAATATGCTCTATGTACTTTTTTGAAAACAGTGGATTTTTCCAAATTAAAAATTGCTAAAAAATTCAGCAGGAAAAAATAAGAATTACGGTGCAAAAAGTTTCTGGTGAACAGTGTTTTTCGCGGCGGATCAGCGGCAGAAGCATGGCTTCTGCGGCTGATCAGCGGCCAATTGGTGACGTCAGCCCACTTTGTTTGCACAGTAACTCCTGATAAATTCTGCTGAGTTTTCTGGGAATTTTTAATATTGATTCAAGAGTTGAATTTTCTGCAATTGTTTTGGGGATTCGGTGTTTCGATCGGGGTATCAAATTTTGTCTATTTGGCTTTCCGGATAAATTTTAGAATATGTTAAAAAGTTCGACCGGATATAAATACCCAATTTTTCCCCTGTCGGGAAATTTCCAAGTGTTGGATTTTTCCGTAGTTTAACGACGTTCTAAGTAGTGCAAGTAACTCGATGGTCCCTCTAGAAGACAACAAACCTTAACTCGATTATGTGACCGTCTTGAACTGCCCTTTGAACCTTCGGGTTTGGGGCAGTACGGCGTGCCACATGTGAGGCGTTGGCTTGACCCTTCTACGGCTGGACCGTTGGTACTGAGGTACGAACTGAATGTTGTTAGACTTATTTCATGTGTTGATCTGTATTGGGAAAACTTGGGTGTTCGATTGTTCGATCGGAAAGTTTAACATTTTCTGTTTATCTGGAATGTGATACAATAATTGGAATTCACAAGTAGTTATGAGATAACTGAATGAATGTTATAAATCTAGCAATTTAGTCCCATATGATATTGAAAAGAGTTTTCGATAATGAGACTAAAATGCGGGATTTATATCTGATTAGGCATGTGATGTCTAAAGCAGTTGCGGATTCCAATTGTTGTAGTTTTACACTTTCTTTTCTGTGACCGTAAGTGTAGTATGTTCATATCGCCGGTTTCGTTGCTATACGTCAACGACAATTGGGGTATGCATACTTACTTACGTTGATGACATGTGATGTTATGTGTTGCTGGATATGTTATATTGGATCGTCGTGTTTGAATAGCCGGGGGTTTTTATGTGAGATGAGTGTTTTTCATTTTCATTCATGTATAAAAACTTGTATGTAATATTCTTTCATTTGGGGCGCTTCCAGGTAGCGGAAGTTGTCACCCTTTGTATATTATTTACTTTTCCGCATTATATACACAAATATATAGTTTGTAAAGTCTTTTTCATTACTCTCAATCCATATGTTAAGATTTCATAGTAACCAATTAGGATTTCATCGTTTGTTTTTGTATTTTAAATTACTTTGTATCTTGTGTACATTTCTTTTATATTGCTTTGTAGTTTGTAAAACAAAAGAATGTGAATAAATAAACTTGTTGTTTCACAACTTTGTATCTTGTGTACATTTCTTTTATATTGCTTAAATACGCTTAGCGTATTTACTTCACAGTAAATACATAGCAGCCTCGTCGCGCCCTCTGTCCGTACACTGGGAAACGGGGCGTGACAGGTTTTGGGCGGCCCATGCAGGTCAGAGCTGTATGGAACCCTACCATGCAGTTTTGTTCTGCGTGAACAATCTAAGCAATATAACACAAGAACCAGCAACTAAAACATTCTTTACATTACATATTCCTTGAATCTTATCATTTCATATACTTTGAATCTGTCCTAACCCAAAATCCCCTTACCTCTTTTACAATTTTACCAAAACCTTCGCATTCTTTGGTTCCTTCACATATTTTTCATACACTATCTGTATTTCAGTCACCAAACTTCCTTGAATCTGTTACACTTTCCTTTTACAAATTTCGAGAACGAAATTTTTATAAGGAGAGTAGAATGTAACAATCCTAAACTTTCTGTACAACTTTCTGTACAATTTTTTCAAAAATACAGAAAGGGGTATTTTTGCCTGAGCACAAGATATAAGTTTTTTTTGCTTTTTAATAGCAAGAAGGAGCTTGTAGCTCATTGGTAAGAGCTTGCACTGCTGAACCAAAGCACCAGAGTTCAAATCCCATCACCCACATTATTTTTAATATTGTTTTCTTTTAAATTTTTAGAAGCCCAAGAGCCTACACGTGCATAACTCGTAAAAACCCCACTACACATGTTAAACTAACTGTCCCAGGGGGTTAATGAAATGACGAGAAACCCAAAGCACCCCCGACTCGGCCGTAATCGTTCAAATCGGCAGGCGACTCGGCCGATTCGGGCCGCCTCCGCCGGCCGGACTCGGCCGGACCGCCGAGTCGTCAACTGCAAAGTTGCGCCTCTTGGACTCCCCTGTACACCTGCATACTTTATTTCCTTAGACCAGTTTCAGAGACCCTTTAAAACCCTAATTACTCCATTTTAATACATTTTATTTCAATTTAATAGATTTTTTCTTTACACCCTTTCACCTACCCCAAACCCTAGCCTTACCCTATAAATACAACTCGTAAACACACACCCCTCACTCCAAAATTCTGATAAAAAAACTCTCAAGAAATCCCTAGAAGTTTAATGTACTTTCGGAGTTAGCGAAGTCGAAAGCTTCGGCGATTTTCCGACGACAACCCCAGGAGCTCTCGGCGACAAAACGACGCACCGGCGCCTCCTCCCAATTCCTCTTCCTCTCTTCTAAGCTCTAAAACTGTAAGTCCCTTCTCTTTTTCCTATTGGATTACGACAGCGCCCCGGCCGTCAATCCGAGACCAAATGTGGAACAAAAACTTTTCAAAACTTGGCGCTACCATAACCTTTACCCGGATCGTACCATTAACACTATATTAGCAATCTACAAGAAGATAGAATGGCTGTACCGATCGATCCGTGTCCTTCGGTCTTTAGCCACCATCCCTACCTCCACGCGGCATCTCCGTTCTCGCTCGATCTCCGGTCTCTTCGTCGAAAAGGGCACCACATCAAGAAGTCTTTTTACCGGCTCCCGCTTCAAACCGAAGCAACTCGGATATGAAGTTTGCTAGCCGACATGTCCAAGGTGATGTAGAGAATATGTGTGATAACTTTTCCTCAAGCATCCATTGATTCTCAACACATGAGAGTGCATGGATAGAGGTTGAAAATGATGCCATGGTGGAAGTAGTGAGCTAGAGAAAGAAGAAGAAGAAGAAGAGGCTTTTCTTTTTTTATTGTGTTGAAATAAAAATGAGAGCACTAGAATAATCTCAAGAGCAAGCCAAAGGCTAAGTGGCTGTCCACTCTCTCTCCACCTCTCATTTCAACACAATAATCAATCACAAATATGACATTAGCACAAAAAATAATATCATGACTCACCAATGAAGCACATGGCACATTTAATGCACTAAATCATCACTCCCACTCACAATTTCCACCATCTAAACATTAACACAAATATTTAGTCCAACAAAAAGATATGGCAACATCTAAAGTAAACTCGTGACGGATCATAAGGATACCCCTCACCTGTATATACATATCTGCATCCGCATTCCGACTGAGTGCGAATGCAATGAGACTAAAGTAATCTAACAAATCTAATACTAGGATCCAGCTTAAACCAAAACCCACTAGTATGATCCGTCCGATCATGATACGTGCACTAGTGCACGTATATGATCGAACCCTGCCATAAAACCATACGGCCTCTACAACGTTTCGCCCGAACTTGGGAAACTATCTGTGGGGGACTCTAAAGACTCGTCAATACGCTGGCAGTGGGTTTAACCATAAGCACGCCAGTGATACTAGCTGTACGTAATAGCTACCCTTGTATTGACCAAAAAGGAGACCGATGAGCGAACTCATCCTGAAACCTTACTGAGCCTGTCAGTGACAATATCCATACAGTCCGGTCCGTTCGTCTATGAGTATCGCATGTCGGGCCTAGGGGGCAGGTAAACGTCAGACCCCTAAAAGCGGTACAAGTCGTGTCGGAGTGTAGCCCAGAACACCTGGAGATACTACTGGAATACCTACCAGTAAATCTCACTTGCTTTAGCCAAGGACGTCGTGTAATGGCTCTCCTAAACCCAGCGCGATCTCACCCCCAATACCAGGAGAGATGAATCCCCTGCCGATCCGCTCACTGCCTCCATGTGGCTCAGGACTGTACCCAACTAAAACCTGTTTGCACGACTCCTTTGAGCCGTGGTAGGGTAGTAATCAAAGCACAGTAAGAACTCACACGAGAAAAATGACGATCTCAGTTCGATAGACTAACTTGTACACATGACACCAGGGAACTGCTATTTGACGCTAGGTATAAAACCAACTAGCATGAACCCGGCGAGTCCGTCCGGTGTACTCATAACCCAATGAGCACCTGTATATATCTTAGGTGAACCATCTGACACCAATGGCTTGTGAAACCGGCCACCGCCCCTCATCGGGGTCTCGACTGTATACACTAATCTACTCCGGAGTATCGATGCCCTGTCTCGAAACTCCCATGACTAGGGACCACTTTTAAGGATGTGCTTATAGACTACCCAACTCTCATGTATATGATCACCATCATACTGCTGGTAGTCAAGAATGAATCCTAGGGGCTCTATCAACGTGTAATAGTGATCTGTAATGTCACCTAAAGCAGTACACGATGATAAAGATAAACCAGATAGCATACTATCATCTCGAGTAAGACTGTCCTACCGGTATAGGTCATCCCTCAATCATTGCAATCACATACCTGCGACCCAATAATTTACTTTGAGGGCACTATATCCAACAATCTCCCACTTGCACTTAAGGCTAATTATTGCGATGTCGCATACTCACAGCCCGTGTGATACCGAACACCCAACTCCTCTACTAATCAGTTTCACAAAGCTCGTTTGTAAAACTATTGTGTTCGAGAAATAGCTTTTGTGAGTGGATCCGTCCTGATGTTTCTTTCTATGTCTCTCTTAATCTCAAGTTCATGGAGAATGTCATCCCCCGAAATGAGTAATACATGTCTTAGAATATGTCTGGATATCTGATGGGACCTAGTTCATAAATGAACTCCAAATCCAAATTTCTTAGACTGTATCGACAACTAAACTTAATCAGTATTCTGCACCATGCCTCCCTCAGTATCCGCTTGGACCACCTATCCAAACTACTGCCCCTCGTCAGAGGGAAAAAATATAACTCTGACAATCACTCTGCCATCCAGGTCACCTTGGAAGCCTGAAATGATAACCGTCTCCCGAAGGAGGCTGTCGTTATAAAATCCGTAAAACATCCACTTATGTTCTAAAACTGGTTCCGAACGTTTCTCCAGGATTGGATTAATATCAACTTATTGCATCTAGTGCAAAAACAATATTTGGTGTGGTACTTAACATCTCATGATCAACTCAATTGCCTAAGCAAGTGATCTGCCAATCATACATATCATTCTCCCCTTTAGTCTGTAAGACACCTTTAGAGAGGGTGACTCCATCACCTGCAGGTACACCACCATGCCATGAGTCATCCATTCTAAAATACCTTTAGAATATTGTCTAAGTACCCAGATTGGGACACTACCCAAATCTATATCTAAAACCATAGATCTAGTAACCAGAATGTCTGACATTATATCCATATCCTGTGCGGAGAAACTACTGTGTGACAACCAAAGTATAACCGATCGTAGTGTAGGAATTTCACTTCCTACTCTGTGTATGTCATTCAAATACCAGGACATCACACCCTACTACCTTCTTAACAGATCCATCCCCTATTCTGATGAAGTCAAAGCCCATGACTGTTACATCAAAAATAGGTGATCTATCTCCACTATATCTGCTTTAGTCTATAAATAGACACAAGCTACTTGTCCACTATGCTTCCGCTGCTCCCACTGACTACAACAACCCTCTAGCAGAATCATATACACGTGCACTTCTAAAGCTAGTTTAGAACGACGCTATACCCATCCTCCTGCCGGGTCTCATAGTCTGGAACAGCAGTAATGTCAAGTTTGGGTAAACAAGAACCTCTCTGTCACCGTCCTTGAGGCTACTGGAGTACCTCTCGGGCGCCTGAGGTTACCCACCATATCTGCGGAGTGGCTAATGGAATGTCAAATCTGATTGAATCTTTAGGTCCTATTAAATTTTTAGTAATCGTTTGCGGTTCTGGAATCACTTCCAGTTCTACCATACTCCTACTACTGTTTTTCTGAAAAAAATCCATTTTACTAAAACTGTGGCGAGTCAAGAACAATATCACTATTGATCTTCCAGATGGTAGAAAGTCAACCCTCGTCATAGCTCGGTTTAACCCACAAATTGCCATTACAGAAACGTGCCTTGAGTTATCCAGTGTCTGGTTTTAAGCATAAGCCAGACAACTCCATATAGCTTAACATCGTTAAGATATGGGCCATTCTATATACAATATAGAAACAGAGGCACTGATTTAATTGGAAACAGATTCAAATCATGCAGATGTCTCCAGTGCATGTCAACTGAATAGAGAGAGGCCGATCAACATTACTCAACTTAGGAGTGCATTCAGATATGAGTAACCTAAAAAAGAAACAAGTTTCTCAAAACCATTACTATCAACTGAATACCAAACACAAGTATGTACATCTTCGATCACCTTGAAGAATCCCGATACTTGCAACACATGGTTCTCTACTTTATTCTTATACCTATAACTTCTCAAAACTTAGACTTTGTATTTCTACGAAACACATGTCTAAAACTAGAGGAGTCACAAGTAAACAGAATATAGTATAAGGACAAACCCCTCTGTCCTAATGGACGCTGGCTAACATACAATACTTTGTATAAGTCCCCTGAGTTGAATAACTCATACCCTGTGCGTCGTAGGTTGAAAACTGTACTATGGTTCTGAAGAATTACACCGTTGTTTAATGCTCCTTATCTAACCATCAACTGATATAGGTAAATGTCATAGACATAATTTCAAAAGTTATATCTCAATTTATTAAAATAAACGTATAAATATATCAATTTGAAATTGGTGCATAACAACGGATATTCACAATCAAATATTTACCGTCCGGCAAAAACCCAGGCGATTTCCTCAAATATCACCAATTATAACGAATCCCGGTATAATGAGGATGATCACCTAATTCCCAATAACTTACTCCCACTCATCATCTGTAAAACTTTACAGATGTGAGAATCATACCTGGTAAATACATATCCTGGAGCAAGGGCTAATTGGGAAATCAGTTTTCTATTAACAATACACAGTGAAACTGAAACATTAAATGTTTCGAAGGGGTATTCGGGTATTCCTAGTAATGCCTCTTCCATTATCTAGATTCATGACTGTAACCGTATATTTCCTTACCATATCTCCAAATCCCTTTATTTGTCTTTACCCATTACCTTCTGTACACCTCCCTTAGGCTAATTTGTTTTCTTCATTCCCTACCGTTCGGCACCAGCCTATGGTTTAGAAGAAGACTATCCAATAAGCATAATAGGTGTACTCTCCTAATCCTAGGAGTACTCGCAACCTGAGAGAAGTTAAAGATAAAAGACAACTGAATAAACCTTATTCCTATTTCTCCTGAACCCGAATCCATCCCCTAACTGGAACAAGTTCCTTCGAGTTCATATATAACCATACGATAGATTTATCCAATGGAAGTGGATGTTCGTAGTGATACGGGGTGTTCTGGAGAAATACAAAGGTGAAGTAGGAGTGGCGATGAAATACGTGGTTTGGTAGTGAATGATAACAGTCGCAATTTACTTTGCCCACTTTCTAATCCCTTTATTTGTCTTTACTTATTACCTTCTGCATACCACACTTAGGCTGTTTGGTTTTCTTCCTTCCCCACCTTTCGGTACATGCCTATGGTTTGGAAGAAGACTATCCAATAAGCGTAATAGGTGTACCTTCTCCTAATCCTAGGAGCCCTCACAACCGAAGAGAAGGTAAAAGGAAAAGACAACTGAATAGTCCTATTCATGTTCTCCTGAACCAGAATCTATCCTCGAATCTGGAACAACTTCCTTCGAGTTCATATATTACCATACGATGGATTTATCCAATGGAAGTGGATGTTCGTAGTGATACGGGATGTTCTGGAGAAAAGCAAAGGGTAAAAGTAGGAGTGGCAATGATGTATGCAACGCAGACAATCCAAAAACCAGTGTTTTAAGAAAGTTCGGTTAACTTGGTCACTGAGTCATAGTGTAGGGTCGGGCCATGGTCGCTTCTAAAAAGAGAGAGAGAGAGAAAAGAAACACTCAGCGTGCACTCTAACCTAGATCAGAATAGTTATCACTTTATCTAATCAGGATGTCTCCCACTGTAACCTCAAATTCTCATCCAAACCTGAAAGAAGAATTAGTCGGGATCACCCGAAGAGTAAACCAACTCATCAGTAAGAATCGGGATCCAACTATCATCGCATGATAACTTGATGGAATCCACTCAAGTCACCACACTCCAGAAGGTATGCGCATGCATGGCAAGTTTCAGTTTCTTTAGAAACTCCCGATGTGTGTTTTTACCCCTAAGACCCAAGTGACCTTGACGGAGTCAACAAATCAAAGAGTCCTAGTCAAGTTCAACCCGTCATTATCTTGATTGCATTAAACCCACCCGTACGTGCCCTTGACGGAGTCAACAAGGCCGCACGACTGTCCTAACCAATCGCATATCCATGCTACAAACAAGCACCACTTAGCTACCGTACACTACGCCTTGACGGAGTCAACAAACGCAGCACGAATACTAAGTACCACTTGTAGGAAATGACGAAAGGCTACGAATGGTTTTTGGCGAGAAACCTTTAACGTAATGAACTTGATATCGTTGAAGGAACCGGATAGCCTTTTACAAATATATAGTGGCGAAAACCTTTGCTAAAGAGGTCACTCCCAGTGAAGGGATCTCGGCTATTTCCACGTAGAATGAGGTGCAGGGTATTCCAAACTGAATACCGCTATGCAAAGCAAAAAGTAATCGACTATAGTGAAGTTATTACCCTGACGCAAACCTCTACCCAAGGGGTCACTCCCGATGAAGGGATCTCGGCCCTTGCCTCATCGAATGAGGTGCTGGATATTCATAACTGAATACATCTGTGCAAAACAAAAGAGAACGTCCTTATAATAACAGCTTTTTGAAAATTGTTCCAACAACATCGAACATGTTTGTTTTCCTTGCATTGATCTAAATCAACGCAGTCCCATTAATTAATCACACCAATAAAGAACGAAAATAAGATGAACGTATGCCATCCGCATTCGCCACCGGGTCCCGTCATCACCCGTTAAGTTACATAACTAACGACAGAGCGCGGATTGGACTAGTGCGGGTGTAAAACATATACAACATCTACTAGTATATATAACAATATATAATAATCGCTCCAGGCGTGATAAATGCAACACCACAGAAAATAATAAGCATCACAGAACAATACAGATAATCTGGGAGCCCCGGGTTTCATTGAGCCGCAACTGAAACCCGACGTTCCCCTGGTCATGTGGATAGCCTGTGCAATGAAAACCTAGACCCCTACGAGCGCGGCAAGTTACCCGCCAAAACCAGAAGAGAGACAGCCCCTTCAGCAAAGTGAATGGGCCACCCAACACTTCACGGAATCCGGTAGCTTGAGCACCCCACCTTGGGTCAACCTATACCCCCTACAAGTGCGGAAAATAGCCAGCCTATTCTAGAGTTAATCCCTATCCGTCTCAAAGCCATGAGATGCGGGCCCGTTGCCCTTTAGAACCCGTCTATCCGTGCACTCAACCGTGGGGTAATCCTAGTACAGAAAATAAAATATGTACAACGGTGATATCGACCTCAACCCGGTCGTGCCCCAAAAGAATAATATACAAACAGGCAGTGACGGCAGTCCACAGGTCGGACGCTCGCCCCACGATATCAAATGTACAAATAAAACTAAACTGCACTATCATTGCACGCAAGCTATCCACCATGACAAATCCGCAACATCACAGCACAACACAGAACATCAACGTGAATGTCACGTTCACAAACCCGTCTAAAAGAGCTATAGCAATTAAACATGATTTACCGCTCGAATGACATTCACGGTCACAGATAGTAATGTAAGTACTGTGAACTAACATATTTAAAATTTCGATCGACAAAATTTCTCGAAGTGGGCCCTAAGTGCAAATCCAGCACTCAAATAAATCTGGGCCTAAACAAAATATTTCAGAAACCACAATTCCAAATGAAAGACATCCAGAAGAAAAATGAAGCTCTGAGCCTACATCTCCACCACGGATCCGCGGCAAACATGCCAGTTAAGCCGCAGTTCCGCGGCGTAATGATGGGATCGTGCTTTCAAATTTCTTCAGGGGTCCTAGAAAATCCTGCACGATTTTCTGACATTCCCAAAATAATTTTTAGACCAGTTTAAAAATTCGGCAGAAACTAAAAATTTGGAATTGCCGTTTTGGAAATTTCTTTCGATCGAAGTTTTAAACTTGTTAGAACAAGCTAGTAAAGGTTAATGGCGTGGCTCTGATACCATGTTGGGTTACGGTAGCGCCTTGGCCGTCAATCCGAGGCCAAATGCGGAACAAAAACTTTTCAAAACTTGGCGCTACCATAACCTTTACCCGGAACGTACCATTAACACTATATGATCGCACGCTTTTGGCGTGTCGGATGTTCAAAGTTCTAAAGTTATAACCGCGATCAGGACGGTGTCGTTTTGCAGCTAGCCGGTTGAGCACGGGTCGATCCACAAGGAGATGGTTGTATGTCCGTTCGAGTTTTAGACGAGTCAATGAAGAATTTGTATATGTTTGTTCAGTTCTATCCTAAGTGTTATATGCAAGTATAAAGTTGTTAAGAAAAAGATACGAAAGTGTAAGCTAAGGAAATCCGCACTCAAAACCTTTGAGCCGAGTCTTGACCAATTGAAGCTAGAGCAATCGGCAACAACGTAGATTAGGGGATTTAAGCACGGTATTCGTGAAATCCGTCTTATTTACCCTTGTCCTTCCGTTCTTGTCTCTTGTTTTCGCCTCCGGCCAAACCGAACGCAACCGGTCACGTTTAGGAATCACCGTTACCTTGGTTGGGTAGGGTGCCTAACGGAGCGCTTGCGTAACGTTTGGGCGGAGTTCAAAGGAAAATAACGGGAAAAGGAAATGAGCAAAGAAACATTAATTTACAATATCGTATTTATTCTTAACAACAATAATTACAACCATTCACAAAACAAACCAAAAAGAGCAAAAGAAAAGATAAACAAAGAAAAGAAAAGATTACAAGCAAGTAATTAAAGTGCATGATAATAAATTGCAAGTAATAAAAGACAAGAATGAAAAATGCAAGAAAGAGATAAGCAAGAAAGTAACACTAAGAACCATAGAACTCAAGACAAGCCATGGGATCAATAGCCAACCCTTAAACTTGCAAGCTCAATCAAGAGGTTGCAAAATCAAGAGAAGGGTAAAAAACTCATGTGAAATGAAGCACAAAAGAGAGAACAAAATGATACAACCCCTTAAGATCAATGACCAAAGCTTAAACTTGCAAGCTCACTTAAGAGGTTGCAAGATCAAGTTAAGGTAGAGAGCTCAAGGGGGAAGCTAAGCAAAAAAAGAATGATACAAAAACCCTCTTCTTCATTTAAAATCCACTCAATGCTCTCACTACATTTTCATGGAGGAAAGAATGAAGAAGAAGAAGAAGAAGACTAAAAACTAACAAAAAAGAGGCATAAGAATGAACACCATAGCTTGGCAAGTTCTGGACTATTTATAGGCAGGAAACAGAGAACCTAGGGCAACATTCTGGCACTACATGTAATTACCAAACAGCCCCTGAAATTTTGTACACTGACGAGCCTATACGGCCGCGGTTCCGCGGCCTAAGCACGCTTATGCCGTGGAACCGCGGCCATTTAGAGAGCTTGTGCCTTCATCTTTTGTCGTATCCCTTGTTTTGTGGTTCTCTTCTGTGTGGTATATGACTTTTCTCAGAAACTCTTCACAATTCTTCCAGAATTTCAGTAGATCAAAAGATGATGTGATGTGGATCTTTTGCCATGATTTCCTCGAGCTCCGCGTAGATTTCTTGGATCTTGTGTTGACATTGAGCTTTGTGCATGAAAATGACAATCGATTTGCCATTTTGTCCCTTAAACTGGTATGTGGCAACCCACGGATAGAGAGCGGAGACCCGTGTTTTATCTGTTGTTGGCAGTAATCCGGAATTTTTCGTACTTTTCCATGGATTTCACTGTTTAGAGCTGAGAACCAGTATTCTGCAAATATGTAGCAAACACTGATCAAAAGCACCTGCCTATAAACAAACGAGCGTAAGAATGGGCGGTATAAAATGCAATATTCTGGTATGAACAAATACCCCCAAACTTAACTTTTGCTCGTCCCGAGCAAAACCAATTACTCACAAAAAAGAATCCTAACCGCACTTTCGCAGGGAACGCGATTGCACTGAGCATGTGCAACAAGCCGTTAAACCTCTAGGTGTCCCTAGTAGGAGGAGTGTTGTCTCCTGAGGGTTTTAAGCGGATACTACCCATAAAATCCGGTCAAGCTAGGTTTGCAAAATTACTATGATTTAAACCCTAAAGTTTTGTTTCAGAAAATAACAATTCTATTATCCTAAGTCTAGATTATCGAACCTTTATTTTTCACACCTCGCTTCTTATTTAACTTAAGATTTTATATGTCTTTACGTGCAGTGCAAATAGTGTCGTTAAGTTCCAGAAGAGTCGAATAAAGTCATCATGTCATACAATAAAGCCCAGATAAAAATTTTAAATGGATCATATAAGTTTTATAAAGAGTTAAGCATTTTTCAAGTTTCGTTTTCCAGTAAGGTTTCAACTTCAGAATTTCTATCTTCCTTAACAGGAAACTAGGTCTTATTTTTCACTCCACCTTTTTCTTGTTTTCATTTCATACACACCTCTGTGAACGTGCAATAGTCTTTATCATAGAATAAAACCTTCATATCTCCGCTAGAAATATTTTTTATAAAATCCTGTCTTTTGTCAAGATTATTCTCACACAAAGAACCGTTAGGAATTTTAACTCGGAGAGAACACTTGCTTGATTTTGTTTTAATCTGGACTTTCTAGGCTTCTTAACGAGCTTTGGGCCAATGCACCCAAACCAGTTGGCTTTAGGGCATTAGGTGTAGAAACACCCCAGCGGACTTAATTACTCAAGTTACCTAGGTCCAAAAACAAAAGACAATTTGGCGTGAAAATCATGATGATTCAATGCGAACGGAGATATAACCGGCAGTTCAGTTATTTTTTGGATAAAAGACGTGTTTTAGTGGGTTAGGTGTGTAATCATTCTAATCAAGTTCCAGATGGGTTATTTTTCAGAATTAGTTCCAATTAAGGCATCAATAACATTCCTTCATTTTCGCTTCACTTCATAAACTATTCTTGATATTACTTATTTCAGAACAAACCTATTTGATCCTCAGAAAATCATTTATCCATTTAAAAGTTTTTAGACACAAAAGACCTGTCATCTAATTTCCAAAACTCATGACACGTGTAGTGTGATGTAAAGACGTATATCAGCTATAGTTAACTTCAAAGGAGAGTTATCTTTCAGGTTTTCAAAATCTAAAAATAAGATTTAGTTATTGTTATCTTATCAAACAAAACCGTCGAAATGTTGAATCAGAGTTCTCCCACTAGCTAACTTGACAGAAAAGTTTTTATGTTTTTAGAAAATTTTCTGATTTTTATGGATTTTTAAATAGGTATGCAAATGCAAAATATACAAATGAATGCGAAGGTAGAAAGCTTACCGAGCACACCCCCAAACTTAAACTTGACAGTGCCCTCACTGTCAGGCTACACCAAGAGGGTCAAAATTGTCGGCTCTCTCCAAAAGAAAATTTTATACAAACCAAAAAGAAAATCAAAAAAGATATATACAAAAAAGGGTTCCCCCCAAACTTAAGTGAAACCGTGTTTCCACTGTTTAAGCGGTGAAGTTCAGGATTAGGAGGAAAGAAAACAGTTTCAAACTATACAAGGCCTTACACAGGCCAAAAGTGAGCACCAACCATTCAAAGATTTTATCGCTATAATGTACAGGTTGGTGGAAGAAGGTGTAGAGAAAAGAGAGGGAGAATACGCGAGACCGTATGGAGATAGAAGTGGTATACGGTCTAGGTATATGAGAAGAAGAATGGCGGAAGGGAGAAAGAAGTGGAATACGAACTTGAGGGTGGAAGTGGATTGAATAAATGAGTACAATCTGTAATGATCGATGTGAAAAGATGGATTGTACTAATCTATCAATATGGCAAGAAATTGGGTCAAATCCCTCAAGATTCGTGAGAAACCATAGGTACGCCGAACTTGGTAAACCAGACAATGGAAATGGAAGTGATACGGTTACTTGCAAGGTCGGAACGATGGAAAAGGTAGAGGAAAGTGATCGAGGAGGGGTATCAGGTAAAGGTTCGGGAAGGGGTACACAGTCAATGGAAGGGACAGGATGAATTGGAAAATCCGACTCATCAATTAAAATTGGTTCATCCTCAAAAATTTCCTCAATGTTCTCCTCAAAAATTAGCTCATCCATGCATTTATCATCAAAATCAAGACGCATATGAAGTTCGGGAAAAACATTTAATGACTCGGGATGATGAATTAGAGAGAAAAACTCATCCAAATCGACGGGTTCATCATCCAAAATATTCCCGGCGTCAATATCCTCAATCAAGTGAAAATCATTATTCTCAGACACCTCAACAAAAGCATGAATATTAATCAATTCAGGTTCTAGAGTGGAGGTGTAGAGGTCAAAAGGATTGGGTGTGGTTTCACTCGAAAAGGACCCTTCACAATCGAGAAAATCAAACACTACAAGGTCACACAACTCATTATCAGTTCTATCTTTAATCAATGAATCGTTTGGAATACTAGATAGACATTCAAAACCGGAGTTGTGGGATTTAAGTTGAAACGGGTAGGCTTGATTCGGAAGGAGGTACATCTCACTTTCTCCACTCAAATTCTCAACCTGTCCTACCGCCTCTTCATACATTGGAAAATTTGGAGCTAGTTGAAAACTAGCTACCGGGTCACTAGGTTGTATAAGGGCGGCCATAGACGCATTCAAATCCATCATCTGTTGGTACGACGCTACCCTAAAATCTTCCAAAGACTGTTCCAGACTAGACATGGGTTGTGAAGGGGTTTCGGTAAAAGATTCAAAGTTGTTTGGATACTGAAAATTCCCAAATGGCGGTTCAAAAGCAATGTCTAGGGAAGGTGCAAAAGTCGGGTAGGACTGGTAGGAATTGAATGGCTGGACAGGAACAGGATCAACATTTGGATAAGAAGGTGAATGGAATTGTTGATCCCAGGAATCTGTAGTGGTGAAAGGAGTGAAAGATCGGCTACAGGATTGTTCAATATGTTCAGCGATGGACAAAGGACGACTTACAAAAGGGGTATCAACATAAGAGGGTGGGGGAGGTTGAAAAGGTTGATACAAAGTGGATTGCGAAGGGCAAGTGTTTGTCCTAGACGTGTCTATCCGATCTTTCAAAGAGATTTTGGGCATGGAGGGATCGTTCGACGTTCGGCCAAAGCAAGAACCATAAGAAGTAATGTCTGGTTGTGGGTACCAAAGTTCGGAAAGAGTTTTGCGAGGTGGGGTGCCCATGATATGAAGAGAGAAAGAAAGAAAGGCAGAGAAAAGGAGGGGAAAAAGAATGTGATTTTTTTTTTAGTTAGATATTAACAAAAGAATGAAATATACATACAAAAAGAAAAACAATCACGACACAAAAATACCACACACCTAATTGTTCTAGGGTTCACCTAGGTCAACTAGACCTGCTCCAGAACTTAATTGTCGAAGTAAAACTGTGGCGAGAAACGGGCTTAAGACACACTGATCACGAGGCCAGGTAAGTGCAGAGATAAGAGGAGGTTTTCCGACGCTTTCGCGAAGGTCCTTAATTAAATAACCATTTCTCTTTTGGCGGTTTCGCCGTTAACACTTTCCTAGACACCCCGTAAACAATGTACCATTAAGCGAGGTTCTAAACACAGTTAACTTCTCCTAGTGAGCGCGAAGTCCTTAAGGCTTAAAGTCTAGTTTCTTTTAAAGTTTGTGCGGGTAAACGTTATGCTCAAGTTCGTGATTTGTGGGCCACGGAAAAGGTGATGAAATCCTTTACCGTATGTTGTGGGGTTCGCTTGCTCTTAAGTCCGTATTAATGTATGCAATGCGCAATTCAATAAAAATTCTATAAAGAATCAAACAATCGTTTTGTAGTTTAAGCACGGCACTGCAACAAATACGGGTTAGTCAATTTTTAGCGTTTGCTAGCGAACTTGCAAAGAATCCTGCAAAGAATAGTATATTGGATGCGTCGGATTTGAGAAGAAGGTGTTTAAGAAATACGTACCGTTTAAGTTTTTGGGTTAGGAAACCCCCGTTGAATCAATTCCGGTAAGCTTGAAAAGTTCGCTTGCACGGGTCAAACTACCCGGATCTTTAGCACTGTACTTTGCAATCACCTTAGCCTTGAACGTAGACTTTGCTTCCCACAATCACAGTTCGCAAATCCACAAAAATCTGCAGACTTGCTCACAAAAATTATCCAAAAAAACAAAAAGATTTTTTTTATTTATAAATATATACAAAAAGAATATTAACCCGAATAACAAGAAAGAAAATACGCTACCGTCTCCCCGGCAACGGCGCCATTTGATCGCACGCTTTTGGCGTGTCGGATGTTCAAGGTTCTAAAGTTATAACCGCGATCAGGACGGTGTCGCTTTGCAGCTAGCCGGTTGAGCACGGGTCGATCCACAGGGAGATGGTTGTATGTCCGTTCGAGTTTTAGACGAGTCAATGAAGAATTTATATATGTTTGTTCAGTTCTATCCTAAGTGTTATATGCAAGTTTAAAGTTGTTAAGAAAAAGATACGAAAGTGTAAGCTAAGGAAATCCGCACTCAAAACCTTTGAGCCGAGTCTTGACCAATTGAAGCTAGAGCAATCGGCAACAACGTGGATTAGGGGATTTAAGCACGGTATTCGTGGAATCCGGCTTATTTACCCTTGTCATTCCGTTCTTGTCTCTTGCTTTCGCCTCCGGCCAAACCGAACGCAACCAGTCGCGTTTAGGAATCACCGTTACCTTGGTAGGGTAGGGTGCCTAACGGAGTGCTTGCGTAACGTTTGGGCGGAGTTCAAAGGAAAATAACAGGAAAAGGAAATGAGCAAATAAACATTAACTTACAATATCGTATTTATTCTTAACAACAATAATTACAACCATTCACAAAACAAACCAAAAAGAGCAAAAGAAAAGATAAACAAAGAAAAGAAAAGATTACAAGCAAGTAATTAAAATGCATGGTAATAAATTGCAAGTAATAAAAGACAAGAATGAAAAATGCAAGAAAGAGATAAGCAAGAAAGTAACACTAAGAACCATAGAACTCAAGACAAGCCATGGGATCAATAGCCAACCCTTAAACTTGCAAGCTCAATCAAGAGGTTGCAAGATCAAGAGAAGGGTAAAGAACTCATGTGAAATGAAGCACAAAAGAAAGAACAAAATGATACAACCTCTTGAGATCAATGACCAAAGCTTAAACTTGCAAGCTCACTTAAGAGGTTGCAAGATCAAGTTAAGGTAGAGAGCTCAAGGGGGAAGCTAAGCAAAAAAAGAATGATACAAAAACCATCATCTTCATTTAACATCCACTCAATACTCTCACTACATTTTCATGGAGGAAAGAATGAAGAAGAAGAAGAAGAAGACTAAAAACTAACAAAAAAGAGGCATAAGAATGAACACCATAGCTTGGCAAGTTCTGGACTATTTATAGGCAGGAAACAGAGAATCTAGGGCAACATTCTGGCACTACATGTAATTACCAAACAGCCCCTGAAATTTTGTACACTGACGAGCCTATACGGCCGCGGTTCCGCGGCCTAAGCGCGCTTATGCCGCGGAACCGCAGCCATTTAGAGAGCTTGTGCCTTCATCTTTTGTCGTATCCCTTGTTTTTTGGTTCTCTTCTGTGTAGTATATGACTTTTCTCAGAAACTCTTCACAATTCTTCCAGAATTTCAGTAGATCAAAGGGTGATGTGATGTGGATCTTTTGCCATGATTTCCTCGAGCTCCGCGTAGATTTCTTGGATCTTGTGTTGACATTGAGCTTTGTGCATGAAAATGACAATCGATTTGCCATTTTTTCCCTTAAACTGGTATGTGGCAACACACGGATAGAGAGCGGAGACCCGTGTTTTATCTGTTGTTGGCAGTAATCCGGAATTTGTCGTACTTTTCCATGGATTTCACTGTTTAGAGCTGAGAACCAGTATTCTGCAAATATGTAGCAAACACTGATCAAAAGCACCTGCCTATACACAAACGAGCGTAAGAATGGGCGGTATAAAATGCAATATTCTGGTATGAACACTATACTAGCAATCTACAAGAAGATAGAATGGCTATACCGATCGATCCGTGTCTTTCGGTCTTTAGCCACTATCCCTAACTCCTCGTGGCATCTCCGATCTCGCTCGATCTCCGGTCCCCTCATCGAAAAGGGCACCACATCAAGAAGTCTTTTTACCGGCCCCCGCTTCAAACCGAAGCAACTCAGACATGAAGTTTGCTAGCCGACATGTCTAAGGTGATGTAGAGAATGTGTGTGATAACTTTGTCTCAAGCATCCATTGATTCTCAACACATGAGAGTGTATGGATGGAGGTTGAAGATGATGCCATGGTGGAAGTAGTGAGCTAGAGAAAGAAGAAGAAGAAGAGGCTTTTCTTTTTCTATTGTGTTGAAATAAAAATGAGAGCACTAGAATAATCTCAAGAGCAAGCCCAAGGCTAAGTGGCTGTCCACTCTCTCTCCACCTCTCATTTCAACACAATAATCAATCACAAATGTAACATTAGCACAAAAAATAATACCATGACTCACCAATGAAGCACATGGCACATTTAATGCACTAAATCATCACTCCCACTCATAATTTCCACCATCTAAACATTAACCCAAATGTTTAGTCCAACAAAAAGATATGGCGACATCTAAAGTAAACTCGTAACGAATCACAAGGATACCCCTCACCTGTATATACATACCTGCATCCGCATTCCGACTGAATGCGAATACAATAAGACTAAAGTAATCTAACAAATCTAATACTAAGATCCGGCTTAAACTAAAGCCCACTAGTATGATCCGTCCGATCATGATACGTGCATTAGTGCACGTATATGATCGAACCCTGCCATAAAACCATACGGCCTCTACAACGTTTCGCCCGAACTTGGGAAACTATCTGTGGGGGACTCTAAAGAATCGTCAATACACTGGTAGTGGTTTTAACCACAATCACGTCAGTGGTATTAGCTGTACGTAACGGCTACCCTTGTATTGACCAAAAAGGAGACCGATGAGCGAACTCATCCTAAAACCTTACTGAGCCTGTCAGTAACAACATCCATACAGTCCGGTCCATTCGTATATGAGTATCGCATGTCGGGTCTACGGGGATGGTAAACGTCTGACCCCCAAAAGTAGTACAAGTCATGTCGGAGTGTAGTCCAGAACACCCTGAGATACTACTGGAATACCTACCAGTAAATCTCACTTGCCTTGGCCAAGGACGTTGTGTAACGGCTCTCCTAAACATAGCGTGATCTCACCCCCAATACCGGGAGAGATGAATCCCCTGCCGTTCCGCTCACTGCCTCCATGTGGCTCGGGACTGTACCCAACTAAAACCTGTTTGCACGACTCCTTTGAGCCGTGGTAGGGTAGTAATCAAAGCACAGTGGGAACTCACACGAGACAAATGACGATCTCAGGTCGATAGACTAACCTGTACACATGTCACCAAGGAACTGTTATCTGACGCTAGGTATAAAACCAACTAGCATGTTCCCGGCGAGTCCGTCCGGTGTACTCATAACCCAATGAGCATCTGTATACATCTTAGGTAAACCAACTAACACCAATGGCTTGTAAGACCGGCCACCGCCCCTCGTCAGGATTTCGACTGTATACACTAGTCTACTCCGGAGTATCTATGCCCTGTCTTGAAACTCTCACGACTAGGGACCACTTTTAAGGATGTGCTTATAGACTACCCAACTCTCACGTATATGATCGCCATCATACTGCTGGTAGTCAAGCAAAAATCAAAGGGGCTCTATCAACGTGTAATAGTGATCTGTAATATCACTTAAAGCAGTACACGATAATAAAGATAAATCAGATAGCATACTATCATCTCGAGTAAGACTGTCATACTGGTATAGGTCATCCCTTAATCATTGCAATCACGTACCTGCGATCCAATAATTGACTTTGAGGGCACTATATCCAACATTTCCCTCCCTCCGTCTCTTTTTCTTTATCTTTCTCTTTTTTTATATTGCCATGAAAAACTTCCCTTGTCATATCATAGTTCCTAAATAATTAATTAAATGGATATATATATAAATAATGAACACACACAAACATACAAAAATATATAGTTTGTAAAGTCTTTTTCAATACTCTCAATCCATATGTTTAGATTTCATAGTAACCAATTAGGATTGAATCGTTTGTTGTTGTATTTTAAATTACTTTATTTAAAGTTTGTAAAAAAAAGAATGTGAATAAATAAAGTTGTTGTTTCACTACATTGTCTCTTGTGTACATTTCTTTTATATTGCTTAGATACGCTTAGCGTATTTACTTCACAGTAAATACGTAGCGGTCTCGTCGCGCCCTCTGCCCGTATACTGGGAAGTGGGGCGTGACAGGTTTTGTTGGCGGCCCATGCAGGTCAGAACTGTATGGAACCCTACCATGCAGTTCTGTTCTGCGTGAACAACCTAAGCAATATAATACAAGAACCAGCAACTAAAACATTCTTTACATTACATATTTCTTGAATCTTATCATTTCATATACTTTGAATCTGTCCTAACCCAAAATCCTCTTATCTCTTTTACAATCTTACCAAAACCTTCACATTCTTTTGTTCCTTCACATATTTTTCATACACTATCTTTAATTCAGTCACCAAACTTCCTTGAATCTGTTCCACTTTTCTTTTACAAATTTTGAGGACGAAAATTTTATAAGGAGGGTAGAATGTAACAACCCTAAACTTTCTGTACAACTTTCTGTACAATTTTTTCAAAAATACAGAAATGGGTATATTTTCCTGAGCACAAGATATAAGTTTGTTTTGCTTTTTAATAGCAAGAAAGAGCTTGTAGCTCATTGGTAAGACCTTGCACTGCTGAACCAAAGTACCAGAGTTCAAATCCCATCACACACATTATTTTTAATATTGTTTTGTTTTAAATTTTTAGAAGCCCAAGAGCCTACACGTGCATAACTCGTAAAAACCCCACTACACATGTTAAACTAACTATCCCAGGGGGTTAATGAAACGACGAGGAACCCAAAACACCCCCAACTCGGCCGGAATCGGCCGAATCGGCCGGCGACTCGGCCGACTCGGGCTGCCGCCGCCGGCCGGACTCGGCCGGACCGCCGAGTCGTCAACTGCAAAGTTGCGCCTCTTGGACTCCCCTGTACACCTGCATACTTTATTTCGTTAGACCAGTTCCATAGACCCATTAAAACCCTAATTATTCCATTTTAATACATTTTATTACAATTTAATACATTTTTTCTTTACACCCTTTTACCTACCCTAAACCCTAGCCTTACCCTATAAATACAACCCCTAAACACACCCCCCTCACTCCAAAATTCTGATAAAAAACTCTCAAGAAATCCGTAGAAGTTTAGCGTACTTTTGGAGTTAGCGAAGGCAAAAGCTTCGGCGATTTTCCGACGACAACCCTAGGAACTCCCGGGGACGAAACGATGCACCGGCGCCTCCTCCCGATTCCTCTTTCTCTCTTCTAAGCTCTAAAACCGTAAGTCCCTTCTCTCTTTCCCCCCTCCATCTCTTTTTCTTTATCTTTCTCCTTTTTTATATTGCCATGAAAAACTTCCCTGTCATATCATAGTCCCTAAATAGTTAATTAAATGGATACATATATAAATAATAAACACACACAAACATACACAAATATATAGTTTGTAAAGTCTTTTTCATTACTCTCAATCCATATGTTAAGATTTCATAGTAACCAATTAGGATTGCATCGTTTCTTGTTGTATTTTAAATTACTTTATTTAAAATTTGTATAAAAAAAAGGAATGTAAATAATTAAAGTTGTTGTTTCACTACTTTGTCTTTTGTGTACATTTCTTTTATATTGCTTAGATACGCTTAGCGTATTTACTTCACAGTAAATATGTAGCGGCCTCGTCGCACCCTCTGCCTGTACACTGGAAAGCGGGGCGTGACAGCAAGTCGTACATCTATTAAACAAATCAATATACATCAATACATAATACATTACGGGATTTTAAAAGGGTGGACCGGCACGGAATGTGTTAAAAGTGACACGAAATGGTCATTAAAAGACGTACTATACATCCATTGCCGTTGTTCCGTGGTTTTATCGACGAAGCCTTGTACTACGGGTTACCATATTCCACGGTGTATGTTGGACTTAAAGAGGAGAGTGTGAGCTCAAGCCAAGAATAAATGAGTGAAGACTTAGTGAAGAATGGCTTGACCCCTTCACTTATTGAAGCATCCATTTGTTTCAAATAAACAAAAGGGAACCATGCTTCAATAGTGATGTGAGACCAATATAAAATAATATCAAGCCATGTCTCACCCATGCTCTTCATTTTCCACCTCTTATTTTCATTTTTCACAAAAATAAAAATCATGCCTTGCTTCATAAAGTATATATATATATAATATGTATATATATATATATATATATATTATGAAGAATAATTAGTGAGCTAATGATATTAGTTAATATATAATTATATCAAATATAATATATATCACATTATTAAATCAACACTTGATTTAATAATCCGGTCATATGTACACTAGCACCCCTCTGGGCTTTATAAGCTAACATGTACCAGTGTCACCAGAGGACTGCTATCTGACGATAGGTATACTACCAACTAGGAGTCCTCGGCGAGTCCGTTCGGTGTACCCATTCTCCAATGAGCACCTATATACAATCTTTGATGTCACACTACAATGGTTGTGGGATCAACCATCGCCCTCTAAGGGACAAGAAACGTACGCACTAGCCTACTTTGAAATATAGATGCCCTAGTCTCGATATTCCCTCGACTAGGAACTGATTAAAGGATGTACTTTTGGACCACCCTGGCCCCACTAGTATGATCTCATCATCAACCTGGTAGTCAAGTACATATCCTAAGGGCTTTATCAACATGTAAGAGACAGACAGTATAAATACCAGTCTACATGTTAAGATAAAGGTAACCTGATAGCATACTATCATGTCGAGCAAGAAATTCCTCTATATATATGTCCAAGCATCCACTATATCAACAATAATGGCCTCTAGGGCATACATATTCCTAACAATCTCCCACTTGCACTAAGGCCAGTTGTTGTAGTATCTCATACCTAACGTCCCAAAAGTCTCTCGAATAGCATCTGGGGGATGGCCTCGGTAAGTGGATCCGCTGTGTTATCCTCTGTGTCAAATCTCCTGACCTCGATCTCCTGGAGATCAACTATCTCCCTGATCAGGTGATACTATCAAAGAATATGTCTGGATCACTAACGGGATCGGGGTTCCGAGGCCAAAGCCACAGCTCCATTGTCATCGCAATACTCTATTATTGGATGCTCAATGGTAGGAACCAAGTTCATCCTATGAACTTATTCATCCAGACAATCTCTTTGGTAGCATCGTTGGTAGCGATGTAATTAGCCTCTATCAACGAGTCTGCTATGGTATATAGCTTGGAACCCTTCCAATATACCGTCCTTCCACTGAGGGTGAAGACAAAACCCGAGACTAGATTTTAGTCGTCCTTATCACTCTGGAAGCTTGAATCGGTAAAGGACTCCATCTGGAGTTCACCGTTAGCATACACCAAGAACATCTCTTTAGTCCTTCTCAAGCACTTAAGAATGTTCTTCATAGTTGTCCAGTGGTTTTCCCCAAGATCTTTTTGATACTTACTACACCTTGTGAGTAAGCTATATCTGGTCTGCTATATAACATCGCATACATGATTGACCCGTATGCCAAAGCGTAGGGCATTCCTTGCATGCGAGCCCTCTCCAAATCAGTCTCGAGAGACATCTCTATGGAGAGAGTGATTCCTGAACAAGCGGGTTCATTACCACGCTTAGAATCATCCATACTAAACCCCTTTTTGATGAAGTCAAACTCTTTGACAGGTTCATCAAAATAGATGTTCCATCTCCGTGATGCCTGCTTTAATCCGTAGATGGATTTAAGTAGCTTGCACATACTTCCGCTGCTCCCACTGTCTACGAAGCCCTCTGGCAGTGTCATATACACGCTCTCTTCTAAATCATCATTTAGAAAAGCGGTTTGGACATGCAGTCTGCCAGATTTCGTAGTTGTGGTATGCAGCAATGGCAAGTAGGATTCTGATGGACTTAAGCATAGCGACAGGAGAAAATGTTTCATCATAGTCAACACCAAGTCGTAGACGAATACCTTTTGCTACAAGTCGAGCTTTGAAAGTCACAACTTTTCTATCTACACAAAATGATCTTTCTCAAAGATCCTCTTGCTCCCGATGGGTTTTACCCCTTCAGGAGCAACATCCAAAGTCAACACTTTATTGGTATACATGGATTCCATCTTAGATCTCATAGCATCCAGCCATTTCACAGAGTCCCCACTCGTGATGGCATGCTCGAAACTAGTTAGGTCATCATCTCCATGATGCAATCCTCGCTCCCACCATCTATGAGAAAACCTTAGTATCTCTCAGGTGGGTGAGGAACCCTAACAGATCTGCGGAGTGGCTGCGGTTCGTCGGTGACTATTGAATCCTCCGATTCCACCAAATCGTCAGTTATTATTTGTGTTGCTGGAACTTCTTCCAGTTCTACCTCATTGCCACTAATTTCTTTCATAAGAAATTCCTTTTCTGAAAAGGTGGCATGTTGAGAAACAAAACACCTTTTGTTCCTCGATGTGGTAGAAGATATACCCTCGCGAGTGTTTAGGATATCCTATAAACTTGCACAGAACTGACCTTGCCTCAAACTTGTCCGGATTTTGCTTTTCAACATAGGCTGGACAACCCATATCTTGACTCGTTTAAGAGATGGTCTCTTCCCATTCCCCATATCTCATATTGAGTGGTAGACAACGGATTTGGTCGGAACTCTATTCAATAGGCATACAGCTATCTCAAGTTTATATCCCCAAAAGGAAATAAGTAACTCAGCAGTACTCATCATAGAGCGCACCATATCTAATAGTGTGTGATTCCTCCACCTCGATATACCATTGTGCTGTGGTGTATTCGGAGAAGTAAACTGAGAGAGAATCTCATTCTCTTTAAAATAGTCCCGGAATTTCGTGCTCAAGTATTCTCTTCCCTGATCATATCGAAGGATTTGAATACCTTTACCCATCCGGTTCTCAACTTCGTACTTATATTCCTTGAAATTCTCAAAAGATTCAGATTTGGTATTTCAAAAAGAACACATGTCCGTATCTTGAGAGAACATCGGTGAATGTAATAAAGTACGCGGAACCATTCCTGGCATATGTAGACATAGGACCGCATACATCACTATGTATCTGTCCAAGAGTTCAGTAGCTCTTTCTCTGTTTCCAGTAAATGGATATTTGGTCACCTAGCCTTTGAGAAATGACTGGCAAGTTTCATAAGATGCAAATTCGAACGGAAATAAATATGCATCATTATGGAACTTTAGCTAGTCTTGTTTCATCGATATGACCCAGTCTACAATGCCACAAGAAAACTTCGTTCATTTTTGAAATGTTCCTCTTGGTAGGGTGGTAATCAAAGCACAGTGGGAACTTACACGAGACAAATGACGATCTCAGGTCGACAGACTAACCTGTACACATGCCACCTGGAAACTGCTATCTGACAATAGGTATAATACCAACCAGCAGATTCCCGGCGAGTCCGTCCAGTGTACTCATAACCCAATGAGCACCTATATACTATCTTAGGTGAACAAACTAACACCAATGGCTTGTGATACCTGGCCACCGCCCCTCATCAGGGTCTCGATCAGTATACACTAGTCTACACTGGAGTATCGATGCCCAGTCTCAATACTCCCACGACTAGGGACATTTAAGGATGTGCTTATAGACCCCAGCTCCCACATATATGATCGCCATTATAATGCTGGCAGTCAAACAAGAATCCTATGGGCTCTATCAACATGTATATAATGATAAAGACAAACCAGATAGCATACTATCATCTTGAATAAGACTGTTTTATCGGTATAGGTCCTCACCCAATCATCATAATCACAAGTCCGCAACTATGATAATTGCCTTGAGGGCACTATAGCCAACAATCTCCTACTTGCACTTAAGGCCAATTATTGCGATGTCGCATACTCACAGCCCGTGTGATACCGAACACCCAACTTCTCTACTAATCAGTTTTGCAAAGCTCGTTTGCGAAAATGATTGCGTTCGAGAAATAGCCTCAGTGAGTGGATCCGCTCCAATGTTTCTTTCTGTATCTCCCTATATCTCAACTTCGCGGAGAAAACTATCTCCCGAAATGAGCAATACCTATCTTAGAATTTGTCTAGATATCTGATAGGACCCAGTTCACAAACGAACTCCAAATCCAGCAAACCTCCTAGACTGTATCATCCACTGAATTTAATCAGTAACATGCGTCATGCCTTCCTCAGTATCCGCTTGGACCGCCTGTTCAACACAATGTCCCTCAAAAGAGGGAAAACTATAACTCTGACAGTCACTCTGTCATCCAGGTCACCTTGGAAGCCGGAAATGATAACCGTCTCCTGAAGGAGGCTGCCGTTACCATATCGCAAGAACATCCATTTATGTTCAATAACTGCTTCCCAATGTTTCTCCAGGATTGGATTAATATATCTGCTCATTGCATCTAGTGCAAAAGCAATATCTGGTGTGGTACTCGACATTTCATGATTAACTCAATTACCTAAGCAAGTGATATGCTAACCATGCAGATCCCTCTCCCCTTTAGTCTGTAAGACACCTTTAGAGAGGGTGACTCCATCACTTGCAGGTACACCACCATGCCAGGAGTCGTCCATTTAATGTCAAAGCACCCAAATTGGGATACTTCCCAAATCTAGATCTAAAACCATAGATCTAGTAACCAAAAATCCAGATATTATATCCATATCATATGTGGAGAAACAACTTTGTGACAACCATAATATAACCGATCGTAGTATAGGAATATCCCTTCCTATCAAGTGCATGTCATCCCAATACCCGGACATCTCACCCTACTACCTTCTTACCAGATCCATCACCTATTCTGATGAAGTCAAAGCCTATGACTGTCACATCAAAATAGATGATCTATTTCCGCTATACCTGCTTTAGTCTATAAATAGACATAAGCTACTTGCCCACTATGCTTCCACTGCTCCCACTGACTACAATAACCCTCTGGCAGAGTCATATACACGTGCACTTCCAAAGCTAGTTTAGAACGACGCTATACTTATCCTCCTACCGGGTCTTATAGTCTAGGACAGCAGCAAACGAAAAGTCTGGGTAAACAAGAACCTCCCTGTCACCGTCTCTGAGAAGACCGAAGTACCTCTCGGGTACCTGAGGTCACCCACCAAATCTATGGAGTGGCTAATGGAACATCAAATTCAATTGAATCCTTAGGTTCTATTAAATTTTCAGTGATCGTTTGTGGTTCTGGAATCATTTCCAGTTCTACCATACTCCTACTTTTGTTTTTCTGAAAAAGTCCATTTTATTAAAACTGTGGCGAGTCAAGAACAATGTAAATATTGATCTTCCTGATGGTAGAAAGTTAACTCTCGTCAAAGCCCGGGATAACCCATAAACAGCCATTACTAAAACGTGCCTTGATTTAACCGGATTCTGGTTTTAAGCATCAGCCGGACAACTCTCTATACCTTAACATCGTCAAGATATAAATTGATTCTATATATCCAATATAGAAACAAAAGCACTAATTTAATTGGAACCAGATTCAAAAAACATGCAGCTTTCTCCAGTGCATATCAACCAAATGGAAAAAGGCTTATCAGCATTACTCAACTAGGAGTACATCCAAATATGAGTAACCTGAAAGAGAAACAAGTTCTCAAAACCATTACTATCAATAGAATATCAAACACAAGTATCTACATCTTCGACTTCATCGAAGAATCCTGATACTTCCAACAAATGGTTCTCTACTTTATTCTTATACCTATAACTTCTCAAAATCTGAACCTTGCACTTCAACGAAATACATGTCTAGAATCAGAGAAGTTATGAGTAAACAGAATACAGTGCGAGTACCAACCCCATTGTCCTAATGGACACTGGACAACATACAATACTTTGTATAAGTCTCCTGAGTTCAATAACTCAAACCCTGTGCGTCGTAGGTTAAAAAACTGTAATATGGTTAAGAATAATTACACCACTGTTCAATGCACCTTACCTAATCACCAGCTGATATAGGTAAATGTCACAGACATAATATCAAAAAGTTATATCTCACTTTATAAAATAAATGTACAGATATATCAGTTTGAAATTGGTGCATAATAACAGATATTCAAAACCAAATATTTGCTGTTCCGCAAAAACCAGATGATTTCCTCAAATATCACCAATTACAACGAATTCCGATATAATGAGGATATAATCACCCAATTCCCAATATCTTACTCCCACTCACCATCTGTAATAACATACAGATGTGAGAAACTGATCTGGTAAATACATACCCTGGAGTTAGATTCCAACTGGGAAAATAGTTATCAATTAACATCGCACAGTGAAACTGAAACATGAAAATGTTTCGAAGGGGTAACCGGGTATTCCTAGTAACGCCTCTTCCACTATCCTGATTCATAACAGTAACCATATACCTACCTACCCTCACTGCAATCCCTTTATTATGTCTTTACTTATTACCTTCTGTACACCTCCTTTACGCTAATTGGTTTTCTTCATTCCTTACCCTTCGGCACCAGCCTAAGGTTTTGAAGAAGATATCCAATAAGCGCAATAGGTGTACTCTCCTAATCTTAGGAGCCCTCGCAACCTGAGAGAAGATAAAGAGAAAAGACATCTGAATAATCCTATTCAATCTCTCCAGAACCAGAATCCATCCTCAAAAAAGTTCCTTCGAGTTCGTATGTAACTATACGATGGATTTATCCAATAGAAGTGGATGTTCGTAGTGATACGAGGTGTTCTGGAGAAAAGCAAAGGTGATGTAGGAGTGGCAGGGGTATACACGGTTTTTGTCGTGGATGATGGTAGTCGCAATTTCCTTTACCATTATTCTAATCCCTTTATATGTCTTTACTTATTACCTTCTGTACACCACACTTAAGCTTAATTGGTTTTCTTCCTTCCCTACCGTTCGGCACCTGCCTATGGTTTGGAAGAAGACTATCCAATAAGCTCAATAGGTTTACTCTCTCCTAATCCTAGGAGCCCTCACAACCTGAGAGAAGGCAAAGGGAAAAGACAACCGAATAATCCTATTCAATCTCTCCAGAACCAGAATCCATCCTCGAAAAAGTTCCTTCGAGTTCGTATGTAACTATACGATGGATTTATCCAATGGAAGTGGATGTTCGTAGTGATACGGGGTGTTCTGGAGAAATGCAAAGGTGATATAGAAGTGGCAATGATGTATGCGACACCGTGACATTCCAAAAGCCAAAGTGTTTTAAGAAGGTTCGGTCAACTTGGTTTCATGAGTTTTAGTCAAGGATCGGGTCATAGTCGCAGCCAGAGAGAGAGAAAAAAGAATCACTCAGCGTGCACTCTAACCTGGATCATAATAGTTAATCATTTTATCTAATCTGGATGGCTCCCACTGTATCCTCGAATTCTCCTCCAAACCTAAAAGGAGAATTAGTCAGAGTCACCCGAGGAGCAATGTTCCCCTCCGAAAGACGGCGCACAAGACTGCGATGTCCTGACGCTGAGATTCGGGGCAGATGCTATTTGGTTTTATCCGTCCACCTCTCCGAAGATGCCAAGTTGATTTATGGCACCGTGTATTGGAGGTTTAGACGGATGCGGCCGATGTAGCAGACTTCGTCAGATTCCCCCTCGCTTGAGGGGTTTTTGATTGTGGGGACGCTCTTCCCTACAGGCGCAAACCCCTGCAGTTAATTACGCTACCGCATCGCGGTAACAACTTTCTCCTTCTCCAGAATTTCACTTCGTGTCGTGTGTGTTTGTTTTGTTTGTGGTTGCCCGTGAATTGTATACGGAGACTGAGTAATGCCGTCACCCGTAGGACGTGGATTAGTCCAAATCCGTATTTACTTAGATTTGGGTTTGGTGTTTTTAGTTTAAGGATACGTTAGCTGCGTTGCGGCTAAGATCAACTTAAACGTTTGTTAAGGATACGATAGTCCTGTTTAAGACTAAGATCAACTTAACGTGATAATCCATTTAATATCTGGCCATCGGGACTCGTCACCTCTCTAACGTCGTTGAAGGATTACAACGGCAGATGTCAGAGGAGTTCAGAGATGTACCCTTGAACCAAAATCGATTTGGAGTTTTATAGTCCATTTAAATGTTTAAGGATACGTTAGCCGTGTTTGGGGGCTAAGATCAACTTAAACGGGATCGTTTAGATCCGGCAAAAGAGCATTTGGAGGCTCTATTGCTCCAGTTTAGGGACGTGGTGGTCCATTTCCAGTTTAGGGACGTAGTGGTCCATTATTAGTTTAAGGACGTTTCGGTCCATCGCCAGTTTAAGGACGTGGTGGTCCATCATTAGTTTAAGGACGTCTCGGTCCAAGATATTAGTTTGAGGACGTCTCGGTCCAATATTCCAGTTTAGGGACGTGGTGGTCCGATATTAGTTTAGGGACGTTTCGGTCCAACATTAGTTTAAGGACGTTCTGGTCCAATATTCCAGTTTAGGGACGTGGTGGTCCGATATTAGTTTAGGGACGTTTCGGTCCAACATTAGTTTAAGGACGTTCCGGTCCAATATTCCAGTTTAGGGACGTGGTGGTCCGATATTAGTTTAGGGACGTTTCGGTCCAACATTAGTTAAGGACGTTCCGGTCCACGAGTTTAAGGACCCCGCAGTCCATATTCATGTGTGGTCGTTGGGACTCCTCGCCTCTCTGACGACGTTGAATGATTACAACGACGTGTATCAGAGGAGTTCGGAAATGTACCCTCAAACCGGATATAAATTGATTTAAGGGGGAGCTATGCTCAGTCAATTTAATTTGAGGACTTACGGCCAAAATTGGGCTAAGTCCAGTTGAAAATGTTCAACGCTTTTATTAAATAATGCATTGCATTTCTTCCATTTTTTTGTTTGGGCTTTGCCCATAAAAAATGCAGAGCATCAATTTATTCTGGGCTCTGCTCATTTATGAATGAAGCAAGGCATCTGTTTTGTCTGGGCTTTGCCCCCTTTATAAATGCATAGCATTTTTATTATTTCGTTTGGGCTCTGCCCATTTATAAATGATGCAGAGCATCAATTTAATTAGGCATGTTTGGTCTTTTAATTGGGCCTGGCCCTTCAGTAAAATAAATGCATTGCATTTGTCAGGCGCTTTGCGCCAATTACTGAGCGCAAACGCTTGTGGTGAGGACACGTGTCATGCTCTGGTGAGCGCAAGCGCAACAGTGCAGTGCGCTGCGCTAGTGCGCTGCGCTGTTGCGCTGCTGACACGTGGCGCGCTCTGGTGAGTTGCGCAAATTCCAGAGAGTAAAGCTCTATTTCAAGAGCGCGTAGCGCAAGTGGTTCTATAGCTGACACGTTGCGCTCTCTTAAGAGCGCAACAGCGCAGTTTGGAAGTACAGAGCACTAAGAATCTTTTAGATTCAAGAACAAAAGTGCATAGCACTATTTGATCTCTTGATCTAAATTAGATCAAAGAAAAATAAATTCTTCTTTTTGTTTCAAGAAACAGAGGTTCATAAAGGTGCAAAGCACCATTTTTATTTTGTTGTTTTCTTGTCTTTTAAAGAACCAGAGGTTTATGAGAAGTGCAAAGCACTGTTTATTATGTGAAGAACATTGATCTGGTTTTTTAGATCAATGATTTATTAAAAGAGATTTCTTTTATCTCTTGAAGGTCTTTACCTTTTTTTCTTGAGGAGTTCTTCAGAGTTCTCTTTCTCTCTCTTTTTTTTTAGAAAATGTTCATCCCTTTGAATTGAGGTCTGGGGTCCTTTTTATAGTGCCCATAAATTAGTTAAATTTGTTAAAAGGGTCTTTTTCTGAGTGATTTGGGGAATTTTCCCCACCGTTGGATCTTTGATCCAAGGGCTTCTGTTTTACAGAAGAAAATCTTCTTGTTTTAACAAGAACAGAAAAGATTTCTTTAAAATCTTTATTCTGTTTGGCGCAAATACTCCAGAGCGTGACACGTGTCACGCAGCGCACAGCGCAGCGCAGCTGTGCTTGCGCATCTGCGTTACGCAACTGCGCTGACACGTGTCGCGCAGCGCACAGCGCAGCGCTGCTGCGATTGCGCAACTGCGCCGACACGTGTCGCGCAGCGCAGCGCTTGCGCAAAAGCGACCGCGCTGACACGTGTCGTGCAGCGCACAGCGCAGCGCTGCTGCGATTGCGCAACTGCGCCAACACGTGTCGCGCAGCGCAGCGCTTGCGCAAAAGCGACTGCGTTAACACATGTCGGGCAGCGCAGCGCTTGCGCAACTGAAGCTTTGCTTCTATTTTTTTTAATAGAGCTTTGCACTTGATGGAGTGCGCTACCTTGGGCGCTGCGCTCTCTGCGCTGATGTGTCTGATTTTGACACGCGGCGCTCTGTGTGCAGCGCAGGGGATCTGAAGCGTTGCTTCATTTATTTTAATTTTAATTTTAAATACAGAGCTTTGCTCTGATTGGGGAAACAGAAGCGTTGCTTCGTTTCCCGCCTTGGAATTTGAACAGAGCTTTGCTCTGATTGGGGTAAACAAGCAATCCTACTCATCAGTGAGAATCGGGATCTAACTATCATCGCATGATAACTTGATGGAAGCCACTCAAGTCACCACACTCCAGAAGGTATGCGCAAGCCTGGTAAGTTTCCTGTATGTTTGAAACTCCCAATATGATTTTTACCCCTAACGACCTATAACCTTGACGCTTGCCAACAAGTTATAGGCCACTAGTTAAGTTCAACCCGTCATTGTCTTGGATTAACTCGAACCCACCCGCACAAACTCTTGACGTTTGCCAACAAAGCTGTACGACTGTCCCGATCAATCGCATATCCATGCTACAAATAATTATTATTCAGCTACCGAACACAATGCCTTGAAGCTTGCCAACAAATATAGCACGAATACTAAATAGTACTTATAAGAAATGACGGAGGGCTACGGCTGGTTTTTGGCGAAAAACCTTTAACGTAATGAACTTGATATCATTGAAGGAACCGAGTGGTTTTACAAATATATAGTGGCGAAAACTTTTTCTAAAGAGGTCACTCCCGGTGAAGAGATCTCGGCTCTTTCCTCGTCGAATGAGGTGCAGGATATTCCAAACTGAATACCACGATGCAAAGCAAAAATAAACGACTATAGTGAAGTTATTACGTTGACGCAAACTTTTACTCAAGGGGTCACTCCCTATGAAGGGATCTCGGCCCTTGCCTCGTCGAATGAGGTGCTGGATATTCCAAACTGAATAGCACTGTGCAAAGCAAAAGAGAACACCTGTAATGTCAGTTTTTTTAAAAACTTGGTCCCAACAACATCATATATAGGTTTGTTTTATCCTTGCATCGATAAGAATCAACGCAGTCCCATCAATTAATCACACCAGAAAAGAACGAAAATAAAATATACGTATATGCCATCCGCATTCGCCACTGGGTCCCGTCATCACCCGTTAGGTTACTTAACTAACGACAGAGCGGGGACTGGACTAGCACAGGTGCAAAACATATACAACATCTACTAGTATATGTAAATATATATAACATTCATCCCAGGTATGATATAAGCAACATCACAGAAACAACACAGAATGGTGGATAATCTGGAGCCCCGGGTTTCATTTGAGCCGCAAATGAGACCCGACGTTCCCTGTCGTGTGGATAGCCTGTGCAATGAAACCTAGACCCCTACGAGCGCGGCAAGTTACCCGCAAAACCAGAAGCGAGGCAGCCCCCTTCAACAATGTGAATGTGCCACCCAGCACATCACGGAATCCGGTAACTTGAGCACCCCTCCTGGGTCATCCTATACCCCCTACGAGTGCGGCAAATAGCCCGCCAATTCTAGAGTAAGGTACCCTCCGTCTCAACGCCATGAGATGCGGACCCGCTGCCCTCTAGAACCCGGCTATTCGTGCACTCCACCGCGGGGTAATCCTAGTACAGAAGAAGAAAAAATAATATACAAGGGTGACATTGACCTCAGCCCGGTCGTGCCCCAAAAGAATAATATACAAACTGGCAGTGACGGCAGTCTACATGTCGGACGCTCGCCCCGCAATATCAAATGTACAAATGAAATTTAACTGTACTAACATTGCACCATAGCTATCCACCACGACGATCCAACCAACATCACAGCACAACACAGAACATCAACGTGAATGTCACGTTCGCAAAACCCGTCTAAAACAACATATAGCAATCAGACGAGTTTTACCGCTCGAATGACATTCACGGTTGCAGATAGAAATGTAATGTACTGTAAACACACAATTAAAATTTCGATCGACTAAACTTTCCCAAAATGTCCCCAAGTGCTAAACCAATACTCAAAAGAATCTGGGCCAAAACTATATATCTCAAAAATCATTTTTCCACTGACTAGAGCTCCAGAAAAACTTTTGGTCACTGTAGCCCAAAAAGGGCCGCGGAAGCGCCGCCAAATATGGCATTTCACGGCGGTTCAGCGATGGAATTTTGGAGTTAGGTCACCAAATATTTTCTGTAGCTTTAGTTTTGCCTGAATGTATTTTTAAGATGCCTGAAAATATTTTTTGACCACTTTAAAAAAACGACAGCGAACACATCAAATTGGAAAAACGATTCGGAAAAATTTGCCGATCGAGATATTAAGCTTGTGTAAACTTTCTAGTAGGGTTAAAAGGGTGGCTCTGATACCATGATGGGTTACGGCAGCGCCCCGGCCATCAAAACGCGACCAAAATACGGAACAAAAATTTCTAAACCGGCGCTACCGTTACCCGAATCCTGGATCGACCTTAAACCCTAAACTAGCGAGCTAAACTAAGAGTTAGAATCGTTATACCGAGTTGATCCGTGTCCTTCGGTCTTCATTCCAAGCTCCTAGTGGTTCGTTGATGTGGTTTGGTTGCCGGTCTTCCTTCATCTCCGATGATCCACCCGAGAGAAACGGCGCAAGCTCCAGCCTCGACAAACGAGGCAACCGACGCTCCAAAGTTGCTAGCGATGGAGAGTGGGGGTGTATGAAAGTGTCACTACAGTTTTCTCTCAACCCATATGCTCAATGAGCAATGCAAGAAGAAGATGAAAGAGGTGATGAAGGTTTGGCATGAACAACAATGAAAAATGGCTAACTCCTTTTTTTGTATGAATGAGAGAGTGAGTGTGTAATCTGTTAGTTATATGTATGCCCTAGAGGCCATTGCTATACATATGATGTATATTGTAGTGGATGCTGGGACATATATAGGGAGGACTTTCTTGCTCGACATGATAGTATGCTATCTGGTTACTCTTTACCTTAACGTGTATACTGATTGTCTCTCTGTTACATGTTGGTAAAGCCCTTAGGATGTGTACTTGACTACCTGGACTATGATGCGGATCATACTAGTGGGGACATGGTAGTCCATAAGTACATCCTTCAAAGTCCCTAGTCGTGGGTGTATCGAGACGGGGCATCGATATACCAGAGTAGACTAGCGTATACCTTCTCGACCCATACAGATGGGCGATGGATGATCCCATATCCATTGGTGTTTGACATCAGAGATGATATACGGGTGCTCAGTGCAGACTGGGTACACTGGACGGACTCGCCGAGAACTCCCAGATGGTATTATACCTTACGTCAGATGGCAGTTCTCTGGTGACACTGGTACAGAGTAGTCTGTTGACCCGAGATCGTCATAGAGTCTTGTGTGGTTCCCACTGTGCTTTGATTTCCATCGTACCACGTCCAAGAGGGCGTGCAAAACGGTGGTTTTTGGGTACAGTCCCGAATCACATTGAGGCAATGAGCGATAGGAGGGGATTCGTCTCTCCCGGTATAGGGGGTTGATATTGCGCTGTGTTCGATTGGCTATAACCGGAAATCCCTGGCCAGGGTTGCTGAGATTTACTGGTAAGTGTTACCAGTAGTTTCTCGAATTGTTATAGACCTCATATCGACACGACTTATCGAGCTATTGGGGTCTGACGTTTACCACCCCTAGGCAAGATATGCGACATATCAGACGATCAGACCGGACTGTAGGGTAAGTGTTACTGGTTGGATTCACAGGAGTGTGAGCGGGCTTGCTCGTCGATCTTCTGATCGCTCAATACCCGAATGGCCGTTACGTTTAGCAGACCGCTTGCGGCTTGTGGGTGTTTGATATGATCATCATCTGCTGCCGGCGTATTGACGATTCTTTAGAGTCCTACACAGAGGTTTCCTGGCTCAAGGAAAATGAAATAGGAGCGCATATGAGATATGTGCGGGACCGAGAATGATACCAGTATGTGATACTGTATTCGATTCTCGCGATTTGTGACATTGATCGGTTATATGCGATATAGCCGGGTTATCGGATCAAGTGTTGATTCGATAAATTGTTACTATTGATACTAGTCGGTTATGTGCGACATGACCGGATCATTGAATCAATTGTTGATTTAATGATTTAATTATATATTTGATATATTACTTTGCATTAACTAGTATTGGCTCACTTTAAATGGATTTTCTCACTTGATTTGTGCAAGTTGTATATGTGATATACTTTTGTGCACATGATTGTATCATGTTTGATGATGCATGTTTATATGGTTAAGTGTAAAGAATTAAACCATGGTTAAGTTGATGATTAGGGTTTTGAATATTCATTTATTTATTTGTTTATTCATTTTGGAAATGATAAGAAAAGAATGGTGGCTTTATTTGTAGTTTAGTTGAAACTTCATGAAACTTTGACCTAGTCCACCATTCTTGTCTTTTGCTTAACCCTAACCATCATATCTAACCATGGTCTATTCTCTACACTAAACTAAGGTTAGTATTATGATAAGTATTCATTTTTCTTTTCATTTTAAATACTCATCATAATATTATCATATTCTTCATCTTCTTCTTCTTCTTCTTCAAGAAGAAAAACTTGATTCCATCAATGGTGTTTTGATGAAATGAGTGAGAAATCCAATTCTAAAGTGAACCCACTTCCTATTTCTTCATCCTATACCTCTTGCCAAGTAGTAGAGTGTGTTTTCTTCACAAGTTTCATGACTTGGTGAAGTGGGAGCTTGATCTAGTGATGCCTCGACGTAGATCATCTTCGGCGTCGTAGTCGATGACCTAGCCCGTCCATTCTCCGATGAAGCCGACGCCAGAGCCCGGGATCCGATGATCGCAGCGAGGAGACATCATCACGGAGCTATGGAGGTGGAGCACCGGATCTACAAAGGTTGTATTTCCGTTACACTTTAGTTAAGTTGTTAGCTAGTTGCATCTTTCGCCAAAAATTCTAGTTAACGATCTAGTCTAGGGTTTCTCGGCACCGTAAAATTTTAAATTGGCATGGTTGATACCTTGTGAGACCTCTTGTGAGTGCCTAGGAACCCTACAGTGGTATCAGAGCCTAGCTAGAGCCTTAGGCAATGCGTAGACGGAGTTAGAAGTCCGATCGACCCGAAACCCCGACTTCAAAAATGCTCTCTGTACTTTTTCAGAAATCTGGTCTTTTTCGAAATTAAAAATATGCAGAAAAATCAGCAGGGAATTTGATGAATTACTGTGGAGCACGTGCCGTTGATTCCTCCAAAGTGCGGCGGAACCGCGGCACAAGCTGGCTTGTGCGGCGGTTCCGCGGCAAAGTAGCCACATCAGCTTTTGTCTTTTGCGCAGTAACTCCTCATTTTTACTGCTGTATTTTCTGGAATATTTTAATATTTAATCTACAGTTGAGTTTTCTGGGGTTGTATTGGGAGTTCGAATATTCGATCGGATTGTCTAATTTTGTCTGTGTGCTTTTGCGGATATTTTAGAATATGTCAAAAAGTTCGACCGGATATAAATACCCAATCTTTCCCCTGCCGGAAAATTTCCAAGTGTTGGATATTTCCGTAGTTTAACGACGTTCTAAGTAGTGCAAGTAACGCGATGGTCCCTCTAGAAGACAACAAACCTTAACTCGATTATGTGACCGTCTTGAACTGCCCTTTGAACCTTCGGGTTTGGGGCAGTACGGCGTGCCACATGTGAGGCGTTGGCTTGACCCTTCTACGGCTGGACCGTTGGTACTGAGGCACGAACTGAATGTTGTTAGACTTATTTCATGTGTTGAGCTGTTTCGGGAAAACTTGGGTGTTCGAATGTTCGATCGGAAAGTTTAACATTTTCTAATTATCCGGAATGTGATACAATACTTGGAATTCACAAACAGTTATGAGATAACTGAATGAATGTTATAAACATAGCAGTTTAGTCTCACTTGATCGGTTGCCACGGAATTTTGATGCGATCAAAAGTCCGTCGCAATCACATAGTGTACGCGGATACTCGCCGGGTAAACTTAATAGACAGCCTCACTCCATAGCCCCGACCAAGTGACTATAGGAGAACCCCGTCGCCGAAAGCATCCGTTTGGGTGATCACGGTAGCGGTGTTCCGCCTTGGTGCACTTCGTCGACGGCGTCGGGGGTGCGGCCGCCTACTAAAGTTAGCGACGAGCATTCGATCAGTTTTTCGGGAATCTTGTTGAATTGCCCGACTTGATATTGAAAAGTGTTTTCGATAATGAGACTAAAATGCGGGGTTTATAATTGTTAGGCATGCGATGTCTAAGGAATTCATTTGATTAGGCATGCGATGTCTAAAGAGTTTGCGGATTCCAATTATTGTAGTTTTACACTTTCTTTTCTGTGACCGTAAGTGTAATATGTGATATCGCCGGTTTCGTTGCTATATGTCAACGACAATTGGGATGCGCATATTTACTTACGTTGATGACATGTGATGTTATGTGTTGCTGGATATGTTATATTGGATCGTCGTGTTTGAATAGCCAGGGGTTTTTATGTGAGATGAGTGTTTTTTCATTTTCATTCATGTAAAAAAACTTGTATGTAATATTCTTTTATTGGGGCACTTCCAGGTAGCGGAAGATGTCACCCTTTGTATATTATTTACTTTTCCGCACTAGGATAGACCCAAGGAGGAGGGCACAAGTAACCGGGTTCTGGAGTCCAGTGGGAGACCAACTCGAGGAGTCGAGTCCGGGTCTCCTAACTCCAGAATTGGTAGGGTTGCTTGCCGCTCTCGTAGGGGTCTAGGGATGTAGATTTGGCTATTCATCGCGACCGTGGAATCCGTGTTTTATACTGGCTCGTATTGAAAACACGGACGTCCTAGTATATCCAATATTTCATATGATTCTTCTGCTGCGATATCTGTGATGTGATCATGTGATATGTTCTGTGATGGATACTTTATATAGTATATATGATATATTATATAGACGTTACTTATGTTTTTCACCCGCACTAGCCCTGCCATGCTCTGCCGTTAGTTACCTAACCTAACGGTGCATGAGGGGACATCGAGGCGAATGCGGATGGCATAAGTGTACGTCGTATTTATCTGTGATGTTTAGGTACTTTAATGATGGGATTTCATTAATGTGATTAATGAAAATAAAAGAAACCTAAGATGTTGTAGAATCGAATTTCAAAAATAAAACAGGTAGCTACCGTTCTTGCTTTGCACAGCGGTATATGTGATATATCCTGCACCTTATTCGATGAGGAAAGGACCGAGATCCCTTCACCGGGAGTGACTCCTTTAGCAATAACTGGCAGATGCTACACACTCGGTTTGTTTTCTGATTGCTTTTAAGAGTTTTTGCTTTGCACAGTGATATATACGATATATCCCGCACCTCATTCGACGAGGAAAGGACCGACGATCCCTTCACCGGGAGTGACTCCTTTAGCAAAACTAGAAAAGCCTCAAAAGCACTCCATTTTAAAATCATTTGATTCTACAACGATATCAAGTTCATTACGCAATAGGTTTTCAGAAAAACCTGTCGTAGCCCTCCGTCATTTCAGATAAGTAGTAGTTAGTATTCGTGCTGCGTTTGTTGGCCTTTGTCAAGGCGCAGTGTGCGGTAGCTAACTGGTGCTTATCTGCTTATGCATATGATGCAGATTGGATTAGGGTAGTCGTGCGACCTTGTTGGCCTTTGTCAAGGGCCGTGCGGGTGGGTTTAATTCAATTAGGAAATGACGGGTTGAACTTGACTAGCATCCTATGGTTTGTTGGCCTTTGTCAAGGTCATAGGAGGTTAGGGGCAAAATATTATCGGGAATTTCAAGTGTTGAAATTTGCAATGAGATTGCATACCTTCTATGAGATAGTTGGATCCCGATACCCGCTGCGAGTAATTGTTACTCCTGGGAGAGTTTTACACATTACAATTAGCCGATCAAGTAGGTGTCTAGAAAGGTGTCAACGAGGTTACGCCTCTGGGAAAACGAGGTTTTCATTAATTAGGTTCGTGCGAAAGCACGGGGGACCTCCCTCAAAGTACCGACACTGGCCTGGCTGAAAGATTGGCGAACTTGTAGTGTGTAATTAATCCCGGCTAGTCTTTCCTTTTTGGGTTTGAAGGAAGATTTGATAAAAAGCAGTAGGAGCCATCTTGATTAGATAAAATAATAACCAATCTATTCTTGAAAGAGCGCACGCTGAGTGTTTTCTTCTCTCTCTCTCCTGGTAGCGACCATATCACGCCTTAATCAAGATAATAATACGGAATATTGACCGAACCCGCTTGTTATACTGAGCTGGGGAACGTTGGTCCCGCTCCAACTTATAATTGTTATAAGACAGAGCAGGAAATTGGGGAATACCAGAATTCCCGTGCCGCCCAAACGAAGAGAGTGCATGCTGATGCATCATCTTCGGGTGTGTTCATTACAAAGAACTGTTTCTCTGTATCCTCTACGTCCTGGGTATGTGATACCAGATCAGGATCCCAGATATGTAATCTGTTACATAGGGCTACAGAAAAGTAGAGAACTGAGAACGGGTGATAAGTTTCATGAGGCAGAAAACGGGGCAAGTGTTGCAGCCAAGTCTGTTGGTCACTGTCACCCTGTATTACCAATACATGATTCTGAACGAATGTTATTAGATACCGAACCTGATATACAAAATCATATCTGTCTCTTTATTGGTAAAGAAACGGTAAAATTTTGTATTGTTGGATAATGTTTTGAACATTTCCTATATCAAAAGTTGATCGGTTCAGGCGCGTTATCTAAAAGCATTCATGTTCTAAATCAAACTACAGTTCTAAGTATACGGAACACACACAAGAGGAAGAGTTCAGAAATGAACGAATCCTTCTTGAGGTATTGTAGACTAGGTCATATCAATGCGACCCGACTAGCTGAAGTTACATTTAGATGCATATTTAAATCAGTTTGAATTTACATCTTGTGAAACTTGCCAGTCATGTCACAAAGATATAATGACACCAGCTCTGTTTATTGGAAACAGAGAAAGAGTTAATGAACTCTTGGGATGATACATGTTGATGTATGTAGGTCCCCTGTCTACACATGCCAAGACTGGTTTTTTGTACTTCATTACATTCTCTGATGATCTTTCGAGATTCAGACCTATGTTCCTGTTGAAACACAAGTCCGAACCTTTTGAAATATTCACAGAATATAAGTTAGAAGTAGAGAACTAAAAAGGGTAAAAGTATTATGTCCTTTGATGCGATCAGGGAGGAGAATATTCGAGCACGGAATTCCTGAACTATTCTAAAGGAGAATGAGATTCTCTCTCAGGATTAATCCTCCGTATACACCATAGCACGATGGTATGTCGGGGCGGAGCAGATACACCCTATTTGATATGGTGTGCTCTGTGATGAGTACTACTGAGTTACCTATTTCTTTTTGGAAGTTATGCGCTTGAGAAGCTGCATACCTATTGAATACGGTTCCAATCAAATCAGTTGCCTACCACTTCATATGTGATATGGAAAGGGAAGAGCCCATGTCTTAAGTTAGTTAAGATTTGGGGTTGACCGGCCTATGTCTGAAAGCAAAATCCGGACAAGCTCGAGGCAAGGTCTGTAATGTAGAACTGGAAAGGTTCCAGCTATACAAACTACAGCAGATGATTTGAAAGAACCAAAGGATTCAATAGTTACCAACGAATCTCAGCCTCTCCGCCGATCTAGTAGGGTTCCTCACCCACCTGAGAGATACTTCTGTTTCTCTATGACAGTGGGAGCGAAGATTGCATCATGAGATGATGACCCAACTAGCTTCGAGCTGGCCATCAGGAGTAAGACTCTGTAAGAATGGCTGGATGCTTAGCGATCTGAGATGGAATCCATGTACACCAACAAAGTATGGACTTTGGTTGCTATATCTGAAGGGTTAAATCTCCATCAGGAGCAAGTATATCTTGAGAAGATTACTTGGTGTAGATGGAAAAGTTGAGACTTTCAAAGCTAAACATGTTAAAGGTTTTCATCATCGACCAGGCGTGGATAATGATGAATCCTTTTTCAGTGGCTATGCTTAAGTCCATCTAGATCCTACTTGCCACGGCTACATACCATGACTATGATATCTGGTGGTTGGGTGTCATGACATCTTTTCTAAATGATGTTTTAGAAGAGAACGTCTGTAAGTACACAGCCAGAGGGCTTCGTAAACAGTGGGAGCAGCGGAAACGTGTGCAAGATATTTTATAGGATGAAGCAGGCATCGCAGGGTTGGAACATCTGTTTTGATGTGGTAGTCAAAGAGTTTGACTTCATCCAAATGGTAGATGAACCTTGTATATACAAGAAGGTAGTAAGGAGTATGGTAATGATCCTCGTAGAGTACGTGGATGACATACTCTTGATAGGGAAGGAGTTTCCTATGCTACGCTCAGTCAATCTCCGTTTATCACAAGGATTCTCCATATAGGATCAAAGTGATACCTCCTAAATCCTGAGTTATCATCTATGAGATAGATGTAAATGGATGTTAGGATACTCACTAGATGTAGTGAGATGGTATCAATCGATCCTGGGGAGAATCACTGGAAGGGTTCCAAGGTGATGAGAACGACTGAATGTCAGTCACAGGCATTGTCTTTACCCTCAGTGGAGGGACGGTATGTTGGAAGAGTTCCAAGCTAAATACCGTGGCATACTAGACGATAAAGGCTGGATACATCGCTACTTAAGATGCTACCAAAGAGGCAGTCTGGATGTATATCAGTTCATGAGATGAACTTTGTTCCTACCATTGTGTGACAATGGAAGTGAGGCTTTGGCCCAAGGAACGTCCGTCCCAACAGTGATCCAGACATGTTCTAAGGCAGTATCACCTGATCATGGAGATGGTTGATCTCTAAGGGATCGAGGTAAGGAGAGTAGACTAAGAGGACAACACGGCGGATCCACTCGCGAAGGCCTACTCCCAGAGAGAGACTTTTATGGGATGGTTGAGTATGAGATACTTCAACCACTGCTATCAGACGGCCCTAGTGCAAGTGGGAGATTGTTAGTTATATGTATGCCCTAGAGGCCATTGCTATACATATGATGTATATTGTAGTGGATACTGGGACATATATAGGGAGGACTTTCTTGCTCGACATGATAGTATGCTATCTGGTTACTCTTTGCCTTAACGTGTATACTGATTGTCTCTCTGTTACATGTTGGTAAAGCCCTTAGGATGTGTACTTGACTACCTGGACTATGATGCGGATCATACTAGTGGGGACATGGTAGTCCATAAGTACATCCTTCAAAGTCCCTAGTCGTGGGTGTATCGAGACGGGGCATCGATATACCAGAGTAGACTAGCGTATACCTTCTCGACCCATACAGATGGGCGATGGATGATCCCATATCCATTGGTGTTTGACATCAGAGATGATATACGGGTGCTCAGTGCAGACTGGGTACACTGGACGGACTCGCCGATAACTCCCAGATGGTATTATACCTTACGTCAGATGACAGTTCTCTGGTGACACTGGTACAGAGTAGTCTGTTGACCCGAGATCGTCATAGAGTCTTGTGTGGTTCCCACTGTGCTTTGATTTCCATCTTACCACGTCCAAGAAGGCGTGCAAAACGGTGGTTTTTGGGTACAGTCCCGAATCACATGGAGGCAATGAGCGATAGGAGGGGATTCGTCTCTCCCGGTATAGGGGGTTGATGTTGCGCTGTGTTCGATTGGCTATAACCTGAAATCCCTGGCCAGGGTTGCTGAGATTTATTGGTAAGTGTTACCAGTAGTTTCTCGAATTGTTATATACCTCATATCGACACGACTTATCGAGCTATTGGGGTATGACGTTTACCACCCCTAGGCAAGATATGCGACATATCAGACGATCAGACCGGACTGTACGGTAAGTGTTACTGGTTGGATTCACAGGAGTGTGAGCGGGCTTGCTCGTCGATCTTCTGATCGTTCAATACCCGGGTGGCCGTTACGTTTAGCAGACCGCTTGCGGCTTGTGGGTGTTTGATATGATCATCATCTGCTGCCGGCGTATTGACGAGTCTTTAGAGTCCTACACAGAGGTTTCCTGGCTCAAGCAAAACGAAATAGGAGCGCATATGAGATATGTGCGGGACCGAGAATGATACCAGTATGTGATACTGTATTCGATTCTCGCGATTTGTTACATTGATCGGTTATATGCGATATAGCCGGGTTATCGGATCAAGTGTTGATTCGATAAGTTGTTACTATTGATACTAGTCGGTTATGTGCGACATGACCGGATCATTGAATCAATTGTTGATTTAATGATTTAATTATATATTTGATATATTGCTTTGCATTAACTAGTATTGGCTCACTTTAAATGGATTTTCTCACTTGATTTGTGCAAGTTGTATATGTGATATACTTTTGTGCACATGATTGTATCATGTTTGATGATGCATGTTTATATGGTTAAGTGTAAAGAATTAAACCATGGTTAAGTTGATGATTAGGGTTTTGAATATTCATTTATTTATTTGTTTATTCATTTTGGAAATGATAAGAAAAGAATGGTGGCTTTATTTGTAGTTTAGTTGAAACTTCATGAAACTTTGACCTAGTCCACCATTCTTGTCTTTTGCTTAACCCTAACCATCATATCTAACCATGGTCTATTCTCTACACTAAACTAAGGTTAGTATTATGATAAGTATTCATTTTTATTTTCATTTTAAATACTCATCATAATATTATCATATTCTTCATCTTCTTCTTCTTCTTCTTCAAGAAGAAAAACTTGATTCCATCAATGGTGTTTTGATGAAATGAGTGAGAAATCCAATTCTAAAGTGAACCCACTTCCTATTTCTTCATCCTATACCTCTTTCCAAGTAGTAGAGTGTGTTTTCTTCACAAGTTTCATGACTTGGTGAAGTGGGAGCTTGATCTAGTGATGCCTCGACGTAGATCATCTTCGGCGTCGTAGTCGATGACCTAGCCCGTCCATTCTCCGATGAAGCCGACGCTAGAGCCCGGGATCCGATGATCGCAGCGAGGAGACATCATCACGGAGCTATGGAGGTGGAGCACCGGATCTACAAAGGTTGTATTTCCGTTACACTTTAGTTAAGTTGTTAGCTAGTTGCATCTTTCGCCTAAAATTCTAGTTAACGATCTAGTCTAGGGTTTCTCGGCACCGTAAAATTTTAAATTGGCATGGTTGATGCCTTGTGAGACCTCTTGTGAGTGCCTAGGAACCCTACATAATCAATCAAATGAAATGAGCCCCATCATTAAGTGGCCGCCCCCCCCTCTCATTCACCAAAAGAAAATATCATTTCCAATTTAACCATTAAACAAATGTGACCTTACCATGCTATGCACAAACCCATGCCCAAAGTCATGTCACCTTTTCCACCTCATTAATAAAACAAATGAATTTCCATAAATGGAAAATCATATAAATGAGGTGGCATCTTCTAGAAGCAATTCCGTATAAAATACGGAATACTTCCCGGAACATGTATCGAAATACATATACGCGTATTCGTACAAAAATAAGAATATCCAAGAGAGAAAATAAATAGCGAACAATAATACTAGAATACATATATATAAATACATATGTAAATTATTAAATCAAAACCTGATTTAATAATCCGGCTTAATCCTAAGCCGCTAGTATTATCAACCGTCCGATTAAAGTCTGAGCAGCATGCACATATTTAATCGGACACCTGTATGTACCAACATACGCCATCTACACCATATCGCTTGAACCGTGAAAACCTTCTGTGTGGGACTCTAAAGACTCGTCAATACGCTAGCAGTGGGTTTAACCACAAGCACGTCAGCGGCACTAGCTGCACATAACGGCTACCCAGGTATTGAGCGAAAGGGAGGCCGACGAGCAAACTCATGCAGAACCCCTACTGAGCCTGACATTGACAATATCCGTACAGTCCGGTCTGTTCGTCTAAGAGTATCGTGTTAGTGTATATGCCCTAGAGGCCATTACTGTATCATACTAGTTTGTATATTACTTAATGGAAGCTTGGGATATTCACAGTTGTATATACAATCTTGCTCGAAATGGTAGTATGCTACTTGGTTTGTCTCTGCTTTAATATGTGCATGTGTTTCTTTTAGCATATTGCTGGTATACATATTAGTAGAGCCCTTAGGATCTTTGCTTGATTACCAGCGTTGTGATGGCGCTCGCACTCGTGGGAGCTGGGTAATCTATAAGCACATCCTTATACAGGTCCCTGGTCGTTGGACTATCGAGACAGGGCATCGATACTCCGGAGTAGACTAGCGTATGCGCTTCTCATCCCAGTGTGGGAGACGGTCTGTCCCACAGCCGTTAGTACGTCGTACTTGGGATAGTATGCGGGTGCTCGTTAGGTTACGAGTACACTGGACAGGACTCGTCGGGAACTGTTGGTTGGTAATATACCTATCGTCAGTTATCAGTTCCCAGGTGACATGAGTACAGCTTAGTCCGCTGACTTGACACTGTCACTTCGCCTCGAGTGTGTTCCCACTGCACTTTGATTACTACCCTACCACGGCTCAAAGGAGCTGTGCAAACAGGTAGTTTTTGGGTGCAGTCCCGAAGCACTTGGAGGCAGTGACGGTTAGACAGGATTCGTCTCTCCCGGTATTGGGGGTTGACATCGCGCTGTGTCCAGGAGAGCCATTACACGAGTAGTCCCTGGCCAGGGCAAGCGAGATATACTGGTAGGTTTCCAGTGTTATCTCAGGGTGTTCTGGGCTACACTCCGACACGACTTGTACCGCTATTAGGGGACTGACGTTCACCGCCCCCCTAGGCCCGCCATGCGATGTATCAGACGAACAGACCGGACTGTACGGAGATTGTCACATACAGGCTCAGTAGGAGTGCAGATGGGGTTCACCTCGTCAGTCTTCTTATCGACATCTACCTGGGGACCGTTACGTACAGCTAGTGCCGCTTGCGGTCTGTGGTTAAACCCACTGCCAGCGTAGTGTCGAGTCTTTAGAGTCCCACACAGAGAGCTATTCGCCTTTAGGCAAAATGAGTAGAGGTCGCATGGTTTTGCGACAGGGTTCGTTCGCATCCGCGCACTTGTGCACGTTTGCTGTCCGGACAGTTTATACTAGCGGGCTTTGGTTTAAGCCGGATCCTAGTATATGATTAGAGATTGGTTTTTCTCATTGTGTTCGTGTTCCTCGGATCACGAATGCGGGTGCGTATGCACAGTTGCTTGAGATTGAGGGAGAGGACCTTGATTAGGGTTAATGGCTATTGTCATTTTATTAACCCTAATATTTATGTGTGTGTTATTGTTAATTAGTAATTAGTTTGATAATTATCCATGGTTGTGGTTATTGACCTTTTGACTTCTTTGACTTGTTGACCAAGGTTGACACTTTGACCATCATAATTTCTTTTGGAAGATGCTTTTTGATCTTTGCAATTTGAAATGATAATGGTCATGTCATGATTTACCATGATAATTATCTAGCTAATTATTCAATTAAATTAATTCACACATATTAGTGAGAAGAGCTCTATTATTTTCTCATTCTCTCATATCATTTCTCTCTCTTGTTCATCCTCTCCCTCAAGCTCTCTCCCTCTCATGTGTTGAGAAACAAAAAGCTTGAGAAAAACCTTCACTTGATCCTCTCTACTCTCTTCTAGGGTTCAAGTCTTAGCATTTCTTGCACTCTAGTTACTCCTAGCTTGGAGTTGAAGCTAAAGGTGGTGGCTTTCAAGTGGATCTTTCTTTGACGGGAGAAGACAAGCAAGGTGAACTCTTTCTACCATTCCTAGGAGCAAGGAGAGAAGGACTAAAGACCATAGGTATAACCTTTCATCACTTAGCTACTTTGTAGTTAGGGTTAGCAAGTTTTCGTTTAGCAAAGATCCTCACAAGCAAAGTCCATGTTGCCTAAGTCATTAAAAATCCGTTTTTTATTATGTTTTCCGCCTCCCGTAAGCACCGGGATGGGCAACACGGACTTACAGTGGTATCAGAGCTTAACTAAACCTAAACTAGCTAAGTAGTTAAGTGTAACGAAGTTTCGAAACCGGAAAATCGAAAAACCAAACTCGAAAAACCCTAGTTTCTGTTAATTTTTTTTCTGGTCAAAATAAAAAACTTTATACTTCAAAAATTATCTCAGGGTTTTGTGTGAAATACCACCAAAGACGAACCAGAGAGGAGTCTAGAGGACCGCGCTTCCGCGGCATAAGGAAGCTCTTGCCGCGGAAGAGCGGCCGTCTTGTCACCTCTCTGCATCGTTTTTGGTGCAGTATGTTTCTGTGTTGGTTTTGGGATTTTTAGGATATATTATATGTGCCCAGATTTTCCAGAACTAAAATTTACTTTTGGGGGCCTATAAATCCGTATTTTTCGGAACTTCACTACACTTTAACTACATCGGTTATATCTGTAATGCTTGCATGTATTGAACGTCGGCTAATCGCTATAAGACGATTAGTCGGGGTTATACATGATCTGTGATTGTTATTGGTTTGTGGATATGAATGGATTGGATTGTCGCGGGTGAATGGCCGGGGTGGATGTGAGATGAGCGTTGTTTTTCTTTCATTCATTTGTAACATGTAAATTGATGTAATAATATTCTTTGTATGGCCGCACAACCGGGTCGGGGTTGTAGCCGTCATTGTATAATTCTTTTTACTGTTTTTGCTCCTAGGATAGACCCATGGAGGGGGTGCACAAACTACCGGGTATCTCGAAGTGCCGAGTGGCCTACTCACGGTGGTGAGGGAGGTTGCTTCGCTTCGGGTGCTTGGCGGGTAGTTTGCCGCACCCGTAGGGGTCTTGGGTGGGGTATTGGCTATTCACCGCGACCGTGTAATCCGCTTTGCGTTGCAGGCTCGAACGCATTGCGGATTCCTAGTATATCCAATGTATTCATCTGTGATCTGTAATGTCTATCATTGCTATATATTTATATATAATAACTATTTAGGCGTTGCTTATGTTTTACAGCCGCGCTAGCCCAGCCCCCGCTCTGTCGTTAGTTAAGTAACCTAACGGGTGATGACGGGGCCCCGTGGCGAATGCGAATGGCATAAGCGTACGTCATATTTTGGTTGTTTTCTGCAATGGTAGGATTAAATGATGGGACGCATTAAAAGAACTAATGCAAGAAATAAACCAAGTAAAAGTCGATTGGAACACTTTGAAAACCACTCGGTTCTTTTCAAAACTAAACTTTTAAACGCGGAGCTTGAACCACTCCTTTTAAAAGCTATCTCGTTCCATCGATTATATCAAGTTCACTACGTTCACGGTTTCGCCAAAACCATCCGTAGCCCTCCATCATTTCGGTTAAATATTCGGTAGTATTCAAGCTATGTATTTTGACCTCACGCCAAGGCATAGTGATTGGTAGCTACCGGATATTTATCCGTTGCATAGATAGAATGCGTTGATTTGAGACAGTCGTACTGCCGTTTTGGCCTACGTCAAGGGTAGGTACGGGTGGGTTCAAATTAACCAGGATAATGATGGGAAGAACTTGACATGTGACTTATGACATTTTGACCTCACGCCAAGGTCATAAGAGCATGGGGCAAAAATCCACATCGGGAGTTTCATAAGTACTGAAACTTGCTAGCGTTGCATACCATTTGGAGTGTGATAATTCTGGTAGGATTCCTTCGGCTTTATCACGCGATGATATTTGGATCCCGATCCTACTGTGAGTATATGCTACTCCTCGGGAAAACTCTCACTTAACGATCAATGCTATAAACCTAGTAGGTGCCTAGAAAGGTGTTAGCGGGGCTACGCCCACAGGGAAAAGAGGTTACTTAATTAAGGAACTTCGCGAAAGCGTTGGAAAACCTCCCTCGAAGTACCGACACTGGCCTGGCTGAACGGTTAAGCAAGTATTGTACGGTGAGAATGATCCCGGCTAATCCTTTTCTTTACGGTTTGAGAAGGGATTCGAGAGACAGTGGGAGCCATCCAGTTTAGACAAACTAAAAACCACTCTAAACTTGCAAGAGCATCATGCTAAAGTGTTTCTTTTCTCTCTCCTAATTGCAGCGACCATTCAAGATGACCGGACTTAAGTTACTATTAGATAAAAACATATTGACAGGGCCAAACTACAAAGATTGGCTCAGGAATGTCAAGATGGCTATCACTTATGACAAGCTGGGGTATATACTTACCACCAAAGCTCCCCCTGTCCCAGGTCCCACCTCCAGCGTCGCGGATGTTGAAATCCGTAAGACATGGGAGATAGATTGCGCGAGGGCCAGATGCCTCGTACTAGCCTCGATGGACAACGACCATCAGAGGAGGCACGAGAATATGGACCTAGAGTCCATATTTCTCCATACAAAAGAACTGTATGGAGAGCAGTCTCGTATCGCTAGATACGAAGTGTCGAAGAAGCTCTTTTCGGCAAGGTTGGCCGTCGGATCATCGGTAGCGGACCACGTGCTTAAGATGATCGGCTACATAGAGGAGATCGCGGACCTTGGGACCACGTTGGAGAATGAACTCTATACCGATTTGATTCTCCAGTCCCTTCCTTCCACTTACGCCCAGTTCATTCTTAACTTCAACATGCAAGGAAAGGAGGTTGAACTTGCCGAACTTCTGAACATGTTGAGGACTGCTGAGGGCACCCTACAGAAGGGTAGGGAGACATCCACTTTGTTTGTAGGAGGATCTTCCTCTTCTAGGTCCAGGGCGAAAGCCAAGGGCAAGAAGAAGAAAGCCCCCGCCAAACCAAGAGGCGGTGTCGGTAAAGTGGATACGAAGGGAAAGGGTAAAGCAACAAAGGTAGCGGGGAAGCTGGTGGGGAAGGAAGAATGCTTCTATTGTCACAAAAGTGGTCACTGGAAACAAGATTGCAAGGCTTGGAAAGCCAGAACACAGGATTTGAAGCGAGTTGCAGCTTCAGCTTCAGGTGTGTATGTTATTGAAAATTGTCTATCAATAAACTCTAATTCCTGGGTATTGGATACCGGATCAGGATCTCATATCTGTAATTCTTTGCAGGCGTTGAGAAAGCGTAGAGTTTTGAAGGCAGGTGACATGACCCTCAGAGTTGCGAACGGTGCTAGCATGGATGCTGAGGCCGTGGGGGACTATCACCTGGGATTATCAGATGGACACTTTTTGGTTTTGCGTAGTTGTTATTATGTACCAAATGCAACCTGTAATATCATTTCTGTATCTTTATTATCTAAAGAAGGTTATGAATTTGCATTTGTAAGTAATGTAGTGAACATTCACCTTAATCAAGTGTTGATTGGGTCAGGTACATTGAACAACGGTATATACGTTTTAAACCAACCACAGATTTTCAATATCCAGAATACACACAAAAGAAAGTCTCCAGAAATTAATAAAACTTTCTTATGGCATTGTAGACTGGGTCACATCAACGAGAGAAGATTGACTAAGTTACATACTGAAGGATATTTAGATTCGTTCGAATATCAATCGTATGCAACTTGTCAATCCTGTCTCAAAGGAAAGATGACAAAGGCTCCGTTTTCTGGACACGGAGAAAGAGCGAGCGAGCTCTTGGGACTCGTACACAGCGACGTGTGCGGTCCAATGTCTACACATGCGCGAAGCGGTTTTTCTTACTTCATAACTTTTACGGATGATTTCTCAAGATTCGGACATGTCTTCTTAATGAAGCATAAATCCGAAGCTTTTGATAAGTTCCAGGAATATAAGAATGAAGTAGAAAAACAAACAGGCAAAAGTATCAAGATCCTAAGATCGGATCGAGGAGGAGAATACTTAAGTGCCGAATTCCTGAATTACTTAAAAGAGAATGGAATTCTCTCTCAGCATACTCCTCCATACACTCCGCAACATAACGGTGTATCGGAGAGACGGAACCGAACCCTATTGGATATGGTACGGTCCATGATGAGTAACGCTGAGTTACCGCGATCATTCTGGGGATATGCGCTAGAAACAGCTGCATATCTTTTGAACCGTGTTCCCACTAAGACTGTGCCTACCACACCATATGAGTTATGGAGTGGGAAGAAACCCTATCTTCAATACTTGAAGATTTGGGGATGTCCAGCTTATGTCAAAAAGCAGCATGTGGACAAGCTCGAGGCACGCTCAGTACTGTGCAAGTTTGTGGGATACCCAAAGAACTCCAGGGGGTATCTTTTCTATTACGCAGAGGAACAAAAAGTCCTTGTTTCTCGCAATGCCCACTTTCTAGAACATCAGTTCATAGAAAAAGAAATAAGTGGGAGCGCAATAGAACTGGAAGAAATTCCAGAACCACAAACTACTACTGAAAGTTTAGTGGAACCAGAAGGTTCAAAAGAACAGGACATTCCTATGCCACTCCGCAGGAGTAGTAGGCAGTCTCATCCGCCCGAGAGATACTACGGTTTTCTCATTGACGGGGATAGAGAAGACTGCATCCTGGATTGTGATGAGCCTACTAGCTTCCAGCAAGCCATTCAGAGCGTCGACTCGGTAAAATGGCTGGATGCAATGCGGACCGAGATGGAGTCCATGTACACCAACAAGGTATGGACGTTGGACATTACTCCAGACGGGGTAAAACCCGTAGGATGCAAGTGGATCTTCAAAAGGAAGATTGGTGTAGATGGACAGGTTGAGACCTATAAAGCTAGACTGGTAGCAAAGGGTTTTCGTCAGCGACCTGGTTTGGACTATGACGAAACCTTTTCTCCAGTAGCTATGCTGAAATCCATTCGGATCCTTCTTGCCATCGCTGCTTTCCACGATTATGAGATTTGGCAGATGGACGTAAAGACAGCTTTTCTAAATGGTCATTTAGAGGAGTGTGTCTATATGGACCAGCCAGAGGGTTTCATTCAGGGTGGGAGCAGCGGAAAGGTGTGCAAGTTGCTCAAGTCCATTTATGGACTCAAGCAGGCATCGCGGAGTTGGAACATCTGTTTTGATGAGACGGTCAAAGAATTTGGCTTTATCAAAAATCCAGATGAACCATGCATCTATTGTAGATTTGTAGCGAGAACTGTAGTATTCCTCGTTTTATACGTGGATGACATTCTCTTAATAGGAAATGACATTCCTATGCTACAATCTGTCAAGGGGTTCTTGTCACACAGGTTCTCCATGAAAGACCTGGGTGATGCCTCCTACATTCTGGGTATCCGGATCTACCGTGACAGATCCAAGAGGATATTAGGACTCTCGCAGTCCAGGTACATCGACACCATACTGAAGAGATTCAGTATGGAAGATTCCAAGCGCGGTAATCTACCGGCTTGTCACGGGATCACCCTCTCCAAAGAGATGTCTCCCAAGACTGATTTGGAGAGGGATCGCATGTCTATTATACCCTACGCTTCTGCGGTAGGCTCTATAATGTATGCGATGTTGTGTACCAGACCGGATGTGGCTTATGCACTGAGTGTGGTAAGCAGGTATCAGTCAAACCCTGGGGAGAAACATTGGATAGCAGTAAAGAACATTCTCAAGTACCTGAGAAGGACTAAGGAGATGTTCTTGGTGTATGGCGGAAAAGACCTGCAGGTTGAGGCCTTTGCTGACTCCAGCTTCCAGAGTGACAAGGATGATTCCAAGTCCATGTCGGGTTTTGTCTTTACCCTCAATGGAGGGGCGGTGTGTTGGAAGAGCTCCAAACAGGAAACCGTTGCTGACTCGACTATGGAAGCGGAATACATCGCTGCATCTGATGCCGCAAAAGAAGCTGTCTGGATGAGGAAGTTCTTGAAAGAACTTCAGGTGGTTCCGTCCATTGTTGACCCAATACCTCTGTATTGCGACAACAACGGGGCTATAGCTTTAGCGAAGGAACCCAGGTCCCATCAGAAATCCAGACACATCTTAAGGCGGTATCACCTGATCAGGGAGATCGTAGATCGCCAGGAGATCGAGGTCCGGAGAGTTGCATCAGAGGATAACACAGCAGATCCATTCACGAAGGCCCTACCCCAGACTCAGTTCGAGCGGCTGATCGAGATGATAGGTCTTCGATACGCCAGTACATGGCCTTAGTGCAAGTGGGAGATTGTTAGTGTATATGCCCTAGAGGCCATTACTGTATCATACTAGTTTGTATATTACTTAATGGAAGCTTGGGATATTCACAGTTGTATATACAATCTTGCTCGAAATGGTAGTATGCTACTTGGTTTGTCTCTGCTTTAATATGTGCATGTGTTTCTTTTAGCATATTGCTGGTATACATATTAGTAGAGCCCTTAGGATCTTTGCTTGATTACCAGCGTTGTGATGGCGCTCGCACTCGTGGGAGCTGGGTAATCTATAAGCACATCCTTATACAGGTCCCTGGTCGTTGGACTATCGAGACAGGGCATCGATACTCCGGAGTAGACTAGCGTATGCGCTTCTCATCCCAGTGTGGGAGACGGTCTGTCCCACAGCCGTTAGTACGTCGTACTTGGGATAGTATGCGGGTGCTCGTTAGGTTACGAGTACACTGGACAGGACTCGTCGGGAACTGTTGGTTGGTAATATACCTATCGTCAGTTATCAGTTCCCAGGTGACATGAGTACAGCTTAGTCCGCTGACTTGACACTGTCACTTCGCCTCGAGTGTGTTCCCACTGCACTTTGATTACTACCCTACCACGGCTCAAAGGAGCTATGCAAACAGGTAGTTTTTGGGTGCAGTCCCGAAGCACTTGGAGGCAGTGACGGTTAGACAGGATTCGTCTCTCCCGGTATTGGGGGTTGACATCGCGCTGTGTCCAGGAGAGCCATTACACGAGTAGTCCCTGGCCAGGGCAAGCGAGATATACTGGTAGGTTTCCAGTGTTATCTCAGGGTGTTCTGGGCTACACTCCGACACGACTTGTACCGCTATTAGGGGACTGACGTTCACCGCCCCCCTAGGCCCGCCATGCGATGTATCAGACGAACAGACCGGACTGTACGGAGATTGTCACATACAGGCTCAGTAGGAGTGCAGATGGGGTTCACCTCGTCAGTCTTCTTATCGACATCTACCTGGGGACCGTTACGTACAGCTAGTGCCGCTTGCGGTCTGTGGTTAAACCCACTGCCAGCGTAGTGTCGAGTCTTTAGAGTCCCACACAGAGAGCTATTCGCCTTTAGGCAAAATGAGTAGAGGTCGCATGGTTTTGCGACAGGGTTCGTTCGCATCCGCGCACTTGTGCACGTTTGCTGTCCGGACAGTTTATACTAGCGGGCTTTGGTTTAAGCCGGATCCTAGTATATGATTAGAGATTGGTTTTTCTCATTGTGTTCGTGTTCCTCGGATCACGAATGCGGGTGCGTATGCACAGTTGCTTGAGATTGAGGGAGAGGACCTTGATTAGGGTTAATGGCTATTGTCATTTTATTAACCCTAATATTTATGTGTGTGTTATTGTTAATTAGTAATTAGTTTGATAATTATCCATGGTTGTGGTTATTGACCTTTTGACTTCTTTGACTTGTTGACCAAGGTTGACACTTTGACCATCATAATTTCTTTTGGAAGATGCTTTTTGATCTTTGCAATTTGAAATGATAATGGTCATGTCATGATTTACCATGATAATTATCTAGCTAATTATTCAATTAAATTAATTCACACATATTAGTGAGAAGAGCTCTATTATTTTCTCATTCTCTCATATCATTTCTCTCTCTTGTTCATCCTCTCCCTCAAGCTCTCTCCCTCTCATGTGTTGAGAAACAAAAAGCTTGAGAAAAACCTTCACTTGATCCTCTCTACTCTCTTCTAGGGTTCAAGTCTTAGCATTTCTTGCACTCTAGTTACTCCTAGCTTGGAGTTGAAGCTAAAGGTGGTGGCTTTCAAGTGGATCTTTCTTTGACGGGAGAAGACAAGCAAGGTGAACTCTTTCTACCATTCCTAGGAGCAAGGAGAGAAGGACTAAAGACCATAGGTATAACCTTTCATCACTTAGCTACTTTGTAGTTAGGGTTAGCAAGTTTTCGTTTAGCAAAGATCCTCACAAGCAAAGTCCATGTTGCCTAAGTCATTAAAAATCCGTTTTTTATTATGTTTTCCGCCTCCCGTAAGCACCGGGATGGGCAACACGGACTTACAGTGGTATCAGAGCTTAACTAAACCTAAACTAGCTAAGTAGTTAAGTGTAACGAAGTTTCGAAACCGGAAAATCGAAAAACCAAACTCGAAAAACCCTAGTTTCTGTTAATTTTTTTTCTGGTCAAAATAAAAAACTTTATACTTCAAAAATTATCTCAGGGTTTTGTGTGAAATACCACCAAAGACGAACCAGAGAGGAGTCTAGAGGACCGCGCTTCCGCGGCATAAGGAAGCTCTTGCCGCGGAAGAGCGGCCGTCTTGTCACCTCTCTGCATCGTTTTTGGTGCAGTATGTTTCTGTGTTGGTTTTGGGATTTTTAGGATATATTATATGTGCCCAGATTTTCCAGAACTAAAATTTACTTTTGGGGGCCTATAAATCCGTATTTTTCGGAACTTCACTACACTTTAACTACATCGGTTATATCTGTAATGCTTGCATGTATTGAACGTCGGCTAATCGCTATAAGACGATTAGTCGGGGTTATACATGATCTGTGATTGTTATTGGTTTGTGGATATGAATGGATTGGATTGTCGCGGGTGAATGGCCGGGGTGGATGTGAGATGAGCGTTGTTTTTCTTTCATTCATTTGTAACATGTAAATTGATGTAATAATATTCTTTGTATGGCCGCACAACCGGGTCGGGGTTGTAGCCGTCATTGTATAATTCTTTTTACTGTTTTTGCTCCTAGGATAGACCCATGGAGGGGGTGCACAAACTACCGGGTATCTCGAAGTGCCGAGTGGCCTACTCACGGTGGTGAGGGAGGTTGCTTCGCTTCGGGTGCTTGGCGGGTAGTTTGCCGCACCCGTAGGGGTCTTGGGTGGGGTATTGGCTATTCACCGCGACCGTGTAATCCGCTTTGCGTTGCAGGCTCGAACGCATTGCGGATTCCTAGTATATCCAATGTATTCATCTGTGATCTGTAATGTCTATCATTGCTATATATTTATATATAATAACTATTTAGGCGTTGCTTATGTTTTACAGCCGCGCTAGCCCAGCCCCCGCTCTGTCGTTAGTTAAGTAACCTAACGGGTGATGACGGGGCCCCGTGGCGAATGCGAATGGCATAAGCGTACGTCATATTTTGGTTGTTTTCTGCAATGGTAGGATTAAATGATGGGACGCATTAAAAGAACTAATGCAAGAAATAAACCAAGTAAAAGTCGATTGGAACACTTTGAAAACCACTCGGTTCTTTTCAAAACTAAACTTTTAAACGCGGAGCTTGAACCACTCCTTTTAAAAGCTATCTCGTTCCATCGATTATATCAAGTTCACTACGTTCACGGTTTCGCCAAAACCATCCGTAGCCCTCCATCATTTCGGTTAAATATTCGGTAGTATTCAAGCTATGTCGATTTAGTGTCGGGATGAAACTCATCACCACCTGAGAAACTATCGATCCTGGATGGATAGTTCTCGTCCACCGTGGCCACGGATTTTGGGTGATGGCCATCCATACACAACGCGACATCAACTCCAATACCGGGAGAGACGAATCCCCGACGATCCGATCACTGCCTCCATGTGGCTCGGGACTGTACCCAACTAAAACCTGTTTGCACGACTCCTTTGAGCCGTGGTAGGGTAGTAATCAAAGCACAGTGGGAACTCACACGAGACAAATGACGATCTCAGGTCGACAGACTAACCTGTACACATGTCACCTGGAAACTGCTATCTAACAATAGGTATAATACCAACTAGCAGATTCCCGGCGAGTCCGTCCAGTGTACTCATAACACAATGAGCACCTGTATACTATCTTAGGTGAACAAACTAACACCAATGGCTTGTGAGACCTGGCCACCGCCCCTCGTCGGGGTCTCGATCAGTATACACTAGTCTACACTGGAGTATCGATACCCAGTCTCGATACTCCCACGACTAGGGACATTTAAGGATGTGCTTATAGACCCCAGCTCCCACATATATGATCGCCATCATAATGCTGGCAGTCAAGCAAGAATCCTATAGGCTCTATCAACATGTATATGATGATAAAGACAAACCAGATAGCATACTATCATCTTGAGTAAGACAGTTTTATTGGTATAGGTCCTCACTCAATCATCATAATCACAAGTCCGCGACTATGATAATTGCCTTGAGGGCACTATAGCCAACATGTTTTTAAGAAAACCATGAGCGTAATGAACTTGATATCGTTGTAGAATCTAGTGATTTTGAAAAGGAGTGTTTTTTAGGCTTTTGCTAGTTTCGCAAAAGAAGTCACTCCCGGTGAAGGGATCTCGGCTCTTTCCTCATCGAATGAGATGCTGGATATTCATGGATACCACTATGCAAAGCAAGAACTAGAGAAGCAATCAAAAGACAAAACCGAGTGGGTTGTACCATTTTCTAGTTTCGCTAAAGAGGTCATGATTGATTCGAAAGAGTGTGTTTGTAGTAGTAACCGCAATCAGAACGGTGTCGCGTGTAGCTAGACCGAGGTGAGTACGGGTCATCCTCAGGGAAACGTTGAATCTTTTACTCTTACTTTAGATGTGTTGAGAAAGAGAGGAGGGATAAAGAATTTTATAGAATGGTTTCTAGATCTACGTTAAACAAGAATGTAAAATATAGATCTAGATTATTTTTAAAATGTAGTTAATATTAATAAGAGGGCTTGTAGGGTTCGTTAGGATTTAGTAGTTATGAACGATTAATTAAAAGTTACCCTTTTTATCCATTAATAGATTTAGAACTAGAACGACGGTGATGCGTGTAGATTAGGGTTTCTGGAGGGAAAAGGAATCCCACTCTTAACCCTTATCTCGACACGGAACTCCGTTCATATCTAGCCTTTACCAAAACAATCATTAATCTAATCTCTAATCGCGGTCGGAACTAGCAAAGAATTGCTAGCGCGCCCGATTAGGATGTTAATGATTCTTTTGATAAAGTTCCTAAACTTTATAGGACTTAAAAAGGGTTTAATTATTTTCATCGTCCATTAGCCTATCCTAATCCTACGAACCCTAACAAGCGGAGAATTACTCGCGCATGTTGGGATAAGAAGATGAAAAGACAAAGAGGGAAAACATAATGTAAAATGCAAAAATAATTAAATAAAATAACTACCTTTATTAATCGACTTGAACAAACTACACTTTAATCCGTAGAAAATGATTACAAACTAGTTGCTTCTCGATCTTTCCTAAGGAGGTATTCGAACAGTCGATGATCAGCCTGGATGCGTGAGCGTCTGGAGCTTCGTGATCTCTTCGGCTTGATAGCTTTTCCAAGAGGCTCTCGGTGCCATTTTATAGTGCAAAGCCAAAATCTTTTGCTTCAAAAGTTGGTAAAATATAGCAGAGAATCATGCCCCAAAATCTTTCCTTCCAACTCCATAATATTGCGGCGGATCCGCGGCCAAAGGGGGGTATGGCCGCGGATCCGCGGCCAATGGGTGAGATCTCTTGATCATTTTTCTTGTGCTTGCATCTTGTGACATGTGTCAATCCTAGGAACCTTCAGAATTCAGAAATCTTCTCTCGGTTGCTTCCAGACTTGGTCTCTAAGTTTTGCTTCTTAATTTGGCAAGTTTTCTTCAACAAATTGATTTGTTTGATAAATTCTGCATAACAACTTGGAAAATTCTGCATAATAATCTCAAATAATATTTAGTAGACTTAGTTCTTCTAGGATTTGGTCAATAGATTTATTTGCATACATTTTTCTACCAAATACTAATTAAAATATATTAACACATGGAAAATAATGTTTTTACACATAAACCCTCATATGTATAATATATCATAATAAAGTCCTTTTTTAATATGAAAATGGTAGGAAAAATATAATACAAATGTGCAGTTTTATCAACTGAACAAATACCCCCAAACTTATCTTTGATCATCCCGAGCAAACTAGTTTATTCAAGAGGGGAAAAAGAAAGGAGAAAACTAAGCACACTTTCGTAGGCAGACACGATTGTACTGAGCACGTGTAACAAGCCGTTAAACCTCTAGGTGTCCCTAGTAGGAGGAGTGTTGTCTCCTGAGGGTTTTCAGCGGATTACACCCACAAAATCCAATAACAAAAGAAAGATGGTGAAATTTACATATAAAGATAAGAACCATAAAAGAAAGGCCTTGAAAAGAAGAGTTTCCAACTATACTACCTTTTCAGTTGTCATGAGCCCTATCTTAATAATCATGAAAAAATGTTAGAAATCACATCATCCCTCAATAAAACATCGTCTTTATTCTTCATTCCTACCTTTCATCCAAACATTGATCATATAACCCCACGTGTGTGAAATGGACATCCCTACACTCGGAGAATTCAATTCAAGCTATCATACTCTTGTCCATCTACCTTAGTAATTTTTAATTTAATGAATATTAAAGATTTGCTCACACATTTTCATGCGACCGTTAATACTTCTTGAGGTACTAACCAACCGATTACTCATGTGCTTGCTGATTAGGTGATAATATTTTCCTCGTCTTGCACCACCTAAGGCTTAGCAGTGACTCCCAGACCAGTTGGCCTTAGGGCACTAGGTGAAGAGGCATCCTCGCTATATTTTTTTATTGCTGCCTTGGCGATAACAAAACCAGTGTTCATTTTTTTCTTTTCACCATTTTTATATTTTCTTCATTTTTTTAATTTCCTTCATACTTTGGCTTTTAGACAAGAGCATTTCAAGGTATCCTCTACTATCCCGAGTTTCAAGACGTGTGTAAGTGCATATAGTAGTGTATCAACATTCAAATGTTTGGCTTCCAGAATAGAAATTATTTTTCAGACTTATTTTTATCCTCAGATTAGTGACTTCCTTCATTTTACTAACCCTTGGGACAACAGCTCATAACTACTTATTACTAGTTCGTTTAAAAAAACTTCTAATTTTCTTGGTTTTCTTAAATTATTCCTATCTTTTGGATGTAATGTTTCAATTTCTATTCTTTTGTTATAAAAAAATTTTTAATGCCCGGTGTCAAAGATAATTCAGTGAATACAAACCTCCCCCCCAAACCTGTTTTCAGCAGTGTCCTCACTGATGTAGCCTTTTGAGAACAAGGACCTGTATACTAAGGGAGAGATACAAGGGGTAAAATAATAGTTAAATGAAAAATTTCCCCAAACTTATTCTTTGACACGCACAGATATTCAATCAAATCCATTTTTTACCCACCTCCATTTCTTAAAATGAGAAAATGTTACAAAAACATGGAGGTGAGGCGGAGGAAATTTAGTTTTGATAAAGCGGCTCCTGTAAAAACAGGAGCTCCTCCGCGGGGTCAGCAGAAAAATACGGTTTTAATCTATGCCCATTCACTTTAAAAATCGAACCGTTCTTCAAATTTTCGACCTCAACTGCCCCGTGCGGGTGTACATACCGCACCACAAACGGCCTTTTCCAACGAGATTTAAGCTTACCCGGATGAAGATGGAGACGGAAATCGTAAAGAAGGACTTGTTGCCCCGATGTGAAGGTTTTTCTAAAAAAATTTTTATCGTGGAACACTTTAGTCCTATTCTTTACTATCACCGCATTATCGTAAGCTTCATCGCGGAGTTCGCTTAGCTCATTCAATTGCAGCTTCCGATAGCTGCCTGCATGATCAAGACCAAAATTAAGCTCTTTAATAGCCCACATTGCCTTATGTTCAATCTCGACAGGGAGGTGGCATGCTTTCCCAAACACAAGGCGGTATGGAGACATACCAAGATCGGTCTTATAAGCGGTGCGGAATGCCTAAAGAGCATCTGTCAATTTTGTTCACCAATCCTTACGGTTTTTCGAAACCGTCTTCTCCAATATCTGTTTGATCTGCCTATTTGAGATCTCAGCCTGCCCGCTTGTTTGGGGGTGATAGGGCGTAGAAAGCTTGTGAGTGATTGAATATTTCCGCATCAAGGCCTTGAAAGACCTATTGCAGAAATGTGTCCCGTTGTCGCTAATGATAGCGCGAGGGTGTCCGAATCGCGAAAAGATATTTTCTTTAAGGAACTTAATGATAACTTTGTTGTCATTAGTGCGACACGGTACTACTTCCACCCACTTCGAGACATAATCAACCGCTAACAAGATATATAGATTCCCAAAGGAGTTGGGAAAAGGGCCCATAAAATCAATACCCCAAACATCAAATATTTCCACAACCAATATAGGTTGGAGCGGCATCTCATTCCTTCGTGAAATCTGACCCAAATGCTAACATCGCGGACAAGTTTTGCAATGTTCAAATGCATCTTTAAATAATGTTGGCCAATAAAAGCCACATTGCAAAACTTTCTCCGCCGTTTTTCGAGGTCCAAAGTGACCGCCGCATGCCTAATCATGACAAAATGATAACACGCTCTTGAATTCATCGTTAGGGACACACCTGCGAATGATTTGATCGGAACAATACTTGAATAGATATGGTTCATCCCAGTAAAAATATTTTACTTGAGATAAAAATCGAAGTTTGTCTTGTTTCGACCAATCGCTAGGTATAAGTCCCGTCGCAAGATAGTTCACGATATCCACGAACCAAGGTTCGTAGGATACATTCAAGAGCTGTTCGTCGGGAAATGAGTCATTTATCGGCACGGTCACAGTTGGCGAAGAAGTGATGCGTGAAAGATGGTCGGCTACAACGTTTTCACATCCACTCTTGTCTTTGATGACAAGATCAAATTCTTGTAACAATAGGATCCAACGTATTAGCCTGGCCTTCGCATCCTTCTTCGATAAAAGATGTCGTAGGGCGGAGTGATCTGTGTAAACCACAATAGGCGAGCCAATCAAGTAGGGCCTGAATTTCTCTAATGCAAATACAACTGCCAAGAGTTCTTTCTCGGTAGTTGTGTAATTTATTTGTGCATCATTCAAGGTCCTACTTGCATCGTAAATTACATGTGGCATCTTATCAATGTGCTGTCCTAAGACCGCACCAATAGCAAAATCTGATGCATCACACATAAGCTCAAACGGGTGGTTCCAATCCGGAGATGATAAAACGGGGGCTGTAGTGAGTGATTCTTTAAGCGATTAAAAAGCAGCCTCACAATCCGAATCGAAGTGAAAAGTAGTGTTCTTGGCCAATAGAAGGGTTAAGGGTCTAGCAATTTTGCTAAAGTCCTTAATAAATCTCCTATAAAATCCTGCATGACCAAGGAAGGATCGTATATCTTTGACGCAATTGGGACGAGGGAGGTTTTGAATGACATCTATTTTAGCTCTGTCAACCTCAATGCCTTTATGTGAAATTATATGTCCAAGCACAATACCTTCTTGGACCATAAAATGACATTTTTCCCAATTCAAAGTCAAGTTCTTATCCTTACAGCGGGTAAGAACATCGTCAAGATTACGAAGGCAGTCCTCAAAGGAGTCCCCAAAAATGGAGAAATCGTCCATAAAAATTTCCAGAAAATTTTCCACCACATCTGAAAATATCCCCATCATGCACCGCTGAAATGTAGCGGGAGCGTTGCATAACCCAAAGGGCATGCGTCTATAAGCAAAAGTTCCGAAAGGACAAGTAAAAGTGGTTTTATCTTGATCCTTTTCGGCGATGGGGACCTGATTATAGCCAGAGTATCCGTCCAAAAAACAGTAGTAATCGTGTCCAGCTAATCGTTCTAACATCTGGTCAATGAAAGGTAGAGGGAAGTGATCTTTCCTCGTCGCGGCATTGAGTTTCCTGTAATCAATACATACGCGCCACCCAGTTTGGGTGCGTGTTTGGATTAACTCATTAGCCTCATTAGTGATGACCGTGATGCCAGACTTTTTAGGGACCACATGAATTGGACTTACCCATTGGCTATCAGATATGGGGTAAATTATTCCACTATCAAGGCACTTGACGATTTCTTTCTTTACCGCCTCCTTCATAATGGGATTTAACCGTCTTTGTGGGTCTCGAGTTGGTTTGGCTTCATCCATCAGATGTATGTGATGTTCAACAATTAAGGGACTAATCCCTTTGATGTCGGCCATTGTCCAACCAAATGCTTGCCGATTCGATCTCAATACTGCCAAAAGTGCATTCTCTTGCTCTAAGGCTAGAGAAGCGGATATAATCACTGGCAAAGTCTCATTCTCTCCTAAATATGCATATTTAAGATGAGAAGGTAGCGGTTTGAGATCAAGAATTGGCGGAGAGACAATAGAAGGTGGGGTAACGGAATGATATTCGGACTCCTTAAGAGGTTCAAAACTTGCATAAGATATTGACTCGGAAAGTGCTGCTGACTTTTGCAACGAGTCAACGGGTTCAATCTCAAGGTCGGACTCATTGAACATATCCTCACTATAAAGTGGTGCAAGATCAAACGATGTCTCATTAGTGTTGTCGAGAACATCAAAGCAAAGTTCCTCATCCATGCAGCTTTCGGAAGCTATCTCGTGGATGGAACAAATATCCAGCAAATGAGCAGAAGGTTCTGATGGCTGACTTCCTAGCTTGTAAATATTAAGCTCAATTATCATTTTCCCGAAGGATAAGTTCATAGAACCGTTACGACAATTAATTACAGCGTTAGAAGTTGCTAGGAAGGGTCGACCAAGTATCACCGGGATTTGATTGCGTGGGTTTGCCACAGGTTGTGTATCTAAAACAATAAAGTCCATGGGAAATATGAATTCCCTGACTTTAATTAACACATCCTCTAGTTCGCCCCGAGGTTTGGTGATAGATCGGTCTGCCATTTGGAGAGTACAATAGGCGGGTTTTAACTCTCCAATTCCTAACTGCTCGTAAACTGAATAAGGAAGCAAGTTGACGCTAGCGCCTAGATCGAGTAAAGCACGATTAATATTTTTACCCCCAATAGAAATAGAGATTGTAGGACAGCCGGGGTCCTTACGTTTCTTTGGTATTTGTTGGGTAAAACCTGTGCTAACATTACTCGTCATGAAAACCCGTTTAGGCACTTGAGTTTTTCTCTTCCTAGTGCACAAGTCTTTAAGGATTCTTGCATAAGATGGGACTTGTTGAATAGCATCTAGAAGAGGAATATTCACGCTAACTTGCTTAAACATTTCCATAATCTTCTCCATTTGCGGGTTAGGTCTGTTAGCCCTTAATCGGTTTGGAAATGGAGCTCGATCAATAAGTTTTGGGTCCAACGTTTGTTGAGAAGACTGTGGCGACGGATTCGATCCCAAAATTGGAGTGGGCATCGACTTAGATAGATTTGGCGAAATGTTCGAGCCTTGGGGAAAACGGAGAATAGGCTCGGATGAAGGTGGGGGACTAGACGAATTAGGGGAAGAAGAAGAAGAAGCTGGGGTATCAAATGTGTCACTATCATCAAATTGCTCACCCACTCGGTTGTTCAGCACTCTCCCCGATCTCAACGTAGTGACGGCATTCACATTATGACTTTGTGAATGGCCAGGATTCGGTAGGGGTTGAGATGGGAGTTTCCCTTTCTCTCCCGCACTCATTGCGGCGTTTAATTGTGCGATTTGGTTTTCTATTGATTTGATACTCTCACCATGGGAAGAGGAGTTTTTCGTTAGGGCATCAATAGAAGACCTCATCTCAGCCGAAATTTGCATGGATTGTTTCATGAACATATCCAAAGTTTGTGCAAGTGAGTTGTCAGTACCGGCCACTTGTGGTGTAGAAATGTTGGCCGGGTTTTGGAAATTCTGTGACTGAAAGGGGGGCTGATTTTGTGGTTGTGGTTGCTGTGGAGGAGGTCTTTAATAATTGCTTTGTTGGTTTTGATTCCAAGCAAAGTTAGGATGATTCCTCCATCCTTGATTGTACGTGGAAGAATAAGGGTCGTTTCTAGGTCGCTGCTGAAAAGCAGCATTAGCTTGAAACGATGCATTCATAGGACATTCTTCCGTTAAGTGTGAAGGATCCGAACAGTAACCACAGATAGTCTTGGGAAGCGTGACCTGATCTAGAGAGACTAATGAAAGTTTGTTCTCAATAGAATCGAGTTTCTTCTGCATCGCTGCCATTTTGGCTTTTACTGCGATGGAAACGTCGAGCTGGTGAATACCTCCCTTAGTTGTAGGTGGTCTTACGCTTTCCCACCGCAACGTGTGTTCAGGGAGATCTTCCAGATATTTCCATGCTTCACCATCATCTTTAGACATGAAATTGCATTGACACATTGTTTCAAGCATCTGCTTTGTCGCTGGATTAATGCCCTCATATATAATCCGACATAAATCCCATCATTGTATTCCGTGATGGGGGCATTGGACAAGCAGATCTTTGAAACGTTCAAAGCACTTCCAAAATGGTTCATTGGGAAGCTGGGTGAACCGGTTGATCTCGCTCCTAATGTGGGCAGTCTTATGGTTTGGGTAAAACTTCTTAAGAAATGCTACGACGAATTCATCCCAATTAGTGATAGAGTGTGCGGCAGTATTATAAAGCCATTTTTCTGCCAAGTCGCACAGTGTGAATGGGAGAAGACGTAAGTGCATAGCATCTAAAGTCAATTGTGAAGTACCCATCATTGCGCCTACGTTTTCGAATTTGGTGATGAAAACGTACGCGTCTTCCGACTCAAGCCCGTGAAATTTGGGCAGCAGGTTGATGTAGTGGGGTTTAATTTCGAAATTATCCCCATTAGGTGGTGGAAGAGATAGACAAGTAGGAAGAGGACCACGAATAGGATAGCATCTCTCTTAGAGAGAGATGCGCGGTGGATTCTGCACACCTGCGGGCGGTGGCAGCGTGGTGTTATAATTAGATGGAGTGCCGTCCATCACGGTCGATGTGGTGTGTGGTGGAGGAAAAGAAGATGAAGAAGTACCGACTTCGGCGTCGATAGCTGGAACGCGGACAAGACGGGCACCAGGATCCTGTGTCCAGCCGAGCATGCACTAAGCGGGTCTAGTGCAAGTGGCAGCGTGTGTGTGATTTAAAATTGGCTTGTTTTGAAAAAGTGGGACTCAAGACAAATCACCCTAAGATGCACAAGCAACCCTAGAACTAAGGTCATCTAGGTCCAGTCTCTAGACCGCTCCTAGACTTCCAAAGGACAAGCCGCAGGATCAATCCTCTACTGCCTCCGTACTACCCTTGTAGCCAGGTAAGTGCTAGGTAAGTGGGAAGGAACCACGTCGTGGGCCTAATTAAAAACCACTAGCCTTTGTCACACTTGCCTATGCACTACAAAAGTAATGCGGATAAACGATAGATTACCCACGACCTTCCTCTGTCCTTAATGAGCGCGACAGTCCTTAGAGTCTGGTCTAGATATTTTTTAAATTAATGAAGGGTTGATCTATATACTCGGTTTGTGATTTGTGGGGCTTAGGAAAGGTGATGAAATCCCCACCTAATCTGGATTTGGTCTTTACCCCTTAGAGTCCGTATTAAATATGCAAAACAAAACCAATCACAAAACTTTTGCAAAAAGATTTTTTTTTTAGCGGCGCAATTTTGCAAAGAATCCTGCAGAAAATAGATTTTATTGGATTTGAGGAGAGAGAGAAGGAGTTGAGAAAGATACCAGAGAAGATTGATTCCCTAATTCCTCCAAATAGCCGCGATTCCGCCGCAGAAGGGGTGCTTTTGCCGCGGTTCCGCTGCGTGGCAGAAGGAACAGTTGATGAAATTTTTTTGTATAGCCTTCTGTACTCCTCTGGATCTCTAAAAATGTCTCTGTTTTTTGTTCTCCTTAATTCTGTGACTCCAAATCTCCTTGCAAAAATTCACGCACAAATCGTTAAATATGCAATTTGCAGTTTTGTTTTAATAATGATATGACTCATCTAAGAATTCAACACAAATAGTAAAAATAAAAATTACGCACGAATCCCCGGCAACGGCGCCATTTGATTGAGTCGAAAGAGTTTGTTTGTAGTAGTAACCGCAATCAGAACGGTGTCGCGTGTAGCTAGACCGAGGTGAGTACGGGTAGTCCTCAGGGAAACGTTGAATCTTTTACTCTTATTTTAGATGTGTTGAGAAAGAGAGGAGGGATAAAGAATTTTATAGAATGGTTTCTAGATCTACGTTAAACAAGAATGTAAAATATAGATCTAGATTATTTTAAAGATGTAGTTAATATTAATAAGAGGGCTTGTAGGATTCGTTAGGATTTAGTAGTTATGAACGATTAATTAAAAGTTACCCTTTTTATCCATTAATAGATTTAAAACTAGAACGACGGTAATGCGTGTAGATTAGGGTTTCTGAAGGGAAAAGGAATCCCACTCTTAACCCTTATCTCGACACGGAACTCCGTTCATATCTAGCCTTTACCAAAACAATCATTAATCTAATCTCTAATCGCGGTCGGAACTAGCAAAGAATTGCTAGCGCGCCCGATTAGGATGTTAATGATTCTTTTGATAAAGTTCCTAAACTTTATAGGACTTAAAAAGGGTTTAATTATTTTCATCGTCCATTAACCTACCCTAATCCTACGAACCCTAACAAGCGGAGAATTACTCGCACATGTTGGGATAAGAAGATGAAAAGACAAAGAGGGAAAACATAATGTAAAATGCAAAAACAATTAAATTAAATAACTACCTTTATTAATCGACTTGAACAAACTACACTTTAATCCGTAGAAAATGATTACAAACTAGTTGCTTCTCGATCTTTCCTAAGGAGGTATTCGAACAGTCGATGATCAGCCTGGATGCGTGAGCGTCTGGAGCTTCGTGATCTCTTCGGCTTGATAGCTTTTCCAAGAGGCTCTCGGTGCCTTTTTATAGTGCAAAGCCAGAATCTTTTGCTTCAAAAGTTGGTAAAATATAGCAGAGAATCATGCCCCAAAATCTTTCCTTCCAACTCCATAATATTGCGGCGGATCCGCGGCCAAAGGAGGGGTATGGCCGCGGATCCGCGGCCAATGGGTGAGATCTCTTGATCATTTTTCTTGTGCTTGCATCTTGTGACATGTGTCAATCCTAGGAACCTTCAGAATTCAGAAATCTTCTCTCGGTTGCTTCCAGACTTGGTCTCCAAGTTTTGCTTCTTAATTTGGCAAGTTTTCTTCAACAAATTGATTTGTTTGATAAATTCTGCATAACAACTTGGAAAATTCTGCACAATAATCTCAAATAATATTTAGTAGACTTAGTTCTACTAGGATTTGGTCAATAGATTTATTTGCATATATTTTTCTACCAAATACTAATTAAAATATATTAACACATGGAAAATAATGTTTTTACACATAAACCCTCATATGTATAATATATCATAATAAAGTCCTTTTTTAATATGAAAATGGTAGGAAAAATGTAATACAAATGTGCAGTTTTATCAACTGAATAGGTCACTCCCGGTGAAGGGATCTCGGCTCTTTTCTCATCGAATGAGGTGTTGGATATTCATCAAGGAATACCACTATGCAAAGCAAAAACTAGAGCTACCCTTTTTTGAAATTTGATTCTACAACATTTTTAGGTTTTTTCCTTTCATTAATCTCATTAATGAAGTCCCATCATTTAATGTCTCCTAAACATCACAGAAAAGTGAAACGAAAATAGAACGTACGTTTATGCCACCCGCATTCGCCACTAGGCCCCGTCATGCACCGTTAGGTTACTTAACTACCGGCAGAGCGAGGGCTGGACTAGCACGGGTGCAAAACATAAGCAACGTTTATTATATATCATATATATAATATAACATTCGTCTCACGCAATTATATGATCAAATCACAGAACTAAGAAGCAGAAGCAACATATGAAATATTGGATATACTAGAATTTCCGTGTTTTAAATTTAGCCAATAATGTAAAACACGGATTCCACAGTCATGATGAATAGACAAACCCACATCCCATAGACCCCTACAAGAGCAACAAGTAACTCTAACAATTCTAAAGTTAGGAGACCCGGTCTCAACTCCTTGAGATGGTCTCCCACTGGACTCTAGAACCCGGTTACTTGTGCTCCCCACCTTGGGTTTCTTCTAATGCGGAAAAATAAATAATATACAACAGTGGTGATATCATCCTCAACCCGGATGTAGCCCAATAAAAGAATATTCCATACAGATTTTACATGAATGAAAATAAAAACTCTCATCTTACATAAAAAAAAACCCGGCTATTCAATCACAACGATCCAATAAAACATATCAACGACACATAATATTGTTGCGCCACGGCAGCGCCCCGGCCGTCTATCCGAGGCCAAAATGCGGAATCAAAATTTTCTTAACTTTAAACCGGCGCTACCGCGGACAATATACCCGGATCGTAACCATTAACCGATACTAGCTAACAAGAGAAAGGGTGAGAGATATACCGAGTGATCCGAGTCCTCCGGTCTTCTCGTCGTCGTCCCGATCTTCCGCGGAAACTCCGGTCATCGCATCCTTGCCGGAAGGGCACCACATCGTCTGCATCTTTTACGGGCTCCCACCTCAATGCCGAGGCAACTCGGGCACGAAGCTGCTAGTCGACGTGCCCAAGGTTTGCTGTAGAATGTGTAGTGTAGAAACTTTGTCTCTTGAAGTTTATGTAGTTGCCATTGATGGATGGAGGAAGAGGTAAAGAAAATTGGTGCTTTCAATTTTCTAGCAAGAAGAAGATGAGATGAAGAATTCCTCACATAACAAAAATGAACTCTCTCATTCTTTTTCTCTCAAGTGAAGCCTCTCTTCATCTTGTGAGAATGGTGGAGGAAAGAAGAATCAATCCATAACAAGAAGGGAGGTGAGTGTAGGAGATGCAAAAGGGTGACCACATCAAAAGTAAGCTTCACATCAAAAGGTAATGATCATTCTCTCAAATCAATTTCTAATCACTTCTAATCTCAAAAAGCAAGCCATCATGAAAAGCAAAGATGCTTAATCTTTCATAATGCCACAAATACAAAGAACCCCTCCACAAATGGTTATTTGCAAACTTGCAAATAACCCCCCTCCATCGGAAAAGTCCGGCCGGGAAAGAACAAAGAAAAAACCGGCCGGAACGGAATGCAAACTGGCAACTCCAGAAAACTGATCCCGTAATAAATTACAGGAAAACCCTGATACTGTGCATACACACCCGCATCTGTATTCCGACCGGATACAAATGCAATGAGACAAAATCTACACTGTACTAAACTAGGATCCGACTTAAACCAAAGCCGGCTAGTAATATCCGTCCGATCCTGATCCGTGCAATACCGCACGTATCAGATCGAACCCTGCCATATATCCATACGGCCACTAGTACAAACCGTCCGATCCTGATCCGTGCAATACCGCACGTATCTGATTGGACCCTGCCATATCTCCATACAGCCTCTACAGCGTTTCGCCCGAAAGCTTGAGTAACTGAAAGTGTGGTGGACTCTAAAGACTCGTCAATACTATGGCTGTGGATTTAACCACTAGCACGTCAGAGGTATAAGCCAATACGTGACGGGCCACCAGCTATTGACCAAAAGGGACGTCGATGAGCGAACTCATCCTGACACCCTACTGAGCCTGTCAGTGACAATATCCGTACAGTCCGGTCCGTTCGTCTATGAGCATCGCATGTCGGGCCTAGGGGGTTGGTAAAAGTCAGACCCCCAAAAGCGGTACAAGTCGTGTCGGAGTGTAGCCCAGAACACCCTGAGATACTACTGGAATACCTACCAGTAAATCTCCTGCCTCGGCCGAGGGCTTTGTGTAATGGCTCTCCTAGACACAGCGCGACCTCACCCCCAATACCGGGAGAGACGAACCCCTGCAGATCCGCTCACTGCCTCCATGTGGCTCGGGACTGTACCCAACTAAAACCTGTTTGCACGACTCCTTTGAGCCGTGGTAGAGTAGTAATCAAAGCACGGTGGGAACTCACACGAGACAAATGACGTCGATGAACTAACCTGTACACATGTCACCAGGGAACTGCTATCTGACGTCTGGTATAACCCCAACTAGCAGGTTCCCGGCGAGTCCTGTCCGGTGTACTCATAACCCAATGAGCACCTGTATACATCTTAGGTGAACCAACTGACACCAGTGGCTTGTGAGACCGGCCACCGCCCCTCATCGGGGTCTCGACTGTATACACTAGTCTACTCTGGAGTATCGATGCCCTGTCTCGAAACTCCCACGACTAGGGACCTTTTAAGGATGTGCTTATAGACTGCCAGCTCTCACGTATATGATCGCCCTCATACTGCTGGCAGTCAAGCAAGAATCCTAGGGGCTCTATCAACGTGTAATAGCGACATGTCAGGTCACCTAAAGCAGTACACGATGATAAAGGTAAACCAGATAGCATACTATCATCTTGAGTAAGACTGTCCTATCGGGATAGGTCCTCCCTCAATCATTGCAATCACGTGCCTGTGATCCAATAATTGACTCTGAGGGCACTATCTCCAACAATCTCCCACTTCCACTCAAGGCTAATTATTGCGATGTCGCATACTCACAGCCCGTGTGATACCGAACACCCAACTCCTCTACAATTCAGTCTCACAAAGCTCGTTTGCGAAACTATTGCGTTCGAGGAATAGCCTCAGTGAGTGGATCCGCTGTGAAGTTTCTTTCTATGTCTCTCTATATCTCAAGTTCGCAGAGAAAGCCATCTCCCGAAATGAGCAATACCTGTCTTAGAGTATGTCTGGATATCTGATGGGACCTAGCTCATAAATGAACTCCAAATCCAAACTTCTTAGACTGTATCGAAAACTGAACTTAATCAGTATCCAGCGCCATGCCTCCCTCAGTATTGCCTTGGACCACCTGTCCAAAATACTGCCCCTTGTCCGAAGGAGAAAATATAACTCTGACAACCTCCTTGTCGTCCATGTCACCTTGGAAGCCTGGAATGATAACTGTCTCCCAAATGAGGCTGTCGTTATCATATCCCTAGAACATCCACTTATGTTCTAAAACTGCTTCCGACTATTTCTCCAGGATTGGGTCAATATCAAATTATTGCATCTAGTGCAAGAACAACATCTGGTGTGGTACTTGACATCTCATGATTGACTCAATTGCCTAAGCAAGTGATCTGCCAATCATGCACATCCCTCTCTACTTTAGTCTATAAGACACCTTTAGAGAGGGTGACTCCATCACCTGCAGGTACACTACCATGCCAGGAGTCGTCCATTCTAAGTACTCATAGAATGCTGTCAAGGTACCCAGATTAGGAAACCACCCAAATCTGGATCTAAAACTATAGATCTAGTAACCAGAATGTCTGATATAATATCCAAGTCCTGTGTGGAGAAACCATTGTGTGACAACCAAAGTATAACCGATCGTAGTATAGGAATATCACTTCCTACTCTGTGTATGTCATCCAAATACCAGGCATCACACCCTACTACCTCCTTAGCAGATCCATCCCCTATTCTGATGAAGTCAACCTATGACTTCACATCAGAAATAGATGATCTATCTCCGTTATTTCTGCTTCAGTCTGTAAATAGACATAAGCCAACTGTCCACCAATGCTTCCGCTGCTCCCACTGACTACGACAACCCTCTGGCAGAGTCATATAGACGTACACTTCTAAAGCCAGTTTAGAATGACGCTATACTCATCCTCATGCCGGGTTTCACAGTCTGGAACAACAGCAATGGCAAGTCTGGGTAAACAAGAACCTCCCTGCCACCGTCCTTGAGCATACCGAAGTACCTCTCGGGTGCCTGAGGTTACCCACCATATCTGCGGAGTGGCTAATGGAATGTCAAACCAGATTGAATCTTTAGGTTCCCATCAAATTTTCAGTAATCGTTTGCGGTTCTGGAATCACTTCCAGTTCTACCATACTCCCACTGCTGTTTTCTGAAAAAATCCATTTTTATTAAAACTGTGGCGAGTCAAGAACAATATTACTATTGATCTTCCAGATGGTAGAAAATCAACCCTCGTCATAGCCTGGGTCAACCCACAAACAGCCATTACAGAAACATGCCTTGAGTTATCCGGAGTCTGGTTTTAAGCATAAGCCGGACAACTCCCCGTACCTTAACATCGTTAAGATATGAACTGTTCTATATCCAATATAGAACCAGAGGCACTGATTTAATTGAACCAGATTCAAATCATGCAGCTGTCTCCAGTGCATGTCAACTAAATGGAGAGAGGCCGATCAGCGTTACTCAAATTAGGAATGCTTCCAATTATGAGTAACCTGAAAAAGAAGCAAGTTCTCTTAATCATCATTATCAACTGAATACCATACACAAGTATCTACATCTTCGATCACTTTGAAAAATCCCGATACTTGCAATACCTGGTTCTCTACTTTATTCAAATACCTATAACTTCTCAAAATTCGGACCCTGTGTTTCCACGAAACACTTGTCTAAAAACTAGAGAAGTCATAAGTAAACCGAATATAGTACGAGGACCAACCCCTCTGTCCTGATGGAGCCTGGACAACATACAATACTCTGTATAAGTCCCTTGAGTATGATAACTCTTTCACTGTGTGTCGTAGGTTGAAAACTGTACTTATGGTTAAGAAGAATTACACCGCTGTTTAATGCTCCCTACCTAACCATCCACTGATATAGGTAAATGTCATCGACATAATATCAAAAGGTATATCTCACTCTATGAAAAATAGACGTACAGATATATTAATTTGAAATTGGTGCACAACAGCGGATATTCAAAACCAAATATTTGCCGACCGGCAAACAGCCCAGGTGATCTCCTCAAATATCACCGATTACAACGAATCCCGATATAATGAGGATGGTCACCTAATTCCCAATAACTTACTCCCACTCATCATCTGTAAAACCATACAGATGTGAAAATCCAACCTGGTAAATACATACCCTGGAGCAAGTGTCTAATCGGGAAATCAGTTTTCTTTTAACAGTACACAGTTGAACTGAAACATTGAAATGTTTCGATGGGGTATCCTGGTATTCCTAGTAATGCCTCTACCATTATCCAGATTCACAACTGTAACCGTATATCTCTTTGCCATCTGTCCAAATCCCTTTATATGTCTTTAGTCATTACCTTCTGCACACCTCTTTAGGCCAAATGGTTTTCTTTCTTCCCTACCGTTCGGCACCAGCCTATGGTTTGGAAGAAGACTATCCAATAAGCATAATGGGTGTACTGTCCTAATCCTAGGAGCACTCGCAATGCGAGAGAAGGTGAAGATAAAAGACAACCGAATAAACCTTATTCCTATTTCTCCTGAACCAGAATCCATCCCCGAACTGGAACAAGTTCCTATCGAGTTCGTATATAACCATACGATGGAGTATCTAATAAACTGTGGGTCTTCGTAGTGATACGGAGTGTCCTGGAGAAATACAAAGGTGATTTAGGATTGGCGAAGAAGTACTTGGTTTCGTCGTGAATAGCAGTCGCAATTTACTTTGCCCTCTTACTAATCCCTTTCTTTGTCTTATCTTAATACCTTCTGTACACCATCGTTATGCTAATTGGTTTTCTTCCTTCCCCACCATTCGGCACCAGCCTAAGATTTGGAAGAAGACTATCCAATTTGCATAATAGATGTACTATCTCCTAAACCAAGGAGTACCCGTATCCAGGGAGAAGGTAAAAGGAAAAGACAACTGAATAGTCCTATTCGTTTTCTCCAGAACTGGAAACCATCCTCGAATTCCTCCGAATTCGTATATAACCATACGATGGTTTTGTCCAATGGAAGTGGACGTTCGTAGTAATACGGGGTGTCCTGGAGAAAAGAGTAAAAGTAGGAGTGGCAATGTGGTTTGCAACTCTGACAATCCAAAAGCCAGTGTTAAGAAGGTTCGGTCAACTTGGTCACTGAGTCATAGTCTAGGGTCGGGTCATTGGTCGCTGCCAAAGAGAGAGAGAAAAGAAACACTCAGCGTGCACTCTAGCCTAGATCAGAATGGTTATCACTTTATCTAATCTGGAAACCTCCCACTGTAATGTCAAATTCTTCTCCAAACCTGAAAGAAGAATTAGTCGGGATCACCCGAGGAGTAAACCAACTCATCAGTGGGAATCGGGATCCAACTATCATTGCATGATAACGTGACGGAATCCACTCACGTCATCACACTCCAGAAGGTATGCGCATGCCTGGCAAGTTTCAGTTTCTTTAGAAACTCCCGATGAGATTTTTACCCTTAGGACTCAAGTGACCTTGACGGAGTCAACAAATCAAAGAGTCCTAGTCAAGTTCAACCCGTCATTATCTGGATTGCATTAAACCCACCCGTACGTGCCCTTGACGGAGTCAACAAGGCCGCACGACTGTCCTAACCAATCCCATTTATGTAACAAACAAGCACCACTTAGCTACCGTACACTACGCCTTGACGGAGTCAACAAACGCAGCACGAATACTAAATAATACCCATAAGAAATGACGGAGGGCTACGACTGGTTTTTGGCGAAAAACCTTTAACGTAATGAACTTGATATCGTTGAAGGAACTGCATAGTTTTTATAAAAATAAAGTGACGAAAACCTTTGCTAAAGAGGTCACTCCCGGTGAAGGGATCTCGGCTCTTTCCCCGTAGAATGAGGTGCAGGATATTCCAACTGAATACCACGATGCAAAGCAAAAGTAATCGGCTATAGTGAAGTTATTGCCCTGACGCAAACTTTTGTCCAAGGGGTCACTCCCGGTGAAGGGATCTCGGCCCTTGCCTCGTCGACTGAGGTGCTGGATATTCATAACCGAATATCACTGTGCAAAACAAAAGAGAACGTCCTTGCAATAACAGCTTTTTGAAAAATGTTCCAACAACATCAGAATAGGTTTGTTTAGCTTGCATTGATTCGAATCAACGCAGTCCCATCAATTGATCACACCAATAAAGAACGAAAATAATGATGTACGTATATGCCATCCGCATTCGCCACTGGGTCCCGTCATCACCCGTTAGGTTACTTAACTAACGACAGAGCGGGGACTGGACTAGCACGGATGCAAAATATATACAACATCTACTAGTATATATATCAATATATAATATTTCGCTCAAGGCGTGATAAAATGCAACATCACAGAAATGTACAGCATCACAGAACAATACAGATATATGGGATCCCCGGGTTTCATAGAGCCGCTGCTGAAACCCGACGTTCCCCTGGTCGTGTGGATAGCCTGTGCAATGAAATCCTAGACCCCTACGGGCGTGGCAAGTCACCCGCCAAAACCTGAAGCGAGGCAGCCCCCTTCAGCACCGTGAATGGACCACCCAGCACTTCATGGAATCCGGTAACTTGGGCACCCCTCCTGGGTCAACCTGTACTCCCTACGAGTGCGGCGAATAGCCCGCCAATCCTCGAGTGAAGCCCCCTCCGTCTCAATGCCATGAGATGCGGGCCCGTTGCCCTCTAGAACCCGGCTATCCGTGCACCCCTCCACGGGGTAATCCTAGTACAGAAAGTAAAATATACATACAACGGGTACATCGACCACAACCAGGTCGTGCCCCAAAAGAATAATACAAACAGGCAGTGACGGCAGTCCACATGTCGGACGCTCGCCCCGCAACATCAAATGTACATATAAAACAAAATGGTACTAACATTGCATCCAGGCTATCCGCACGACCGATCCGCAACATCACAGCAAAATCACAAGACATCAACGTGAATGTCACGTTCGCAAATCCGTCCAACCGGGCTATAGCAGTTAGACAGGATTTACCGATCAAGTGACATTCACGGTCGCAGATATAATGTAAATACTGTGAGCCAATGTGTTTAAAATATCCGATCGATCAAAATTACCAAGTGGGCCCCCAAGTACTTACTGTAGCACTTACTGTAGCACACACAGAAAATCTGGGCCCAAACAAAGTATACCAAAACCCCTATCTTAAGCCCACAAGCCCACTGCAAAGAAATGACAACATGAACCCACATTCCTGCGGCGGAACCGCGGCCAAATGGGGGTCAAGGCCGCGGTTCCGCGGTCGTACGGAAAGATCATGGCACCAAATTTTTCCAGTGTTCTTACGACTATCAGTACATCAGTTTTCCACAACCGGAAAAATTTTTAGAGCCCGGAAAAAAAAACGACAGAAAACTGATGTGAAGAAAACGCGGTTTTGGAATTTTTGTTCGATCGGAAAAGTAAAACACACTTGAACAAGCTAGACTAGGTTAATGGCGTGGCTCTGATACCATGTTGCGCCACGGCAGCGCCCCGGCCGTCTATCCGAGGCCAAAATGCGGAATCAAAATTTTCTTAACTTTAAACCGGCGCTACCGCGGACAATATACCCGGATCGTAACCATTAACCGATACTAGCTAACAAGAGAAAGGGTGAGAGATATACCGAGTGATCCGAGTCCTCCGGTCTTCTCGTCGTCGTCCCGATCTCCCGCGGAAACTCCGGTCGTCGCATCCTTACCGGAAGGGCACCACATCGTCTGCATCTTTTACGGGCTCCCACCTCAATGCCGAGGCAACTCGGGCACGAAGCTGGCTAGTCGACGTGCCCAAGGTTTGCTATAGAATGTGTAGTGTAGAAACTTTGTCTTTTGAAGTTTATGTAGTTGCCATTGATGGATGGAGGAAGAGGTAAAGAAAATTGGTGCTTTCAATTTTCTAGCAAGAAGAAGATGAGATGAAGAATTCCTCACATAACAAAAATGAACTCTCTCATTCTTTTTCTCTCAAGTGAAGCCTCTCTTCATCTTGTAAGAATGGTGGAGGAAAGAAGAATCAATCCATAACAAGAAGGGAGGTGAGTGTAGGAGATGCAAAAGGGTGACCACATCAAAAGTAAGCTTCACATCAAAAGGTAATGATCATTCTCTCAAATCAATTTCTAATCACTTCTAATCTCAAAAAGCAAGCCATCATGAGAAGCAAAGATGCTTAATCTTTCATAATACCACAAATACAAGGAACCCCTCCACAAATGGTTATTTGCAAACTTGCAAATAACCCCCCCTCCATCGGAAAAGTCCGGCCGGGAAAGAACAAAGAAAAAACCGGCCGGAACGGAATGCAAACTGGCAACTCCAGAAAACTGGTCCCGTAATAAATTACAGGAAAACCCTGATACTGTGCATACACACCCGCATCTGTATTCCTACCGGATACAAATGCAATGAGACAAAATCTACACTGTACTAAACTAGGATCCGGCTTAAACCAAAGCCGGCTAGTAATATCCGTCCGATCCTGATCCGTGCAATACCGCACGTATCAGATCGAACCCTGCCATATATCCATACGGCCACTAGTACAAACCGTCCGATCCTGATCCGTGCAATACCGCACGTATCTGATCGGACCCTGCCATATCTCCATACAGCCTCTACAGCGTTTCGCCCGAAAGCTTGAGTAACTGAAAGTGTGGTGGACTCTAAAGACTCGTCAATACTATGGCTGTGGATTTAACCACTAGCACGTCAGAGGTATAAGCCAATACGTGACGGGCCACCAGCTATTGACCAAAAGGGACGTCGATGAGCGAACTCATCCTGACACCCTACTGAGCCTGTCAGTGACAATATCCGTACAGTCCGGTCCGTTCGTCTATGAGCATCGCATGTCGGGCCTAGGGGGTTGGTAAAAGTCAGACCCCCAAAAGCGGTACAAGTCGTGTCGGAGTGTAGCCCAGAACACCCTGAGATACTACTGGAATACCTACCAGTAAATCTCCTGCCTCGGCCGAGGGCTTTGTGTAATGGCTCTCCTAGACACAGCGCGACCTCACCCCCAATACCGGGAGAGACGAACCCCTGCAGATCCGCTCACTGCCTCCATGTGGCTCGGGACTGTACCCAACTAAAACCTGTTTGCACGACTCCTTTGAGCCGTGGTAGGGTAGTAATCAAAGAACAGTGGGAACTCACACGAGACAAATGACGATCTCAGGTCGTTGAACTAACCTGTACACATGTCACCAGGGAACTGCTATCTGACGTCTGGTATAACCCCAACTAGCAGGTTCCCGGCGAGTCCTGTCCGGTGTACTCATAACCCAATGAGCACCTGTATACATCTTAGGTGAACCAACTGACACCAGTGGCTTGTGAGACCGGCCACCACCCCTCATCGGGGTCTCGACTGTATACACTAGTCTACTCTGGAGTATCGATGCCCTGTCTCGAAACTCCCACGACTAGGGACCTTTTAAGGATGTGCTTATAGACTGCCAGCTCTCACGTATATGATCGCCCTCATACTGCTGGCAGTCAAGCAAGAATCCTAGGGGCTCTATCAACGTGTAATAGCGACATGTCAGGTCACCTAAAGCAGTACACGATGATAAAGGTAAACCAGATAGCATACTATCATCTTGAGTAAGACTGTCCTATCGGGATAGGTCCTCCCTCAATCATTGCAATCACGTGCCTGTGATCCAATAATTGACTCTGAGGGCACTATCTCCAACAAATATTACATATCATCAACGTAAGAAAATACGCGTATCCCAAATTCCGTTGACATATAGAAACGAGATTTGGGATACCACACGTATTACACTAACGGTCGCAGAAAAGAAATGTTAAAACTGCAATAATTAGAATCTGCATATTCTTAGACATCATAAAACCGGAATATCTCATATTCCGAATTTCATGCTTAACTCTATAAACCTCGCATTTTAGTCTCATATCAAAAACTCTTTTCAATAATTTAGTCGGGTAATTCAACAAGATTCCCAACTACCCGATCGAACACGCGTCGGAAACTATAGTAGATGGCCGCATCCCCGATGCCGTCGACCAAGTGCACTTAGGCAGAACACCGTGGCCGCGAGCACCCGAGTGGGTGCTATTGGCAACGGGGTTCTCCTACAGTCACTTGGTTGGAGCAATGGGGCGAGGCTATCTAGTAAAGTTATTCGGCGAGTATTCGCGTACGATACGCGATTGCGATGGAGTTTCGATCCGAAATGAAACTTCGTGGCAATCGATCTACCGAGACTAAAACGCTAGATTTATAAACACTAACTAGTTTTCACAAAACCAATTAAATATGGATCCTTACTACTGCATCCATATCAAACTAAAACCCAAAACGATGCAATAATTACGATTACGAAACACTCTGTATTAGCCCCAATAATACTGTTAACATCACATGCAAACTGGGCTAATCAAACAATACCTGAAACCCCAAAATTAAGCCACTGGAACACCAAAAAATTTCGAGCCGAAAATTAGCAAAGGGACCGGCGAGGCCGGGTAATATGGGCATTTCACCGGGTCAATGGTGGTATTTTGGCCTCGAATTTCTCCAGTGTTCAAGTTGCATCATATACAACATTCTGCAGTTGCTTAAAAAAATTTTGCAGATCATTTGAAAATCGACAGAAACGTGATTTTGGGTTCGGGTGTTACGGAGTTTTTCGGTTTCGTGATTCTAATTACATCGTCTAATTTTCTAGTTTAGGTTCTGATACCATGAAAGTCTACTCTAACACCACAATGAGATCCAAGTGACAGCAAGCATGCCAAATTCAAATTTTTATAGGTGCTAAGCTAGACTAAACAAGATCGTTAACTAGTTGATTAGGGTTTTAGGTTTGATATCAACTAAACTATATAAAAGTGAAGATGGCCATACCCTCGTAGATCGAGTCCTTCACTTCACATGCTCTGTGTAATAGTCCCGCGACTCCACTAGGCTCCACTTGAGAGTTTGGACGAGCTTCCTCCGATGACCTTCATGCCGAAGATGACCACGCGAAGTCCCTCCAACTCAAGCTACCTCTACACTAAACTCTTTAGCGTAGGAAATATGCTACACTTGATCGCTAGTCAAGAGTAGGATGGTGAAGTAGGGGATTTGAGGCTCACTAATATGTGTTCAAGCTTCATGATTCACATCACATGTGAGGGTTGAAGCTTGAACCATGGTGGAATGAAGAAATGGAAGAAGATGAGAGCAAGAGAGCAAGCCATCAAAAATGGCTAAGTGTTGGAATGAAAATCAAGTGAATGAATGGCAACCCTTAACCCCCACTCATTCAAGCATGGAAATTAGCAATATAAAATTGCAACCATGCTTAAATAGTGAGTCGAGATGAATAAAATAACATAAAAGCCATACTTGAAACCATACTCTCATTTTCCACCCCATTTCTATTTTTCTCAAAAATAGAAATTCAAGCCATGCTTCATTATATATATATATATATATATATATATATATATATATATATATATATATATATATATTATGAAGAATAATTAGTGAGTTAATGATATTAGTTAAGATATAATTATATCACATATAATATATATCACATTATTAAATCAACACTTGATTTAATAATCCGGTTATATCATATATGACCGACTAATATCATTTATATGAGTATCACATTATCAAATCAACACTTGATTCGATAATCTGGTTATATCACATATAACCTAACTTGATAACAGATAACTGCCAGATTACAATACAGTATCACATACACGTATTTAATCAGGCCCACACGCATAACACATATGTGTCCTACTTCATTTCGCTTGAACTAGAGAACTTATGTGTGGGACTCTAAAGACTCGTCAATACGCCAGCAGTAGGTGATGATCACATCAGTCACCTACAAGCCGTCAGAGGTATTAGCTGGACGTAACGGCCACCCGGGTATTGAGCGATATGAAGATCAACAAGCAAGCTTGTCCATACTCTCCATGAAGCCTATCAGTAACACGACCGTACAGTCTGGTCTCTTCTTCTGATATGTCGCATATCATGTTTAGGGGTGGTAAACGTCAGACCCCAGTAACGTGATAAGTCATGCCGATGTCTGGCCTATAACGGTTCGAGAAACTACTGATAACTCTTATCAGTAAATCTCGGCAGCAGCCCTGGCCAGGGACTTCCAGTTATAGCCAATCGAGCATAGCGCAACATCAACCCCCAATACCGGAAGAGACGAAACCCCACATATCGCTCATTGCCTCCATGTGACTCGGGACTGTACCAAAAATCCACCTGTTTGCACAACTCCTCTTGAGCGTGGTAAGGAGGAAATCAAAGCACAGTGGGAGATACACAAGACTCTATGACAATCTCAGGTCTACAGACTAACCTGTACCGGTGTCACCAGAGGACTGCTATCTGACGATAGGTATACTACCAACTAGGAGTCCTCGGCGAGTCTGTTCGGTGTACCCATTCTCCAATGAGCACATGTGTACAATCTTTGATATTACACACCAATGGTTGTGGGATCAATCATCGCCCTCTAAGGGACAATAAACGTACACACTAGTCTACTCTGGAATATCGATGCCCTAGTCTCGATCTTCCCTCGACCAGGAACTGATTAAAGGATGTACTTTTGGACCACCCTGGCCCCACTAGTATGATCTCATTATAATCCTGGTAGTCAAGTACATATCCTTAGGGCTTTATCAATATGTAAGAGACAGACAGTATAAATACCAGTTTACATATTAAGTTAAAGGTAACCTGATAGCATACTATCATGTCGAGCAAGAAAGTCCTCTATATATATGTCCAAGCATCCACTATATCAACAATAATGACCTCTAGGGCATACATATTCCTAACAGGTCTCCTCTCGTATACATTGGCATATTCTGTACCAAGCTACAAACAACTGTGTTAGCATAACAATCAAATATTATACCAGTTACATCCTCTTATCTGTCTATTTTATTTCTATATCTCTTTAGGACTTACCGAGCGATTGTTCGCTGACGACATTCCTGTTTCTCTTCTTTCTTTAGAATGTTGTCAGGAGGACCCGACTCTGAGGAGTTCGAGACCAACCAGGAGCAATTGGAGCAGACCACTGAGCAGCACGACCACTAGGCTTTACTTGTACTCACTTTTCTTTCAGTTCATGCCATTGTTTAGGTATTGCTTTCCATTCTTGTATTTACATTTTCAGTTGTATTGTAAAGAAATGTTTAATCAATAAAAGTTGTTGTTCATTTATATTTTATGTCTTCTTGTGTATATTTACATTATATTGCTTAGTTACGCTTAGCGTGTTTACTTCTGAGTAAATACGTAGCGGTCCAGTCACGTCTTCTTACCGTACACTGAGAAGCGGGGCATGACAGATACGTTAGTCTTGTTTGAGAATAAGATCAACTTAACAACATTTTAGGATCATTTTTACTTGATATCCAGCAAAAAAGTATTTGGGCTCAGCTGCAAGAAAACTTCAGAGACTCGGCCAATTTGGGCTTAGTCTACTTAGTCTTTTTTTTATTCAAAAGTGCTAAGCACTTATCTGGGCTCTATTTGTTCAGCCTTTTGTTTTTATATAAAAGTGCTAAGCACTTATTTGATCTCTGATGCTCACATATATGTCATGTGAAGCATTCAGTCATGGGCGCTGCCCAACAAATGTTGAACACTTTAGTCATTTTGACTAAATGTGAAATGCTAAGCACTTCTTATGGCGTTCACGTGAGGTGCACGTGCGGCGCTGGGCGCTACCCAATTAGTGCTAAGCACTCAGCCGTTTTGGCTACATATGAAGTGCTAAGCACTTTTTATATGGTGCCCACGTGAGGAGCACGTGCGGCGCTGGGCGCTGCCCAATCAGTGCTAAGCACTTAGCTATCTTCGGATGTATATGGAGTGCTGAGCACTTTATTCAGCGCCCACGTGTATTTCATGTGAGGCGCTGGCATTCTATTTTGAGCATCCGCGTGTTTTTCATGTGAGACACTAGGCGCCGTTAAAAGGGGCGCCCACATGGGAAGCACGTGAGGCGCTAGTCTTCTTTTTTTTAACGAGATTTAATCTCTGTCGATATTTTCAGAGAGGTTAAACCTCTGTCAATGGTATTTTGACCATTAATGCTCGCCAAGATCACTATTTTTGAGAATTTCGGGTTGAGTTTTTAAAGAACTAAGTTCTTAATTTGAAGGAACTGAGTTTCTGGAGCATTATGGACTCCATCTTCTTTCTTTTTAAATTTGTTCTTCCCTAAATATTTGATTCTCAAGAACAAGATCTTCCCGATGAGAATTAAATTCTCAACTTATGGGAGACTTGACTTGTGGATCTCAGATCCAGAGAAAAAACTAAATTCTTTTAAAAGGGTTAAACCCTTAGATGTGATATTATAGGCAAAGGAGATATTTTGATCTCTTTTTATTTTACCTAGGGTTTTGAGAAGGAAGATCTTCTTCTTTGAGAATTGAATTCTCTATTCTTTTTTAGAGCTCACTGTATTTTTGCAGAAGCTTATAGGGTTTTTTTCTCTATCCGTTTATCTCTGTGTGTGAGACTTGAAGTCTCGGGTCCTTTATATAGTGAAGGCAGACTGTTAATTGGTTTTGAGAAAATCTTTCATTGAGAGATTCCAATTGATTAAATTGGTCTCAAAATTGATTTAAGGGATTTTATCCACCGTTGGATTTTTGATCCAAGGACTTCTGTTTTTACAGAATATATTGTTCTTGTTTTTAAAAAGATTAGGGAAATATTTTCCCATATACAGAACTTACTCTGTCAAGTGGTGATTTTTTAATCACCATTGGATTTTTAATCCAAGAATTCTCTGTTTTACAGAGAGCAATCTTTTTTTTTGGAAAGATTGAGGGAATATATTCCCAAAATAGAATTTTATTCTATTATTGGATCATTGATCCAACCGAGAGTATTTTTCTTATTTAGAAAGATTTGGGAGATATTTTCTCATAATAGAACTATATTTTGATGATTTATCATCTTCGTTGGATCTTTGATTCAACGGCTCTGTTTAACAGAGAGTAGAATTTAATTCTATCTGGGCACCAGCGCTCATGTGTTGTGCACATGGGTGCGACTTAAGAATTTAATTCTTATGATGGGTATTCATGTGCTTTGCACATTGGCGCCCGCGTGATGAGCACGTGCGGCGCCATATAAGAATTTAATTCTTATTCAGAAAGTGCATCTGTGCTTTGCATATTGGCGCCGGTGTGAGGAGCACATGCGGCGCCGTATAAGAATTTAATTCTTACCCAGAAGCTTTTCTAAGCTTTGCACATTGGCGTTGACGCCTTCGTGAGAAGCACGTGGGGTGCTGCCCCATTAAATTTCAACGGAGTTTTGCTCTTTTAATATGTTTAAATATTGGGGAAACAACCTGCAGGAACCTTTTCTTCTCCAGTTGTGACATATGATACACGGCATTGGAAAGTACAAACTTGCCTGGTTTACCCGCTGTCGGTTTAAGATGCAATTCACTTCTAATTTCCCGGTCTTGAAGATCTATCTGTGCACGGAGATTGTCTTTCGATTTTCCGTCTTTACAAAAAAATAAATTGAGTACGTGCCCGGATACTCCCTTCTCTATATGCATGACGTCCAAACAATGACGCACTAAATTTGTTGACCAGTACGGAAGCTCGTAGAAAATGCTTAATTTGTTCCAGTATGGTGGTTTGTCCTGTTTTGCCGGATCTATCCCGAAAGTCACGTTATTGTAACCATCCCGCTCAGCAATCACGTTCTCTCCGGACAATGTGGCTGGAGGCCCAAGAAGCTCCTGATGACCATCAAAGTGAGTATTGTCTAACACGTAAGGATGGTCTAGTAGCAGGAAATGCCGATGGCCGCAATAACAAATCTTCCTACTAAAATCCAACCATTTCGATGTTGTATCTTAATGGCAGTAAGGACGTGCTTTCTGACCATGTACGGATCAACCTGATAGCATTCCATACGCAGGAAAATAATTAATTATCCACATTAAATCCGCACGCATCGTAAAAGTTGTATCTTTATTTGCATTGTAAATCTCTACACTATCAATGAATAAAGATTTTAATTCATCGATCAGAGGTCAGAGATAGACGTCGATATTATTTCCCAGTGAGTATGGTCCGTCAATAAGAAGAGCCATCATAAAGTAGGATTGATCCATACCCAACCAAGACGACAGATTATAAACCATCATTACAACGGACCATGTGTAGTGACTTCCAACCATATAGTTGAATGGACAGAAGCCATCATAAGCCAGTCCGAGCCTGACATTATGAGGATCACTATTGAATATTTGGTGCCTCCTATCGAAGTCCTTTCATGCCGGTGAATCTCTTGGATGACTCATTTTTCTATCTTCGCTTGGAGCAGTACGGTGATGCCAATTTATTACCTCGGTTGTTTTCTTGCACACGAATATCCTCTGCAGTCTCTGTGTTATGGGAAAGTATCGTGCTATCTTAACAAATATATCGGGCTTCTTATCAGATTCTTTCGGCTTATACCTGGTGTCTCCATATGTTTGACACTCTTTCAAATCTGAATTCTCTTTCCGGTACAACACGCAATCTTTGAGACATGCATGAATTTTCTCACAGTTAAGACTCAAATCAGACATTATCTTCTGGGCTTCGTACCAGCTCTCGGGCACGTTATTTTCCGGGGGATTAGAATCTTTCAGGAACTTCAAAAGTATCGTGAATGACTTGTTGCTCCATCTATTTAGACACTTAATATGTAAAAGTTGGACAAACCATGATAGTGTGGAATACTTTGCATTCTCATAAATTGGTCTTCTAGCATCATTCATGAACTTTTCATAATTATCCGCACGCGGTCCTTGACCGGAAAGAATGTCTTCTTCGGTAGGATTACTATCACCAAGGGCAGCCTCTACCATATCCTCCATTTCTTCTCTTGAAGACAAGTTATCTTCTTCTTCCGCCGCATTACCGGCTTCTCTTTCTTCTTCCGTCGCATTACCGGCTTCTCTTTCTTCTTCCGTCGCATTACCGTCTTCTTCTTGTCCTATCCCGTGATATAGCCGGGTTGTATAAAATTTAGTAAAACCATGTTTAACGATATAAAACTCTACGATTTCTACTTTCTGCTAAAACTTATTCCCACATCTATCGCACGGATAGAGAATCTTGTTTAACATGATCTTATTATGTATGCGTGCAAATTCAAGGAAAGCAGCAGCTCCTGCAACAAACTTAGATTGCATACGTTGTTGCCAATCTACATACATTCAAACCTTAATTCTGATATACTCATGGGTCATGTTAGACTGTATAACATATAAATTGTAAGTTATGGTGACTATATTGAGAAATCTAAGAAAGAGATGGTTATGAACAAAGAAGAAAATCCGTAGGGACTAGTTTGTCGTTGAAAAGAATAAATTATCGATTAACAAAGTTAGGTTTGAAGATACCCAAGTATGAGTTGTATTCTGTGTATGATTTCTCTTAGGTGTAAGGTTGTTAGTGTGTATATGCTTTGTGTGTGCGTTTGCTGTGTATTTGTACTGTATGTGTGTGTTTCGGCTGTCGGGGGTAAGGCTTCTATCCCATTAAGAATGTATAGAGCAGACACCCATTCGCTTGTGCTTTCATCCATTTCGAGTAAATTTCGGCAGCACCTCTCCGCTGTTCTCCGAGTACACTATAATAGAATAGATAATCATTTTAATACTGTGAAACAACGTTGAAATGAACATCTAATCTATCTTTGTACACGAAGAACCAGTGGAAAAGTACCTACAAAATAATTCGAAACGAATGAAAACACAAGTGAATGCAGGTGTTTGTTTTATACATTCCTAACTTGTCCAAACTGGAAAAATCTATTGGTTATCATATGATTGAATCTTCTCGTCACATAGACTATACGACGGTTGTTAGCACCGAACGATACCATCCGATATTTAACAACCTTCATATAGCTCTCTGTCATGATGAACATTGAACGTATGTTAACCGATAGACGGGGACTAAGTCGCGCTTTAATTTTCACATATGACGATCGATAAGCATATGAAAATTTCATATTATCATCGATTATCATATATACAATTATTATAAGATTTAATTTGAATTGGTTTTACATTTACGTTTCAATTTCAAGGGTTTTAAGTTTTTAGTTTAGGTAAAGTTTTTTAAAGTTAAGGGTTTTCTTAATCAGGTTTAAGATTTTGGATTTGATTCTGGTGTGAAGTTTAATATTTTAGATTTAGTTTTGGTGTTAAATTTAAAATTAGGATTTGGAATTGTTTAATATGAGAGATCAACATCATCATTATCACAATCACACACACAAACATACGCATATCATCAACATTATCTCTCACACACATACACTTACACTAACACTAAAATACCCTACTTATAACCCTCACCCTTAACTCTAACCCTAATTACCTTAATCCTAACCCTACACCTAATTAACCCTAACTACCTTAACCCTAACCCTAGACCCAATTAAGCCTAACCCTAAACCTAATTACAGCGCAGCAACCACCACCCATAGCCACCACCATCCACCGCCGCAGCCGCCGCAGCCGTCGTCGCCGCCGCCCACATCCTCAAACCACAGCTGCCGCCACAGCTACCACCACCCACCACCACAGCCACCACCGAAGCTACCACCACCCACCACCGACCATCACAGCTGCCTCCACCCACCACCGACCACTACATCCACCACCACAATTCAAAATCCCCAAATTGAAGCCCTAACCACCAAATTCAATTTACGAAAATAAAAATTTAAATTTATCGATAAATTAACTGACATGTTGAATATTTCTACAGTGACGAGAAGGCCGGGGAAGAGCTCAACGTTGATGAAGAAGGCGGCGCTGGAGGTGATGGAGGCAGCGCTGGAGGTCGTAGGAGAACGAAGAAGACGACGAGGGAGGAGGCGACACAGTTGGAAGAGATGACGAGATGTCGGAGAAGGCAACAAGGAGGAAGGCGGCGGCTAGGGAGGAGGCACAAAGGTGTTCAGAGGAGGAGGCGACGAGGAGGGAGGAGGCAACGAGGGAGGAGGCGCAGAGGAAGTCGGAGGCAACAATCGACAAGGGAGGAGGCGACGAGGGAAGAGACGCGCAAGGGGAAATTTTGGGGGGGGATTGGGAATTAGGGTATGGTGATGGAGACGAGAACAATTTGGTTTTGGTTTTTATGTTTTAATCTTTAAAATTGCCTCTACGGATATATCCGTAGGTTCTTATCTTGCGGCAACGTAGAGGCAACTGCATAAATTAAGTTTTAACAAATTTTTATTTATAAATACCTCCACGGTGTTATCCATATGGGTATTAGTTGCCCCTACGGCTTAATCCTTATCCCTAGGGGCATTCGTTAATTGTCCCTACGGATTTTATTATCTGTAGGGACAAGCCATCTTTGTACCAGCGACATGTTAATTTTCATTCAGAAGTTAAAAAGATTTAAGCTCCCAAATCCCAATACCATAGCACATTGAGAAACTATGTGATAAATTTATTTTTTAAAATTTCTTTTTAGTTACCACCTTAAATTTCTTTCTCTCTGGTATATTTAATATTTAAATGGTTGGAGACAAGTAATAAATTTATACCATGTTATGAATGTAATCATGCCACTCTCCAGTCTGGGTCACAAAATCACAAGGCAACGAGAAATTATTGAATATATAAAGTCTTTGCCTTCCATGCCACAATATCTTGCATTTGTTGTTTTAATCGTCGATGATATTCATCACTAACTGATGGAGCTTCGGATCTCATTCAGATGCTGTCCTCCGTCGATCCTGCGATGGCTGTCTTGAACGGCTGTGATTTAGTTTTGGAGTTGTTGAGTGTGGATCACAATGGGTTGGTATTGGACGCCGAGCTACCTGCAAAGAAGTCCCGGGGTGGGTGACCACCATAGGACCCTCCGAAGATCAAGTTAAAGCCGAGGAATAGGAGTAGAGTAGCGGCGTATTGAGATAATTCGAGTTACCTGAGTCGTCTGAGAGGGGAGTTTATATAGGGGTCGCGTGGAGCGAGCGAGCGCGAGATCACCACCGTCAGTTACACCCCAGCGTTATCCTCACTTTGAATGGAGGGATGCTTTTATTAATGGAGGGATGCGCTAGCGTGGAACGCGGATCGTGGGGAGGCAGATATCTCGTCCTGGCGATATATGCGGAGCCGTTGCGGGGCGCATGGGATCTGCGCTCCTGGTAGATTGGGGGAGGTCGAGGAAGCTCGGAATGTCGGGGGTCGAAGACGAGCCTGGAGGCCGAAGAAGCTCGGCACGTCGGAGGCTCAGAGACGGACAAGGTGACTGAGATAACTCGGAGGCGAGCTGTTGGTAAATTCCCAGGTGAAGGCGGAATGCATTCAGGGAGATCTCCTGGAAGGTCGGACATGTTCTCCGAGACGAAGTCCTGAGGAACCCTCACAATGCAACTCGTTTATCCCACCTCCATAGCTTTCGGGACATGTCATCCTCCACGTGTCGTAATCTGAAGAGACACCACTTGTGAGCATCATCATTAGCCCCCCACTCTCCTTCTGACCTATCCAAGGGTCGGGTCGAGAGTGGTCTGCTTGGTCTTTCTTCTGCTCAATTTGGCGCCAAGGAATCGTAACGCGGATCGCCTAGGAACGGAACGGTGTTTGGCAGTCGCGTCGTTTCGATCTTTTGGGCCCACATGTCACTTTGTCGCGCGGCTGAATCTTCGTGCGTATCCCCGATGGCGTCAGCGTATCAAATGAAATGATCATGCTTTAAAGAAAGGGCGGTGTTTCAGTCGGTCGCCTGTTGGGATACGGGCCACGTGTCAGACGTCGGTTGGCGGACGCGACAGGATGTCTCTTGTCACCTGCAACCGAAGGGACGTCCTTAATGGCCGATCAACACATGGAGCTCTAACGGCTGGCAGGCGCAATGTTTCGTTTTCGCGGGAGTCGAACTGGGTCGTCGGGTGCTTTTTTAGGGTGTATAAATATAAGGGGACCCCTCTAGGGCCAACACATCCGCCATAATTTTCTTTCGTTGTCGAAAATTGCTCGGCGCTCCTTCCGTTTAGATCGGATCACCCGTGATTTTTCCTCGGCGAGCCCATTTCCTAGAATCAGGTTAGATGTCTTCATCTGAGGAGTCTGTAGAGATAGTTAGGGTTGAATCGGACGATGAGGTTCCAGTTGTTGGAGCCGAGTCCAGCGGGTCATCCTCCTCCTCGGCTTTAGATAGCTGAGAGGGTTCTTCTGCCGCGTCGTCTGTATGGGGCTCACCCCCTAGAGCCAGGGCTGCACGTGTCGTTCGCCGTCGGGTAGCGACAAGGGTGCCTAAGGCGCGCATTGGGAACACCCGCGATGCGCCATCTATTTTGAGGAATGTGGATGAGCTTACCGAGATTCGGACTCGATTCCATATTCCCTCCAACTATTCACTTTGCTTAGCTAAAGAGGGTGAGCGGGCGGACTAGGTGCAGGGTAAGGAGATTGCCCTGTATTTGGAAGTATTCCGGGCCGGAATGCGTCTGCCCTTCTCAGCCGAGGTATGTGGGGTGCTTCGCTGCTCCCATCTTGCCCCGGGCCAGCTAGCGCCGAACTCGTGGAGAATCCTCCTCGGGTTTCTAGCCCGGTTAAAACTTGAAAATATCCCATTCAGTTTGACCATCCCCATTTCCTTCCTTTGTTATAAGAATCACCCTAGCACCAGCAAGGATGAGCCGAGCTGGGTGTACTTTTCCTTCAAAAAACGTAGGGGCGGGATGGCCGGGGCGGGTGTGGTAGTCGTCCCTTCTTCCATCCATGAATGGAAGGAGAAGTTCATTTTCGTCGGGCCACCTGAGGGCGAGTACTGGCCCGTGCCTACATAGTGGCACAAGGCCGACTGTCCAAGGGCGAAACAGTCATCTTTACCCGAAACAAGGGTGGTGCCGTTATAGGAGTCGATCCAGCGGGCCAACGTCCTGCTTTCTAAGTAGGCCCTGAGCTGTGCTGGGCTCATCCCTGCGCGCTTTCTGGGTAAGTTAGGGCCGTAGACGACCTATTTAGACTTTTAATAATTTTCTTTGCCCTTTTCAGCGTCACTAACTCTCTTTGTGTATTCCCTCCTTTTTGCAAAGCAAATGGACCGATCCAAGTTCTTAGTTGTCATGGCCACGAAGGCCCAAAAGAAGACCGGGGGCGAAAGCTTGTCCCGACCAGGTCCGAGGCCTGCCCCCCCCGCCGAGCAAGTCTTCAGCTGCGTCGCCCCGAGTCCCCGAAGAGCGCCGCAGGGGGACCAAAAGCATGCGCGGAATACGGCGCCTCAGACAAGGGTGGAGGAAGAGGAGGCCGAGCCCACCGATGCCCCCCTAAAAAGGCACAAAAGGACGGTTTCTCAAGCGCCTCCTTCTACCAGGATCCCAATATAGGAGGGGGACTTCTGCTTCGAAGTGCCCTCGGGGCTCTCCGTCGCCGACAGCTTGCTCTTCGACATGGAGCAAGCAGCTGAGGGAAAGATTCCCCGGGGGACCCTGAAGGCCCAGGTGGCCGCCATCGATCAGGAGGCAGTTCAGGTCAGTATCCTTTTTCCTTTAAGAATCTTCTTAAGCATATTTTTTTCAGTTTGAACGTTTCTAACTCCTTTTGCTCCTTTTGCTCCTTTTCCTCAGGTCCACCACTACACCCTCATTGTAAATATGGAATCCGAGGAGATAGCTCCGGCCATGAAGAAGGCGGGTGAATCATCCTCGCGGGTGGAGGATCTGTGCCTTCGGATGCAACAAGCGGAGGAGAAGATAGCCACCCTCGAAGCCCGGGTGGTCGCCGAAGAGCTAACGAACTCTAAGTATAAGGAATATCACCGACTTCTGAGTGAATCCAATCGGGCTATCCAGACCAAGTTGGAGAAGGTTGGTAACCTCTATAACTCAACGAAGAAGTCGATGGACGTCAGCAGGAAGGACGCCCGGGTGGCGCTTGAAGCCATGAAGGTTGCCGAGGTCCGGGCGGTGAAGTCCGTGAAGCTTGCCGAGGTCCGGGCGATGAAGTCCGTGAAGCTTGCCGAGGACCGGTTCTACACCGACCTCGCCGAAGCCTCGGCCATCATTTGGCACCAGGCTCTCGACGCTGTAAAGGCGTTGATGCCGGAGTTCACCGACAGCGAGCTCCGGGTCCAGTACCCTCTCTTCGAGGATGCGCCGTAGGTGGAAGTTGCCAGGGCGACCGCCGGGGGTGAGGCTGTCGGTGGAAGCGCCGACCCAGAGGTCGCCGTTTTGGTCCCCGACGCTGGCGTCTAGCAAGGCGAGATCTTTCCCGAGCCTACAGCCTGAGCTTTCCTGCCTAGGGGATTTTTTTCTCTCCTCCTTTTTTTCAAAGTTTTGTAAGCCTCCGAGCATTTTTGTAAGGCTGAGGAGCCCAGAATATCATGTATTTATTTTCGGATCATAAATAAAGTGCACCTTTTTCTTCATTGTCCAAATGTTTAGCTCGCATACTTTTTTTTTGTATCTTCATTCTGCAAGTATATTTAGCTCGTCAATAGCCTCATCCCGCGAGTGTTAGGTCGTGGGTTGGTATCCGGCCTTTTTATATGGCAATCGCACGTCGAGTGTAAGTTAAGTAACAGAAGTTCGGTACCCTCCCATTCCGCGGAGTCGAGGTGGCGATCATTCATTTAGCATAAATCGAAAAATAGCTAAGTTAGAATAGGTCGGTGTTGACTGATCCTTCCTTGAAGAGGGCGTTGGATCCATCTTTTCTTAGGGCAGGAACCTACCCTACACGGACGAGCCGAACAGAAGTATGTTCGGTGGCCTCTTGGTGAGGGCTTCAGATCCTTAGCGTTGATGGGTAGGAAGCTACCTGCTAGGGATGGACCGGGCAGGAAGCTGCTTAATGGCCTCGCAATGAGGGCTTCAGATCCTTAGCATTGTTGGGTAGGAAGCTACCCGCTAAGGATGGACCGGGAAGGAAGCTGCTCGGTGGTCTCGCAATGAGGGCATTAGGTCCTTAGCGTTATTGGGTAGAAAACTACCCGTTAGGGATGGACCGGGCAGGGAAGCTGCTCGGTGGCCTCGTTAAGAGGGCTTTAGGTCCTTAGCGTTATTGGGTAGAAAACTACCCGCTAGGGATGGACCGGGCAGGGAAGCTGCTCGGTGGCCTCGTTAAGAGGGCTTTAGGTCCTTAGCGTTATTGGGTAGGAAACTGCCTGCTAGGGACGGACCAGGCAGGGAAGCTGCTCGGTGGCCTCGTTAAGAGGGCTTCAGGTCCTTAGCGTTATTGGGTAGGAAACTACCTACTAGGGACAGACCGAGCAGGGAAGCTGCTCGGTGGCCTCGTTAAGAGGGCTTCAGGTCCTTAGCGTTATTGGGTAAGAAACTACCCGCTAGGGACGAACCGGGCAGGGAAGCTGCTCGGTGTCCTCGTTAAGAGGGCTTCAGATCCTTAGCGTAGATGGATAAGAAGCTACTCATTAGGGATGGACTGGGCAGGAAGCTGCTCGGTGGCCTCGCAATGAGGGCTTCAGATCCTCAGTGTAGATAGGTAGGAAACTACCCGCTGGGGATGGACCAGGAAGGGAAGCTGCTCAATGGCCTCGTTAAGGGTGCTTCAGATCCTTAGCATGGATGGGTAGGAAGCTACCCGCTAGGGATGGACCGGGAAGGAAGCTGCTCGGTGGCCTCACAATGAGGGCTTTAGGTCCTTAGTGTTATTGGGTAGGAAACTACCCGCTAGGGATGGAACGGGCAGGAAAGCTGCTCGGTTGAATCGTTAAGAGGGCTTTAGATCCTTAGCATGGATGGGTAGGAAAATACCCGCTGGGGATGGACCGGGCAGGAAGCTGCTCGGTGGCCTCGTTAAGAGGGCTTCAGATCCTTAGCGTTATTAGGTAGGAAACTACCCGCTAGAGATGGACCGGACAGGGAAGCTGCTCGGTGGCCTCGTTAAGAGGGCTTTAGGTCCTTAGTATTATTGGGTAGGAAACTACCCGCTAGGGATGGACCGGGCAGTAAAGCTGCTCGGTGGCCTCGTTAAGAGGGTTTCAGATCCTTAGTGTGGATGGGTAGAAAACTACTCGCTAGGGATTGGCCATCATGAAATTGCTCGGCGGCCTTTTGGTGAGGAATTTGGATCCACGGCGTTGTTGGGCAGGAAGCTATCCGCTGCGGATGCACCGAGCAGGACGCTACCCGGAGGCCTCGCGAGGAGGGCTTTCGAGTTTCCCCTGGGCCCTCTGGGGTGTCATTCAAACTTCCGTGGGCCGCATTGGTGGGAGTGAGGGCGTCGTTCAACCTTCCGTGGGCCGCATGGCCACTGTAACAACCCTAAACTTTCTGTACAACTTTCTGTACAATTTTTTCAAAAAATACAGAAAGGGGTATTTTTGCCTGAGCACAAGATATAAGTTTGTTTTGTTTTTTAATAGCAAGAAGGAGCTTATAGCTCATTGGTAAGACCTTGCACTGCTGAACCAAAGCACCAGAGTTCAAATCCCATCACCCACATTATTTTTAATATTGTTTTCTTTTAAATTTTTAGAAGCCCAAGAGCCTACACGTGCATAACTCGTAAAAACCCCACTACACATGTAAAACAAACTGACCCAGGGGCTACACCAAGCGACGAGGGACACGTGGCGGCGAGCCCTAGCCCGACTCGGCCGACTCGGGCCGGCGACTCGGCCCGCCTTCGCCAGCCGGACTCGGACGGATCGCCGATCCTCCAACACAAAAGTTGTGTCTCTTGGTCTTCTTAACACCCTTGTATAGTTTAAATTTCCTGCACATGAACAGAACACTTTAAATCCCATTAAACCATATTTTTAATACAATTTAATACATTTTTCTTTACACCCTTTCACCTACCCTAAACCCTAGATTTACCCTATAAATACCACCCTAAACATACACCCCTCACTCACAATTCTGTCGAAACTCTCAAGAAAACTCTATAGAACTTTTGTGTACAAGTGGAGTTAGCGAAGGGCAAAACTCCGGCGATCTTCCGACGACGACTCTAGGAGCTTCCGGCGACGAAACGACGCACCGGAAAATCCTACATCTTCCTCTCCTTCTTCTCTAACCTCTAAGCCTGTAAGTCCCACCTCTCTCTTCTATTCTCTAGTCTTAAAACTTCTTTTAATAAAACCCGACGGAAGCGGAGTTAAATCCGACTTCCGATTCGGTTTTCTTATAAAGTTTAATTTTCCTTGACACAACCATGTTAAACCCTTACATGTTGACTATTAATCATTAACAAAACATGTTGAATAAGTTTCATAGCAAAATATTTCAATTTGTAACTTTTACCGCTCTTTTTCAGTAAAATACCATGTAGTTTACTTTCTAATTTAAAACATCATTAATCTTGCTATACCTTTAATTAGATCACGAGATAATGACCTACCTCCTCACAACACTCATATGCAATATAGCACATTACCCTTCGGGAACATAGAATACGGGAAAACAAGATTTTACATATAAATACCATTTACTAATAAAACCTTTTTCTATAAGAAATATGTATTTACACAAATCTTTGCAAAGTGCCGCTACAACCCATTTGGGGAACCCGTTTGAGATGGTGCGGATTATCGCACATCCTCGGGCTTAGTAGTGCGAGATGCAGACCTCCGCAAGGAGCATTCGGTCTCGAGAGATTTAAAATACAAATATTTTAAGAAAATGAGATTTCTAGAAATATAATATATTAAAATTATTTTCATATAAATATATATATATATATATGTATCATCAAAATATCTATTTTTGTGATAATATAAATATTCCAACTTTTCTAAATCAAAAAGAATCATTTTACATGAAAATACCATGAAACTCCATTCAAGTTCAATATTACAAATAAATACCCTATATTATGAAAATTAGGTTTTATCCACTAGAAATGTCACATATATCAAATCTACATCAATGAAAACTCTAAAGACGATAATTAAATACTTGGGGTGTATTTTGAAAATTATACAAAATTATTTTTACATAAAACCCCCTCAAGTTCTATAAATTACCATAAGGACCCTAGTAAATATAGTTTTAAGCGGGACCAATCTCTTGAGCCTTAGGGAGCCGGAGAAGTGGGTGCTTGCCTATTTTAAGGTAGACAACTTAACAAACGGTGTTATCTACACGGTAATCGTCTTTGAAAAAGACACAAATCCTGTCGCCCATGTGTAGCGGTTACCGATAACATCAAAACCTAATTCAGGATTCAATTTCTTTTCTAATTGTTCTGACTCAGACTGAGTCTCATTATAATAATCTGACTTGAATATGATTCAAGTACAATCTACAATACTACAATTCAGCATGATTCCATGAATCCATATATTCAATATATTCAATCTGTATTGACTGAACCGAACCATGGATATAATTCCATTTACATGATTCTCCAGTTACATCCATTTACTGATATCATGGTTTCGGCAAGTCATCCAATTATACAATCTATATTACAAGACAATACAAGTTGCAATACAATTCAGACAATACAAGTTGCAATATAATTCCACTTACATTATACAATCTATATTGCAATACAATACAATAATACAATCAAGACATCGCGGGGTTTAAGGGGTAGATTGGTACAGAAGGTGTTAGAAGTGGCACGAGACAGCAACCATAAGACGTAATTACATCAATGCCGTTGTTCCGTGGTATTATCGATGGAGCCTTGTACTTCCATTTGCATTAGTCTCTGGCATATAGAGACTCCTCTCGTATACACTGGCATCCTTCTGTACCAAGCTACAAACAACAGCGTTAACACTAAATACAACAGTATAACAAAATAATACAACTATAAAAGCTATACTCTCTCTCTCTTACTCTCTGTCTATTCTACTTCTCCCTTATCTTTGGGACTTACCGAGCGATTTGTTCGCTGACGACATTCTCTTTTTTTCTTCTTTGAATGTCGTCGGGTGATTCGGACCTTCTAGAGATCGAGCCTAGCACTGAAGACTTGAACCAGTTTATTGAAGATCCCGAGCTGTAGTTTCACTTGTACATTTCCTTTATATTCTGTATTTCCTTTTCTGTTATGCCACTATTTAAACATTACTTTCATTCAGATGTATTTACTTTTCCATGTTTTATGAGCAGGCACATCAGTCAGCTTTCTGTGTTCATTCAAGTTCCACCAATCTGTGACGTGACTTATGAGATAGTTACGGGTGGGCAGGGATAAAGTGAGAAGTTTCGGATTTCGTTTCAAGGTGTCTGTCTTGTTGTGAGCTAAGGTTGAGAATCTGAGACAGGCTGAAGAGTTGCAACCTTTAACCGTTCCGGAGTGGGAATGGGAACATATCTCCATGAATTTCGTTGTGGTGTCTACCCCGGTTTAGTCAGGGTGTGACTCCATTTGGGTGTTTGTTTTCCGGTTTTGCTCAGTTTGCTCAGTTGTTCTTTGTTAAGTTTGTGCGTTTGCACGGAGTTCCTTCATTAGTTGTATCCAATGGAGGCACCATGTTCGCTTACCGTCTTAGGCAGAAGCTTCAGGAAACCTTGGGTACTGATTGAGCTTTAGCTCCGCTTTCCATCCGTTGGCTGGTGGTTAGACAGAACGGACTATACAAACTCTGGAGGATATGCTTGTTGTGTGAGTACTATTTGTTGTCGGCAGTTGGGATCGTCACTTGCCATTGTTAGGATTCTCCTTCGAGAGCAGTTATCAGGAGACACTCCAATTGGCAACCTTTAGGTTTTGTTTGTTAGGTCGTGTCGATCGCAATTCTGTTTTTCTGACTCTGCGTGATTAGGATTTTTGGACCCCAGCTAGTCATGAGACTACGGAGAAGATCCAGTTGATTCAGGTCAGGATGAGAGTAACCCATTGCAGGCAGAAGTCTTATGCCGACCGTAGATGTCGTAGACTTGAGTTCGCAGTGGGAGATCATGTATTCCTATGGATTTTTCCGATGAAATGGCGTGTTGAGTTTTAGGAAGCTGATCCCAGGATTGTAGGTCCTTTTGAGATCCTCAAGCGAGTTAGTTTCGTTGCCTATAAATTGGAACTTCCGTCCAGATTATTGAGTATTCACTCCGTATTTCCTTGTGTCGATACTTTGCAAATACCTTCATGACCTTTCTCACATGATTCAGCACCAGACCATTTAATTGGGACGTGATCTTTTCGTTCACCGCCAGCCAAGTGTGTTAATGGCTCGGCAGGTGAAGAAACTTCGGTCAAGGGTCTTGCCATCTGTAGAGGGTTTTCTTGGACGTAGCCGTATAGTGAGGTGATCACTTGGGAGGCTGCGAGCGAGATTTGGGAGTTTTGTACTCTTCTCTTTGAAGGTACGCTTAGTAAGAATTTTAAATTCGGGGACCGAATTTCTTTAAGGGGGGAAGATTGTAATGTTTTAGAAATCGTTTTACGAAATTTTCCGTTTTAGGGTAAAATAGTCGGTGTTTTCCGTTTTAACCCGATTGTGATCAAACTTCTGTATAGACCTCACGACACCTAGTTTAGCTAGAATGAAACTAGTGCGCAGACTTTGGGGGTCAATTGAAAGTTTTGGTTCATATAGAATTTTTCCCTAATTAAAATATTATTTTAATACTTTATTTGTGCATTTTATTAGTGGTAATCACATTTTTATGTGGGTTAATTACTACTAATGTGAATTTATGCTAATCTAATCACTAGAATTAGTTTAGAACCTTCTCACCAAAATATCTAGATATTTGGTAAAATTAATTGAATTTTCAAGAAAAGAAAATGGTGACAAAAAGGTTTTCTTGTTTTATTATGCAATTATTGAAGTTTTCTTCTAGATTTTTCTACAATTTTCCATAAACCTCCACCTTTTTTTCCCAAGGCCGGCCACTTCTCCCCTTGCTGCCTTCATTTTTTCCACCCCATTTCAACTCATTTTGCTTCAATAAAATCATCCAAAATCCTAAATAAATCACAAAAACTCAAATATAAATCAAACCCTTCTTTCTTCATCACAAAACAAGCTTTGTTCTTCATTCAAGTGAGGATTTTTGGAGTCTAATCTTTGGATTTTCTAGTTTCAAGTTGTGTTTCTTTGAAGGTATAAATCCAAACCTTAATATCTTTATATGGTGTTAATATTTTAATTAGCTTATTTAGATGTTTAAATTAAGCTTTTAAATTCATATTTAGAATTTCTAGTGAGGGTTTTGTTAATTAAATTGGGGTCTTGATTAGTGAAATGGTTAGTTGTTAATTTTAGACAAATGAAAACTAAACCAAGTTGCTATTTTGTTAAATGATATTTTCCTAATTGGTTAATTAAGCTAATTAGCAAACTAAATTTTTACTAATCCTAATTTAAGTGAGTTTTAAAATTATAGTAATGGTTTAAATGGTTTAACCTTGCTATTTTGTTATGTTTGTAAATTCTAGTTTTAGTAAAAAGTTATAGTTTTGTGCTAAAATGATATATGTTGCTTACTAGATTTCGGTAAGTTTAGGCGTGGGTTTCTTTTGACGTTGCGACGTTCTTTATATTGGATTCCACGTTTATTATTGTGTTTTGAATGCCCGATCGGTACGATCAGAGTCTAGGCTTGGTAGTTGTGTCGCTTTGTGTTCCTAGTTAGGGTCGTGCCGATATCGTTCGTGTCTTTGTGTAGCTTTTGCTCTTGAGTTAGTTTCGTAGTGTCGCTATGCGCGTTAGCCACTTAACGGACACTCTAGAGTATGTTTGGAATTGGTGCGTCGGTCAAACGTAGTTGGTACGTGTTATTGTTCGATTGCTAATATATACTTGTTATATTGTTATATGCTTTTAGGATCGCAGGCGGGGACTTCGGGCGCTGCGAAGAGGGAGAAACGAGTTGTTGGCTTTACTTAGCCAGGATGGTTGGTGTGTAGATTTAACATCTACAGGGTAATCTCCCGCATGGCGTTATGCGTCTGGGCTAAAAATGTTATATATTGTCGCATATTCTATTGCATATATAGAGTTGGGTATACACCCTATTGCTTAGTTACTTGTTGTTCTTAGACTAGTATCCTTAGGACACTGCACTATTATTGACGGCTCATGTTGCACAAGCACTGATTGTATACCACACACACCGTCAATAATTGCCGTGACACGCACAACACACATACCTATCTGATATTGTTTGGTTAGGGACATTGAGACATTGATTCATATTTCTTTATGCATATGACATATAGCATACCTGTATACCTACATGCTTACACATATGCCTTGACATGCTTATATACTAGTTACCTGTATATCTATAAGGTATTGTACCATTAGCGATAGGTACATACACAAATAATGACATAACTACATGTATACCTTGCATACATACTTCACTTATACCCGGAGGGTATATTACATCATTACTGATAGGTAGATACATATACCTTGCTATACCTTTATGTTTACACATATATCTGGCTATAGCTACATGTTTACCTTTATTTGATGTTATATAGAATTGGAGAAATTAGGAACCGCATGATATATATATATATATTAATTTGTTGCAGTTAAATAGCGGTTTTTCCTTTATATGCTCATATTACTGTTTCATGTTGCATATATTACATTCATGGATTTCTTATGATATTCTCTGATATTTTTACTCCTATGTATATATAACAGTGGAATGGGACGCTGTTTTATATATATATATATATATATATATATATATATATATATATATATATATATTAGTGGAATGGGACGCTAATATATATGTATTGATTTATGCAAGTATTCTTGTTCTTTACTTGATATTTGGATGCATCCACTCAGAGATTTGTTTTAATACCGATACGGGATCAAGAGTGTCGATGTTGGGCACTTAAGATTCGAAGGACGTATAATACCGATACGGGATCGAGAGTGTCGATGTTGGGCACTTAAAATTCGAAAGACGTATAAACCGATATGGGATCGAGAGTGTCGATGTTGGGCACTTAAGATTCAAGGACGTATAAACCGATACGGGATCGAGAGTGTCGATGTTGGGCACTTAAGATTCGAAGGACGTATAAATCTGTTTTGGATCATAAGTGTCGATGTTGGGCACTTAGGATTCGCTGTTTTGGATCATATGTGTCGATATTGGGCACTTAGGATTCGCTGTTTTGGATCATGAGTGTCGGTGTTTGGCACTTAGGATTCGCTGAGACTTACAGGATATATGAGATTTACTTGATTTTGGACACTGGATATATGAGATTTACTTGATTTTGGACACTGGATATATGAGATTTACTTGATATTGGACACCACAAGATATATGAGATTTACTTGATATTGTACATTCAGGATTTGTGAGACTTATATGATATGAGAGCAATTTGGGGGCTGATTTGAGGAAATTGGGATTTGGATTTTCTTGATGGACTTTGGTCCTACCACGATGTCAGGATTCCGTGGAAATGACATGTTTCATCCCATACTTCATATTTATTTTATATGCATTACTTCATATATTAGTTGTACCTGCTAGAGTACCTTTCATGACTGCTACATATATACGTTGTCATATCATTGTTCATGTAATAGTAGTACCTGCTAGAGTACATTACATGACTGTTGCATACATATTGTCATATTACTGCTTCATGTATTAGTTGTATCTGCTAGTGTAGTTTTCATAACTGTTGCATGCATATGATCATTTATTGCTTAGCTTGCATATGTTAGTTTCGCGCTGTACGTGCATACTTGCGATTACCTGCATATGTTATTTACTATTCACGAGTTGGCAACTCACCCCTGTTGTGCCACAGTATTTTGCAGGTTGTTCTCCAGAGTAGTCGATGCAGGCTATTCATCTATCTTATCATCTTTTCTGCGGATACCGCTTCGGCTCACGTTGTGCAGTTTTGCTTTAGGTGGGTTTTGTGGTTATCCGTTCATGTTCATTGTATATTCGTTATATCATGTACTCTCCATCTACCACTTTTATGTATATGTCTTAGAGACTTGATGTGAGGACGATATTGTATATTTTGGTGACTTGGATGTCTTTTATGCAGTTTTACTTATATCGTCTTTTATTTCTTCGCTACGGCGTCGTATATCTGTTGTGGTGGTTGCTTTCCGCCGTTGGGCGTGGATTTGCTCCCGTTGGGGATGCTTTATTTTATATTTATGTTGTACCCATTTTTGGGGATAGTTTTTACAAAGGAGGTGCTGCCAAAATTTTTAAGAAAGTAAAGTTGGACTTTAAAGAATTTGGTTTGAGATTTCAAAAGTTTTGAAAATGCTATTATCACTTACTACTTTTGATGGTTTAGATTGCTGGGTTTTCGGCTTACTTAAATTGTGTTAGGCCTGTAGACGTTGCGTAGTTTAAGGGACGTCACGTGCCAATTTCGGGTCATGACAAAGTTGGTATCAGAGCGCTAGGTTTTACCTTTCGGAGTGTAGGATGACCTTGGTATGATGGAGTAGGTAGCTTAAGCAGAGTAACGTAGTGTGTGTATGTCCACGGCATATTCAAGATCACGGTACTCCGCCTAAAGTGACCTAAGTACAAATTGCTTGAAATTCCTTCCTTGATGATACAAATCCTTGTGATTCAATTTCCGTGTTCATATCGAATCCTTTTTCATTTATAGCCTTTGTCGCCGATGACTATGAGGACTCAGAGAGGTGCAGCGAGGGCCAAGGTCCGAGTTTACTCGTGTGGGATGAGGACTGACCAGGATGGCACGCTCGTTGCACAGGAGCAGATGGATCCGCCTTCGATAGATCGTATCGCTAGGCTTGAGGCAGAGATGCAGGACTTGTGCCAGACGATGAGGTCTTTAGTTGAGGCCAGTAGAGCGCGGCGACAGGCGTTGCCGTCCCTGTTACCCAGTTGTTCCTTGCGATCAGCATTCAGCATCGTGCTACTCACACAGCACCAGTGACGCAGCCCGTTTTGACGAGGAGCGTCTTTCTGAGACTTTGGGAGTTCGAGGATAGAGGAGGGCTCGTGCAGGTGTACCAGCCCCGAGACAGAGGTTCAGTCGCCGTGACAAGTTTCGTGCACGTCGTGGGGGTAGCAGAGGCTTACGATGAGGAGAGTCGGTTAGCTAGATCAGCCGTTTGTTGTGTTAATTCTGTCAGCGATTCTTTTGTTGCGCGACACATATATCGGTCGTGTGCTAATCGGATAGAAGATAGAGATTCGTCCGTCGTTTTGATCCTTCTTGAGATATTGGATTTGATGTTCTCCTGGGCACAGATTGGTTAGCTACGTGCTAGGCGTCTGTGGACTGCCGCGAGGAAACAGCCAGGTTTTATTTTCTTGGTGAGTCGGTTCTTGTTGTGCAGGGGACAGTGGTGCCGCCTCTCACAGCTTGAATTCAGCCTTTTTCGCTAGTCGGCTTTTGAGGAGAGGATGTCGAGAATTCTTGGCTTTCATTCGGGATGCTGGAGCCACAGTGGGTTTGTTGGACCGGCTTTCCATCATGCGAGAGTTTTCCGACGTTGTTGCAGATGAGCCGGCGGAGCTTAGGAAGCTTAAGGATCAGCTGCAGAGTTACATTCCAAAATAACTCTAACTCGGACATCGTTGTTGGGGGACTTGTACATCCAAGTGTTTTGTTAGTTATATGTATGCCCTAGAGGCCATTACTATACATAGGATGTATATTGTAGTGGATGCTGGGACATATATAGGGAGGACTTTCTTGCTCGACATGATAGTATGCTATCTGGTTGATCTTTACCTTAACGTATACACTGATAGTCTCTCTGTTACATGTTGGTAAAGCCCTTAGGATGAGTACTTGACTACCTGGACTATGATGCGGATCATACTAGTGGGGACATGGTAGTCCATAAGTACATCCTTCAAAGTCCCTAGTCGTGGGTGTATCGAGACGGGGCATCGATATACCAGAGTAGACTAGCGTATACCCTCTCGACCCATACAGATGGGCGATGGATGATCTCATATCCATTGGTGTTTGACATCAGAGATGATATGCGGGTGCTCAGTGGAGACTGGGTACACTGGACGGACTCGCCGAGAACTCCCAGATGGTATTATACCTTACGTCAGATGGCAGTTCTCTGGTGACACTGGTACAGAGTAGTCTGTTGACCCGAGATCGTCATAGAGTCTTGTGTGGTTCCCACTGTGCTTTGATTTCCACCTTACCACGTCCAAGAGGGCATGCAAAACGGTGGTTTTTGGGTACAGTCCCGAGTCACATGGAGGCAATGAGCGATAGGAGAGGATTCGTCTCTCCCGGTATAGGGGGTTGATGTTGCGCTGTGTTCGATTGGCTATAACCGGAAATCCCTGGCCAGGGTTGCTGAGATTTACTGGTAAGTGTTACCAGTAGTATCTCGAATTGTTATAGACCTCATATCGACACGACTTATCGAGCTATTGGGGTCTGACGTTTACCACCCCTAGGCGAGATATGCGACATATCAGACGACGAGACCGGACTGTACGGTAAGTGTTGCTGGTTGGATTCACAGGAGTGTGAGCGGGCTTGCTCGTCGATCTTCTGATCGCTCAATACCCGGGTGGCCGTTACGTTTAGCAGACCGCTTGCGGCTTATGGGTGTTTGATATGATCATCACCTGCTGCCGACGTATTGACGAGTCTTTAGAGTCCTACAAAGAGGTTTCCTGGCTCAAGCGAAACGAAATAGGAGCGCATATGAGATATGTGCAGGACCGAGAATAATGCGTGTATGTGATACCGTATTCCATTCTCGCGATGAATGTATCGAAAGGTTGTATGCGATATAACCTAGTTATCAAATCAAGGATTGATTCGGTAAGCCGATACATAGGATACTAGTCGGTTATATGCGATATGACCGGATCGTTAAATCAAGTGTTGATTTAATGATTTAATGTATAATTATATATTTGATATATTACTTTGCATTAACTAGTATTGGTTCACTTTAAATGGATTTTCTCACTTGAATTGTGCAAGTTGTATATGTGATATACTTTTGTGCACATGATTGTATCATGTTTGATGATACATGCTCACTTGGGTTTGTGTAAAGATTAAACCATGGTTGTGAGAGTGGTTAGAGTTTTGTTTATTCACTTATTATTTATTTATTTATTTATCATTCTTTTGGAAAAGATAAAGAGAAAAGAATGGTGGCTTGTTTTGTTTGTTTGTTGAAGCTTCTTGAAGCTTTGAACAAGTCCACCATTCTTGTCTCATGTCTAACCCTAACCATTCTTCTAACCTTAGTTAAATCTCTACACTAAACCATGGTTTGAATATGATAAGTATTGATTTTCTTTTCCATTTATAATCAACTTATCATGTTCATCTTCTTCTTCTTCTTCATTTTTTTTATAAAGAAGAAAAGCTTGCACCATCAATGGTGAAGTGATGAAATCAAGTGAAAATCCAATTCTAAAGTGAACCCACTTCCTATTTCTTCATCCTCTACCTCTTGCCAAGTAGTATAGGGTGTTTTCTTCACAAGTTTCATGACTTGATGAAGTGGGAGCTTGATCTAGTGATGCCTCGACGTAGATCATCTTCGGCACGAAGCCGACGACCTTGCCCGCCCATTTCTCCGATGAAGCCGACGCTAGAGCCCAGGTTTCCATTTGGACAGTTAGGAGACTTCATTGCGGAGCTATGGAGGTGGAGGACCGGATCTACAAAGGTTGTATTTCCGTTCTTTTAGTTAAATTGTTAACTAGTTGCATGTGTTCGCCTAATATTCTAGTTAACGATCCGTATTAGGGTTTCTCGGCACCCGTAAAATTTGAAATTGGCATGGTTGATGCCTTGTGAGACCTCCTTAGTGTGTCTAGGAACCCTACAGTGGTATCGGAGCCTAGCTAGAGTTTTAGGCGATGCGTAGACGGAGTTAGAAATCCGATCGAACCGAAACCCCATTGCAAAATCGCTCTCTGTACATTTTTCAAAACTGTTGAATTTTGTGAATTAAAAATATGCAGAAAAATAAGCAGGAAAAACTAAGAATTACTGTGAAGTTTGGGCTCCTAATTCCATAATTCGACCGCGGAACCGCGGCCAAACCAGGGGTTTGGCGGCGCTTCCGCGGCCCAAATTTGGACTTAGTCCCTCAAATTTCATATATTTATTCTTAGGTCCTTTCTTGGCAATTTTTTATGTGAATTTTTTAATTCCACTCAAGTGTTGAGTTTTCTAGGGTTTTATTGGGGATTCGTTAATTTGATCGGATAATTTAACTTCGTTTATGTTTTTCCGGATATTTTAGAAACTGTTAAAAAGTTCGAATGGATATAAATACCCACTTTTTCCCCTGCCGGGAAATTTCCAAGTGTTGGATTTTTCCGTAGTTTAATAACGTTCTAAGTAGTGCAAGTAAAGCGATGGTCCCTCTAGAAGACAACAAACCTTAACTCGATTATGTGACCGTCTTGAACTGCCCTTTGAACCTTAGGGTTTGGGACGGTACGGCGTGCCACATGTGAGGCGTTGGCTTGACCCTTCTACGGCTGGACCGTTGGTACTGAGGCATGAACTGGATGTTTTTAAACTTATTTCATGTGTTGATCTGTTTCGGAAAACTTGGGTGTTTGAATGTTCGATCGGAAAGTTTAACATTTTCTATTTATCTGGAATGGGATACAATAATTGGAATTCACAAGTAGTTATGAGATAACTGAATGAATGTTATAAATCAAGCACTTTAGTCTCACTTGATCGGTTGCCACGGAATTTTGATGTGATCAAAAGTCCGTCGCAATCACGTAGCGTACGCGGATACTCGCCGGGTAAACTTAATAGACAGCCTCACTCCATAGCCCCGACCAAGTGACTGTAGGAGAACCCCGTCGCCGAAAGCATCCATTTGGGTGCTCGCGGCAGCGGTGTTCCGCCTTGGTGCACTTCGTCGACGGTGTGGGGGTGCGGCCGTCTACTAAAGTTTGCGACGAGTATTCGATCAGGATGTCGGGAATCTTGTTGAATTGCCCGACTTGATATTGAAAAGTGTTTTCGATAATGAGACTAAAATGCGGGGTTTATAATTGTTAGGCATGCGATGTCTAAGGAATTCATTTGATTAGGCATGTGATGTCTATGTAGGTTGCGGATTCCAACTGTTGTAGTTTTACACTTTCTTTTCTGTGACCGTAAGTGTAATATGTGATATCGCCGGTTTCGTTGCTATATGTCAACGACAATTGGGATGCACATATTTACTTACGTTGATGACATGTGATGTTATGTGTTGCTGGATATGTTATATTGGATCGTCGTGTTTGAATAGCCGGGGGATTTTTATGTGAGATGAGTGTTTTTCATTTTCATTCATGTAAAAACTTGTATGTAATATTCTTTTATTGGGGCACTTCCAGGTTGCGGAAGATGTCACCTTTTGTATATTATTTACTTTTCCGCACTAGGATAGACCCAAGGAGGGGAGCACAAGTAACCGGGTTCTGGAGTCCAGTGGGAGACCAACTCGAGGAGTTGAGTCCGGGTATCCTAACTCTAGAATTGGTAGGGTTGCTTGCCGCTCTCGTAGGGGTCTAGGGGTGTGGGTTTGGCTATTCATCACGACCGTGGAATCCGTGTTTTATACTGGCTCGTATTGAAAACACGGACGTCCTAGTATATCCAATATTTCATATGATTCTTCTGCTGCGATATCTGTGATGTGATCATGTGATGTTCTGTGATAGATACAGTATATAGTATATATGATATATTATATAGATGTTACTTATGTTTTACACCCGCGCTAGCCCTGCCCTGCTCTGCCGTTAGTTACCTAACCTAACGGTGCACGAGGGGACATCGAGGCGAATGCGGATGGCATAAGTGTACGTCGTATTTATCTGTGATGTTTAGGTACTTAAATGATGGGACTTCATTAATGTGATTAATGAAATAAAAGAAACCTAAAAATATTGTAGAATCGAATTTCAAAATAAAACAGGTAGCTACAGTTCTTGCTTTGCACAGCGGTGTATATGATATATCCTGCACCTTATTCGATAAGGAAAGGACCGAGATCCCTTCACCGGGAGTGACTCCTTTAGCAATAACTGACAGATGCTACACACTCGGTTTGTCTTTTAATTGCTTTTAAGAGTTTCTGCTTTGCACAGTGATATATATGATATATCCCGCACCTTATTCGATGAGGAAAGGACCGACAATCCCTTCACCGGGAGTGACTCCTTTAGCAAAACTAGAAAAGCCTCAAAAGCACTCCATTTTAAAATCATTTGATTCTACAACGATATCAAGTTCCTTACGCAATAGGTTTTCAGAAAAACCTGTCGTAGCCCTCCGTCATTTCAGATAAGTACTAGTTAGTATTCGTGCTGAGGTTGTTTGGCATGCGTCAAGGCGTAGTGTACGGTAGCTAACTAGTGCTTATCTGCTAGCATACGATGCGATTGGATTAGGGTATTCGTACGGCGTTGTTTGGCATGCGTCAAGGGTCGTGCGGGTGGGTTTAATTCAATCAAGAAATGTACGGGTTGAACTTGACTAGCGGACTATGGGTTGTTTGGCATGCGTCAAGGTCATAGCACGCTAGGGGCAAAATATTATCGGGAATTTCAAGTGTTGAAATTTGCAATGAGATTGCATACCTTCTATGAGTTAGTTGGATCCCGATACCCGCTGCGAGTAAGAGTTACTCCTGGGAGAGTTTTACACATTACAATTAGCCGATCAAGTAGGTGTCTAGAAAGGTGTTAACGAGGTTACGCCTCTGGGAAAACGAGGTTTACATTAATTAGGTTCGTGCGAAAGCACGGGGGACCTCCCTCAAAGTACCGACACTGGCCTGGCTGAAAGATTGGCGAACTTGTAGTGTGTAATTAATCCCGGCTAGTCTTTCCTTTTAGGGTTTGAAAGAAGATTTGATAAAAAGCAGTGGGAGCCATCCTGATTAGATAAAATAATAACCAATCTATTCTTGTAAGAGCGCACGCTGAGTGTTTTCTTCTCTCTCTCTTCAGGTAGCGACCATATCACGCCTTAATCAAGATAATAATACGGATATTGACCGAACCCGCTTGTTATACTGAGCTGGGGAACGTTGGTCCCGCTCCAACTTATAATTGTTATAAGACAGAGCAGAAAATTGGGGATTACCATAATTCCCGTGCCGCCCAAACGAAGAGAGTGCATGCTGATGCATCATCTTCGGGTGTGTTCATCACAAAGAACTGTTTCTCAGTATGCTTTACGTCCTGGGTATGTGATACCAGATCAGGATCCCAGATATGTAATCTGTTACATAGGGCTACAGAAAGGTAGAGAACTGAGAACGGGTGATAAGTTTCATGAGGCAGAAAACGGAGCAAATGTTGCAGCCAAGTCTGTTGGTCACTGTCACCCTGTATTACCAATACATTGATTCTGAACGAATGTTATTAGATACCGAACCTGATATGCAAAATCACATCTGTCTCTTTATTAGTAAAGAAACGATAAAATTTTGTATTGTTGGATAATGTTTTGAACATTTCCTATATCAAAAGTTGATCGGTTCAGGCACGTTATCTAAAAGCATTAATGTTCTAAATCAAACTACAGTTCTTAGTATACGGAACACACACAAGAGGAAGAGTCCAGAAATGAACGAATCCTTCTTGAGGCATTGTAGACTAGGTCATATCAATGCGATCCGACTGGCTGAAGTTACATTTTAGATGCATATTTAAATCTGTTTGAATTTACATCTTATGAAACTTGCCAGTCATGTCACAAAGATACGATGACCATAGCACTGTTTACTGGAAACAGAGAAAGAGTTAGTAAACTCTTGGGATGATACATGTTGATGTATGTAAGGTCCCCTATCTACATATGCCAGGACTGGTTCTCTGTACTTCGTTACATTCTCTGATAATCTCTCGAGATTCAGACATATGTTCCTGTTGAAACACAAGTCCGAACCTTTTGAGATATTCACAGAATATGATTTAGAAGTAGAGAACCAAAATAAGGGTATAAGTATTATGTCCTTTGATGAGATCAAGGAGGAGAATACTTGAGCACGGAAATCCTGGATTATTCTAAAGGAGAATGAGATTCTCTCTCGGCATTACTCCTCCGTATACACCATAGCATGATGGTATATCGGGGCGGAGCAATAGCACCCTATATGATATGGTGTGCTCTATGATGAGTACTACTGAGTTACCTATTTCCTTTAGGAAGTTATGCACTTGAGAAGCTGCATACCTATTGAATAAGGTTCAAATCAAATCAGTTGCCTACCACTTCATATGTGATATGGAAAGGGAAGAGCCCATATCTTAAGTTAATTAAGATTTAGGGTTGTCCGGCCTATGTCTAAAAGCAAAATCCGGACAAGCTCGAGGCAGGGTCTGTTATGTAGAACTGGAAATGTTCCAGCTATACAAATTGCAGCTGATGATTTGATAGAACCAAAGGATTCAGTAGATTCCAACAAACCTCAGCCTCTCCGCCGATCTAGTAGGGTTCCTCACCCACCTGAGAGATACTTCTGTTTCTCTATGACAGTGGGAGCGAGGATTGCATCATGAGATGATGACCCAACTAGTTTCGAACTGGCCATCAGGAGTGTGACTCTGTAAGAATGGCTGGATGCTTAGTGATCTGAGATGGAATCCTTATACACCGACAAAGTATGGACTTTGGTTGCTATATCTGAAGGGTTAAATCCCCATCAGGAGCAAGTATATCTTGAGAAGATTACTTGGTGTACTTAGAAAAGTTGATACTTTCAAAGCTAGACTTGTTAAAGGATTTCGTCATCGACCAGGCGGGGATAATGATGAAACCTTTTCCAGTGCCTATGCTTAAGTCCATCCAGATCCTACTTGCCACGGCTACATACCATGACTACGATATCTGGTGGTTGGGTGCCATGACTGCTTTTCTAAATGATGTTTTAGAAGAGAACGTCTATAAGTACACAGCCAGAGGGCTTCGTAGACAGTGGGAGCAGCGGAAACGTGTACAGGATGCTTTATAGGATAAAGCAGGTATCGCGGAGTTGGAACATCTGTTTTGATGTAGTAGTCAAATAGTTTGACATCATCAAAACGGTAGATGAACCTTGTATATACAAAAAGGTAGTAGGGAGTATGGTGATGATCCTCGTAGAGTACGTGGATGACATACTCTTGATAGGGAAGGAGTTTCCTATGCTATGCTCGGTCAATCTCTGCCTATCACAATGATTCTCCATAAAGGATCAAAGTGATACCTCCTAAATCCTGCGTTGTGAATCTATGAGATAGATCTAATTGGATGTTAGGATTCTCACTAGTTGTAGTGAGATGGTATCAATCAATCCTGGGGAGAATCACTGGAAGGGTTCCAGGGTGATAAGGACGACTGAAAGTCAGTCGCAGGCATTGTCTTTACCCTCAGTAAAGGGACGGTATGTTGGAAGAGTTCCAAGCTAGATACCGTGGCATACTAGAGGATAAAGGCTTGATACATCGCTACTTAAGATGCTACCAAAGAGGCAGTCTGGATGTATATTTGTTCATGAGATGAACTTAGTTCCTCCCATTGTGTGACAATGGAGTTGTGGCTTATGCCAAGGTACGTCCGTCCCATCAGTGATCCAGACATATTCTGAGGCAGCATCACCTGATCATGGAGATAGTTGATCTCCAGGGTGATCGAGGTTAGGAGAGTAGACTCAGAGGACAACACGGCGGATCCACTCACAAAGGCATTTTCCCAGAGAGAGACTTTTATGGGATGGTTGAGTATGAGATACTGCAACCACTGCTATCAGATGGCCCTAGTGCAAGTGGGAGATTGTTAGTTATATGTATGCCCTAGAGGCCATTACTATACATAGGATGTATATTGTAGTGGATGCTGGGACATATATAGGGAGGACTTTCTTGCTCGACATGATAGTATGCTATCTGGTTGATCTTTACCTTAACGTGTACACTGATAGTCTCTCTGTTACATGTTGGTAAAGCCCTTAGGATGAGTACTTGACTACCTGGACTATGATGCGGGTCATACTAGTGGGGACATGGTAGTCCATAAGTACATCCTTCAAAGTCCCTAGTCGTGGGTGTATCGAGACGGGGCATCGATATACCAGAGTAGACTAGCGTATACCCTCTCGACCCATACAGATGGGCGATGGATGATCTCATATCCATTGGTGTTTGACATCAGAGATGATATGCGGGTGCTCAGTGGAGACTGGGTACACTGGACGGACTCGCCGAGAACTCCCAGATGGTATTATACCTTACGTCAGATGGCAGTTCTCTGGTGACACTGGTACAGAGTAGTCTGTTGACCCGAGATCGTCATAGAGTCTTGTGTGGTTCCCACTGTGCTTTGATTTCCACCTTACCACGTCCAAGAGGGCTTGCAAAACGGTGGTTTTTGGGTACAGTCCCGAGTCACATGGAGGCAATGAGCGATAGGAGGGGATTCGTCTCTCCCGGTATAGGGGGTTGATGTTGCGCTGTGTTCGATTGGCTATAACCGGAAATCCCTGGCCAGGGTTGCTGAGATTTACTGGTAAGTGTTACCAGTAGTATCTCGAATTGTTATAGACCTCATATCGACACGACTTATCGAGCTATTGGGGTCTGACGTTTACCTCCCCGAGGCGAGATATGCGACATATCAACGACGAGACCGGACTGTACGGTAAGTGTTGCTGGTTGGATTCACAGGAGTGTGAGCGGGCTTGCTCGTCGATCTTCTGATCGCTCAATACCCGGGTGGCCGTTACGTTTAGCAGACCGCTTGCGGCTTGTGGGTGTTTGATATGATCATCACCTGCTGCCGGCGTATTGACGAGTCTTTAGAGTCCTACAAAGAGGTTTCCTGGCTCAATTGAAACGAAATAGGAGCGCATATGAGATATGTGCAGGACCGAGAATAATGCGTGTATGTGATACCGTATTCCATTCTCGCGATGAATGTATCGAAAGGTTGTATGCGATATAACCTAGTTATCAAATCAAGGATTGATTCGGTAAGCCGATACATAGGATACTAGTCGGTTATATGCGATATGACCGGATCGTTAAATCAAGTGTTGATTTAATGATTTAATGTATAATTATATATTTGATATATTACTTTGCATTAACTAGTATTGGTTCACTTTAAATGGATTTTCTCACTTGAATTGTGCAAGTTGTATATGTGATATACTTTTGTGCACATGATTGTATCATGTTTGATGATACATGCTCACTTGGGTTTGTGTAAAGATTAAACCATGGTTGTGAGAGTGGTTAGGGTTTTGTTTATTCACTTATTATTTATTTATTTATTTATCATTCTTTTGGAAAAGATAAAGAGAAAAGAATGGTGGCTTGTTTTGTTTGTTTGTTGAAGCTTCTTGAAGCTTTGAACAAGTCCACCATTCTTGTCTCATGTCTAACCCTAACCATTCTTCTAACCTTAGTTAAATCTCTACACTAAACCATGGTTTGAATATGATAAGTATTGATTTTCTTTTCCATTTATAATCAACTTATCATGTTCATCTTCTTCTTCTTCTTCATTTTTTTTATAAAGAAGAAAAGCTTGCACCATCAATGGTGAAGTGATGAAATCAAGTGAAAATCCAATTCTAAAGTGAACCCACTTCCTATTTCTTCATCCTCTACCTCTTGCCAAGTAGTATAGGGTGTTTTCTTCACAAGTTTCATGACTTGATGAAGTGGGAGCTTGATCTAGTGATGCCTCGACGTAGATTATCTTCGGCACGAAGCCGACGACCTTGCCCGCCCATTTCTCCGATGAAGCCGATGCTAGAGCCCAGGTTTCCATTTGGACAGCTAGGAGACTTCATTGCGGAGCTATGGAGGTGGAGGACCGGATCTACAAAGGTTGTATTTCCGTTCTTTTAGTTAAATTGTTAACTAGTTGCATGTGTTCGCCTAATATTCTAGTTAACGATCCGTATTAGGGTTTCTCGGCACCCGTAAATTTGAAATTGGCATGGTTGATGCCTTGTGAGACCTCCTTAGTGTGCCTAGGAACCCTACATGTTTCGCTTTGGGGAGCTCCTATTCTGTTCTTCAAGAGAAGGACGGCAGTTTGAGGTTGTGTATTGATGGATCGTCAATTGAACCGGCTTACGGTGCGGATAGGTATCCTTTACCTTGCATTGATGATTTCTTCGATCAGCTCCAGAGTGCGAGACATTTTCTAAGTTTGTTTGGGATCAGATCATCATTGGTTGCGGGTTCGGAGTGATGTCATTCCGAAGACTACTTTTGCGCGCGCTACGGCCAGTATGAGTTTTGGTGGTGTCATTGGACTCACCAATGCCCTAGCAGCATTCGTGGATGTGATGAACCAGATTTCTTCAGGCCGTCCCTCGACCAGTTTATTGTTGTGTCATTGATGACATTCTGGTCTTTTCCAATGTGTCGTGAGGAACGTGAGCAGCACTTGAGGATTTGTTTTGCAGACACTGGGAGAGCCCCGGCTGTTTGCTAAATTCTCGAAGTGTTCCTTCAGGGTTGATTGTGTTGACTCCTAGGTCTTGTAGTTACGGGAGACGGTTTCGTATGGTTCCAAGGAAGATCGAGGCCGTACGGATTTGGCCCAGACTTGTGTACGGGACGGAGGTCCGCAGATTTTTGGGCTTAGCAGGTTTTTACCGCTGTTTCATGCAAGATTGCTTGTGTATCGCTGCACCGTTGAATGAACTGACCGAAAAGGAGATTCCTTTTCTTTGGACTGCGGCATGCGTGCGGAGTTTTCAGCAGTTGAAGACTCGGTTGGCAACTGCACCAGTTCTTTCATTGCTTTTTGGTTCGGGCGACCTTGTTGTTTAACTGTGATGTTTCGCGAGTGGGGCTCGATTGTGTACTGATGTGACACTATAGAGTTATCGATTATGCTTCCCGACAGTTGGGGGAAGTACGAGCAGGATATCCCACTTATGATCTGGAGATAGCCGCGGTGGTCGTGCGTTGGAGATTTGGAGACACTACTTGTGCGGAGAGTCGTGTCAGATTTTCACGGACCACCAGAGCATAATGTATATCTTCCTGCAGCGGGTTTTGATTGTTGAGACAACGTCGTTGGATGGAGCTTGTGAAGGATTGTGATTGTGAGATCCTTTGTTTCCCGTGGCAAAGCGATTGTGGTAGCTTATGCTGGAGTCGTAGGCCGGGGGTTAGCTTGTTCCAGCTGTGCGCAGTTCTGAGACAGTCTTCTGCAGATTTACAGTTCTTGTGCGATCGTGGAGTACAGCTTAAGTTCGCCTCTACTGAGGGGACAGCTTGCTCATGTCCACGCCCGTCCACCTTTCCTTAATCGTTTTCGCGAGGCACGACCTGCCTATGCTCGTTCGTCAGAGATTCTTGAGCATACTCGGCTGGGTAAATATTCGGAGTCCTTGATTTGTGACCAGGATGTGCTACGTTTAGGGACGCATTTGTGCATACCTGTTGCTGATGGGCAGAAACGCGAAATCCTAGAGCAGGCACATCAGTCAGCTTTCTGTGTTCATTCAAGTTCCACCAATCTATGACGTGACTTGTGAGATAGTTACGGGTGGGAAGGAATGAAGAGAGAAGTTTCGGATTTCGTTTCAAGGTGTCTGTCTTGTTGTGAGCTAAGATTGAGCATCTGAGACCGGCTGGAGAGTTGCAACCTTTAACCGTTCCGGAGTGGGAATGGGAGAAAATTTCCATGAATTTTGTTGTGGTGTCTACCTCGGTTTAGTCAGGGTGTGACTCCATTTGGGTGTTTGTTGTCCGGTTTTGCTCAGTTTGCTCAGTTGTTCTTTATTAAGTTTGTGCATTTGCATGGAGTTCCTTCATTTGTTGTATCCAATGGAGGCACCCTGTTCGTTTACCGTCTTGGGCAGAAGCTTCAGGAAGCCTTGGGTACTGGTTGAGCTTTAGCTCCGCTTTCCATCCATTGGATGGTGGTTAGACAGAACGGACTATACAGACTCTGGAGAATATGCTTGTTGTGTGCGTACTATTTATTGTCGGCGGTTGGGATCGTCACTTACCATTGTTAGGATTCTCCTTCGAGAGCAGTTATCAGGAGACACTCTAATTGGCAACCTTTAGGTTTTGTTTGTTAGGTCGTGTCGATCGCCATTCTGTTTTTCTGACTCTGCGTGAGTAGGATTTTTGGACCCCAGCTAGTCGTGAGACTATGGAGAAGATCCAGTTGATTCAGGTCAGGATGAGAGTAGCCCAGTGCAGGCAGAAGTCTTATGCCGACCGTAGATGTCGTAGACTTGAGTTCGCAGTGGGAGATCATGTATTCCTATGGATTTTTCCGATGAAATGGCGTGTTGAGTTTTAGGAAGCTTGTCCCAGGATTGTAGGTCCTTTTGAGGTCCTCAAGAGAGTTAGTTCCGTTGCCTATAAATTGGCATTTCCGCCCAGATTATTGAGTATTCACCCCGTATTTCCTTGTGTCGATACTTTGCAAATACCTTCATGACCTTTCTCACATGATTCAGCACTAGACCATTTAATTGGGACACGATCTTTTCATTCACCGGCAGCCAAGTGTGTTAATGGCTCGGCAGGTGGAGAAACTTCGGTCAAGGGTCTTGCCATTATTGGAGGGTTTTCTTGGACATAGCCGTATAATAAGATGATCACTTGGGAGGCTGCGAGCGAGATTTTAGAGTTTTGTACTCTTCTCTTTGAAAGTACGCTTAGTAAGAATTTTAAATTCGGAGACCGAATTTCTTTAAGCGGGGAAGATTGTAACGTTTTAGAAATCGTTTTACGAATTTGCCCGTTTTAGGGTAAAATAGTCGGTGTTTTCCGTTTTAATCAGATTATGATCAAACTTCTGTATAGACCTCACGGCACCTAGTTTAGCTAGAATGAAGCTAGTGCGCGGACTTTGGGGGTCAATTGGAAGTTTTGGTTCACATAGAATTTTTCCCTAATTAAAATATTATTTTAATACTTTATTTGTGCACTTTATTAGTGGTAATTACATTTTTATGTGGGTTAATTACTACTAATGTGAATCTATGCTAATCTAATCACTAGAATTAGTTTAGAACATTCTCATCAAAATATCTAGATATTTGGTTAAATTAATTGAATTTTCAAGAAAAGAAAATGGTGACAAAAAGCTTTTCTTGTTTTATTATGCAATTATTGAAGTTTTCTTCTAGATTTTTCTACAACTTTCCACAAACCTCCATCTTTTTTTCCCAAGGCCGGCCACTTCTCCCCTTGCTGTCCTTCATTTTTTCCACCCCATTTCAACTCATTTTGCTTCAATAAAATCATCCAAAATCCTAAATAAATCACAAAAACTCAAATATAAATCAAACCCTTCTTTCTTTATCACAAAACAAGCTTTGTTCTTCATTCAAGTGAGGATTTTTGGAAGCTAATCTTTGAATTTTCTAGTTTCAAGTTATGCTTCTTTGAAGGTATAAATCCAAACCCTAATCTCTTTATGTGGTGTTAATACTTTAATTAGCTTATTTAGATGTTTAAATTAAGCTTTTATATTCATATTTAGAATTTCTAGTAAGGGTTTTGTTAATTAAATTGGGGTTTTGATTAGTGAAATGGTTAGTTGTTAATTTTAGACAAATGAAATCTAAACCAAGTTGCTAGTTTGTTAAATGATATTTTCCTAATTGGTTAATTAAGCTAATTAGCAAACTAAATTTTTACTAATCCTAATTTAAGTGAGTTTTAAAATTATAGTAATGGTTTAAATGGTTTAACCTTACTATTTTGTGATGTTTGTAAATTCTAGTTTTGGTAAATAGTTATAGTTTTGTGCTAAAATGATATATGTTGCTTACTAGATTTCGGTAAGTTTAGGCGTGGGTTTCTTTTGACGTTGCGACTTTATTTATATTGAATTCCACGTTTACTATTATGTTTTGAATGCGCGATCGGTACGATCAGGGTCTAGGCTTGGTAGTTGTGTCGCTTTGCGTTCCTAGTTAGGGTCGTGCCGATGTCGTTCGTGTCTTTGTGTAGCTTTTGCTCTTGAGTTAGTTTCATAGTGTCGCTATGCGCGTTAGCCACTTAACGGACACTCGAGAGTATGTTTGGAGTTGGTGCGTCGATTAAACGTAGTTGGTACATGTTATTGGTCGATTGCTAATATATACTTGTTATATTGTTATATGCTTTCAGGATCGCATGCGGGGACTTCGGGCGCTGCGAAGAGGGAGAAACGAGTTGTTGGCTTTACTTAGCCAGGATGGTTGGTGAGTAGATTTAACATCTACAGGGGAATAGCCCGCATGGCGTTATACGTCTGGGCTAGAGATGTTATATATTGTCGCGTATTCTATTGCATATATAGAGTTGCGCATACACCCTATTGCTTAGTTACTTGTTGTGCTTGGACTAGTATCCTTAGGACACTGCACTATTATTGACGGCTCATGTTGCACGAACACTGATTGTATGCCACACGCACTGTCAATAATTGCCATGACACGCACAACACACATACCTATCTGATATTGTTTGGTTAGGGACATTGAGACATTGATTCATATTTCTTTATGCATATGACATATAGCATACCTGTATACCTACATGCTTACACATATGTCTTGACATGCTTACATGCTAGTTACCTGTATACCTATAGGGTATTGTACCATTAGCAATATGTACATACACACATAATGACATAGCTACATGTATACCTTGCATACATACTTCACTTATACCCGGAGGGTATATTACATCATTACTGATAGGTATATACATATACCTTACTATACCTTTATGTTTACACATATATCTGGCTATAGCTACATGTTTACCTTTATTTGATGTTATATAGAATTGGAGAAATTAGGAACCGCATGATATATATATATATGTATGTATATATATATATATATATATACATATATATATATATATATATTAACTTGTTGCAGTTAAATAGCGGTTTTTCGTTTATATGCTCATATTACTGTTTCATGTTGCATATATTATATTCATGGATTTCTTATGATGTTCTCTGATATTTTTACTCCTAAGTATATATAACAGTAGAATGGGACGGTGTTATATATATATATATATATATATATATATATATATTGGTGGAATGGGACGCTAATATATATGTATTAATTTATGCAAGTATTCTTGTTCTTTACTTGATATTTGGATGCATCCACTCAGAGATTTGTTTTAATACCGATACGGCATCGAGAGTGTCGATGTTGGGCACTTAAGATTCGAAAGACGTATAATTCCGATACGGGGTCGAAAGTGTCGATGTTAGGCATTTAAGATTCGAAGGGCGTATAAATCTATTTTGGATCATAAGTGTCGATATTGGGCACTTAGGGTTCGCTGTTTTGGATCATATGTGTCGATGTTGGGCACTTAGGATTCGCTGTTTTGGATCATGAGTGTCGGTGTTTGGCACTTAGGATTCGCTGAGACTTACAGGATATATGTGATTTACTTGATTTTGGACACTGGATATATGAGATTTACTTGATTTTGGACACCACAGGATATATGAGATTTACTTGATATTGTACATTCAGGATTTGTGAGACTTATATGATATGAGAGCCAATTTTGGGGCTGATTTGAGGAAATTGGTTCATGTATTAGTTGTACCTGCTAGAGTACCTTTCATGACTACTGCATATATACATTGTCATATCATTGTTCGTGTATTAGTTGTACCTGCTAGAGTACCTTTCATGACTACTGCATATATACATTGCCATATCATTGTTCATGTATTAGTAGTACCTGCTAGAGTACATTAAATGACTGTTGCATACATATTGTCATATTACTGCTTCATGTATTAGTTCTACCTGCTAGTGTACCTTGCATGACTATTGCATGCATATGATCATTTATTGCTTAGTTTGCATATGTTAGTTTCGCGCTGTACGTGCATACTTGCGATTACCTGCATATGTTATTTACTATTCACGAGTTGGCAACTCACCCCCATTGTGCCACAGTGTTTTGCAGGTTGTTCTCCAGAGTCGAGGCAGGCTATTCATCTATCTTATCATCTTTTGCTGCGGATACCGCTTCAGCTCACAGTGTGCAGTTTTGCTTTAGGTGGGTTTTGTGGTTATCCGTTCATGTTCATTGTATATTCGTTGTATCCTGTACTCTCCATCTACCACTTTTATGTGTATGACTTAGAGACTTGATGTGAAGACGATATTGTATATTGTGGTGACTTGGATGTCTTTTATGCAGTTTTACTTATATCGTTTTTTATTTATTCGCTACGGCGTCGTATATCTGTTGTGTTGGTTGTTTTTCGCCGTTGGGCGTGGATTTGCTCCCGTTGGGGATGCTTTAATTTATATTTATATTGTACCCATTTTTGGGGTTAGTTTTTACAAAGGAGGTGCTGCCAAAATTTTTAAGAAAGTAAAGTTGGACTTTAAAGAATTTGGTTTGAGATTTCAAAAGTTTTGAAAATACTATTATCACTTACTACTTTTGATGGTTTAGATTGCTGGGTTTTCGGCTTACTTAAATTGCGTTACGCCTGTAGACGTTGCGTAGTTTAAGGGCCGTCACTTGCCAATTTCGGGTCGTGACAGCCTCGTATTCCGCGGCATTGTTCGAAGTTATGAACCCTAGCTTCGAAGAGTATTCCATCTCCGCCTCGTCCGGGCCTCGGATGATCTGGCCAGCCCCACTCCCTTCTTCGGTAGAGGATCCGTCCACGTAGAGCACCCAGTTGGGGACGGAGTCGGGTACTTCATTGGCTGAGGGACGTGGTTCGGGGCCCCGAGCTGCCGCTTCTTCTTTAGTGGGAATAGTGCTTTCGACCACAAAGTCTGCTAGGACCTGCGCTTTGATGGCCTGCCTGGGGCGGTACTTGATATCGAATTGGGATAATTCCAACCTCTATTTCTCCAGTCGTCCTGATGATTCAGGGGAAGCGAGAATAGTCCCTATAGGTCGCTCGGTGAGGACGAGGATGGTGTGCGCCTGGAAGTTGTGTCGTAGTTTTCTTAAGGCGACAACTAGTGCCAAGACTATCTTTTCTATGGCTGGGTATCTTGTTTCCGCGTCCTTGAAAACGTGGCTTACGTAATAAACCGGCTTCTGTACACCGCCGAATTCCCTGACGAGCACTGAGCCTGCAGCCTGATCGGAGACCGTGAGGTATAATAATAGCTCATCGTCTTCGACTGGTCGAGTGAGCAATGGGTGAGTTTATAGGTGTGCCTTGAGCTTTTCGAAAGCACTCTGACACTCCTCCGACCATTCGAACTTAGGAATTTTTCTCAAACTTTGAAGAACGGGAGGCACTTCTCCCCGGATCTTGACATAAAGTGACTCAGAGCGGCCACTCTCCCCGTGAGCCGCATGATCTCGACATTGCTCTTGTCACGACCCGAAATATTAGCTCGTGACCAGCACTTGAATAACGCAACGTCTAAAGGCATAACGGAATTCAAGTAAGCTGAAACCTAGAAATCTAAACCTTTTAAGAAAAATAAAGGAGGTGAAGTTTTGAAATAAAGGTATAATGAAATCAAGTTTTCTTAATGCATAGAAAAGGAACATGAAAATGCAAGTAAAATTTACTAATTTGAAAACGTGTTTCGTCTTTTAAAAATTTGGGCAGCACCTCCTTTGTATATTTTGATCCAAAACCACAATACATAACAAAAATAATGGCATCCCCAAGCGGGAGCTAGTTCTTCGCCAAACGGCGGATCACAACCACGCAATACAGTATAAATAAGTATACGACGCCCAACGGCGAAGTTCACCACAAAAAGATAAATAAATAAGCAAGATATCAAAATCACAAGTAGCGAAAAACCCCTCGCTCTAAGTCTCGCAACCACAATCTCACTAAGTCTCATTACTTATACAATTTACTAGTTTTGATTGATGGAGTTAACTAGATACAATATGAAATATAGATACAAGAGTGGGTACGATACAAATATCCTACCTACCAATGCAAAACACCCGAATGCAACTGTGTGCCAGCGAAGCCGCTACTGATCCAAGCAGTCAACCTGCAAAAACTGTAGCACAACGGGGGTGAATTGCCAACTCGTGAGTAGAAAAATATCAATAGATAGAAATCGAATAAACAACGACTCCTAGGTCAACTATATCATAAAGGTAATACTATGATATCTAGGGTGACCGGGTCTGTATATATGCCAACAAGGTAGTCAATACCTATATGCATGCGGATATCGTCCGACAATATAATCAAGGTATGTATGCATGTAGATCTCGTCCGCCCATATAATCAATGTATGTATGCATGTGGATCTCGTCCACCTATATAATCAATGTTTGTATGCACGTAAATATCATAAAAGAATGTGCATGAAAGTATGAGGATATAAATCAACGGTGTCCCTCATGACAAATCAAAATCATGGAACCTGAGTGCCTAGCATCGACACTCGAAAACATCATGAAAACCGTGCCCAGCATCGACACGTAAATCCTCATATCTCGGGCTTCGTCAGTCCAGATCGGCCCACGGGCTCCGTCAGTCCGGATTGGCCCATATCATATCTCGACTCCGGTCGGTATCCTCCAAATATCCGCGGAGCCCAAATACTATCACCGGTAGGCAGTAGTCCCTCAGCCAGGCTCACCGTCTGTATACACAGCATCCTTTTCTTGCCCCGGGGTACCATACCGGGTCCACCATCTACCCGGAATCGGCCTCAACCGCCTCCTCGAATCGGGTTACACATGTCACACGTCTCAGAACCAAGAAAACGCATGGTGGACGCACTGAAATATCATATCAAGAGAAACCGGTTTTTTAAAACAACACATGATCTCTTTTAAAATGTCCAAGGTTCTCAAGTCCAGAAATCTCATCAAAACAGCATATCTCAATGCGTAAAATCATAGAGCATGATGAATGCGACATATAATAGAAATGTAAGCATATCCGTATATCATGCAATATGGAACAGTGATATGACATATTAAGGGAAAACCGCTCTTTTAAAATGATTCCAGTTTTTAAATATATCATGCGGTTCCCAATGTCCCAATAAAAACCAGTTCTCTATGTAGGTACAATATGTATATGCGCAAGTATAGATGTACCAATGTATGTGCACCAATATGGATGTACAATGTGTATGTGCGCAAATATGGATATATCAATGTATATATGCACCAATATGGATATACAATGTGTATATGCGCAAGTATGGATGTATCAATTTATATGTGCACCAATATGGATATACAAATGTGTATATCCGCAAGTATGGATGTATCAATGTATATGTGCACCAATATGGATATACAAAGTATATGTGCGCAAATCTGGATACATCAATGCATATGTGCACCAATATGGATATACAATTTATATATGCGCAAATATGGATATATCAATGTATATGTGCACCAATATGGATATACAATGTGTATATGCGCAAGTATGGATGTATCAATATATATGTGCACCAATATGGATATACAATGTGTATGTCATGATGCGGCAACCCTACTGTGTAGTGACATGGCAATTATCGATGATGAAGTGTATGAGCCGGAAAATCTGTGTACGTGTAACATACGCATCATCGATAATGGTGCAAGTGTACTAGCACGGGTATAAGTAATGCAATGCGAATAACATGAATGCAGCATAAAGTGAATCATATGCAAATGCTGACGGGTATACGTATCTAACATGACCGAGTCGGTGAATCTATCAATCGGCATCTAGCCTAACAACATCGCGTACGGTATAATCCATCGTACGAAAACCTCTAGTTATGGGTATGGATCAATCATCAAGTCAAACTCATCATGCACGGAAAATCATCGTACGGCGGCATTAAGCTATCAGGGATCCTATCATCCTATAAGACGAGAAGGGTACGGACCTAACATCTCATACGGCTACCACTCATGATTCACAACATATAATTATCTCTATATACCTATGTCCTAGGTCACATCCGCAATAATCTCATATCAGGAGACCGGCAGGGTATAAATCATCTCCATCGACTCACATCCGTATACCAACATATCACCAAATCTTCATATCGTGTCATATATCCTTTTCATCGCATTCATGTCCCTCACTAAGTCGATTTACAAAAACATTCTACCTTTACTATAAGCATAAGTATCTAATCTAACATACACACCTGAACCATACAAACAGCTTTTGAAAAGATGCGAATCTTAGTTTTGAAAGTAGGAGCTACGGTGTTTTTAAAGAAAAGATATCATTTGAAAATCCGTAACATCCCTCAAGGTATCTGTTTAAAGATGCATACGATTCTTCGGTTTAGAAATAAGTATGGTTCGGATGGCGCATCTACGTCGACTATCTAGTCCTATAGTATCCTAAACGGCAATATCGTCAAACATCATCCTCAAATCCCGTTATCACATAATAGCCGTATTATATCATTTCTAACTATCCTTAGTTTCTAATATGGTTTCACTAACTATCATTTAACTCTAACCCTAGTTTCTAAATCTAGGTTTTCTTAACCATAAGCTACAAATCGGTTTCCACCAAAACTTTGCGGGGGTGCTATACGCCATCCACCCGACTTCCCCCGTGGATATAGATCCACTCACCTGGTCTTCGCTTGCCGAAATCGATGACGCCACGCTCCGTCGCCTCGGAATCCACGCGAAGGTACCTACAATAATAATCAACCGCAATGCGTATTTAAAATCAAGGCAGAAAACCAAACGGCACACGTTTCGCTCATAGGTTAAAACCTATAGCCTAGCATGCAAAACACGACCAATAACCCCGGTCGTTGACGTTCAAACGCCACACGACGGAAACACAATACCAAATACCAAAATCAAGTCAAAACGAAGTCGTAAAACAATGCATCAACTCATGGAAATGGTCCCAGATTTTACCCTAATAGAAATTAGTCAATTCTGCATATGGGAGGGGTCTAGTTTTCAGACAATGGAGCTACAGAACAAGAATGAGACAGAACCTCACTGATCTAGCCGCAAATTGCGGCCAGAAGGGATTTAATTGCGGCCTCATAAGGGAGTTGGGGTCTCAGGTCTTAGGGTTTGCATCTAGGTGACCTGCTTATCTCTCTGTCTTTGCAAATAAATTTTCAGAGGCTCCGGGTGTTAGCAGATTTCATTTTCCTATCACAATTCCCACAATTTCAATATCGGCAGAATTTCAAAGTTCGTGTTCCGGGGTTAAGTCTCAGGTTTGGGTCTGAATTCTAGCACTAGGGGGTTTGTGTGGCCTCTACTAAGCTCAATTCCGAACACAACTCAAGAATTCCACAAACCCTAACTTGAAATATTCTAACCTCACTAAACATCACAATATCACCTCTAAACTTGCATGAAAGCTAAAGTGAATGAAATACTTGTTGCGCCACGGCAGCGCCCCGGCCGTCTTACCGAGGCCAAAATGCGGAATCAAAAATTTTCCTTACTTGGAAACTGGCGCTACCGCGGACAATAAAACCCGGATCGTTAACCATTAACCTATACTAGCAAACAAGAGATGGGAAAAGAAGTATACCGAGTGATCCGAGTCCTCCGGTCTTCTCGTCATCGTCCCGATCTCCCGCGGAAAGTCTTGTCTCCACATCGTCGCCTCCTCGCCGGAAGGGCACCACATCGCCTGCGTCTTTTACGGGCTCCCGCCTCAATACCGAGGCAACTCGGGCATGAAGCCGGCAACTCGACATGCTCAAGATATGCTGTAGAATGTGTAGTGTAGAGGCTATGTCTCATTTGGGGTTTGTTGCCTTTGAAGGTGATGGAGGAATCAAGATTAGAAAAATGGTGCTTGCATTTTTCTAGCATGAAAATGAGATCAAGAATGAAACTCTCAAGATGAAGCTCTCATCTTCTTCTTCTCTCCAAAAATGAAAACCTTATCATATTAGAATGGTGGAGCAAAGAATATGAAAGCAAGAGGGAGGTGAGTGTAGGAAAAGAGAGAGGGTGACCATATCCAAACATTATCATAACAAACTCACATCAACTATCATCTCATTTCTAATCTTCATAAAGCAAGAAATGATGATGGAAAAGAATGGAATAAAAAAGATGCTTTCATAATCAAACTATTTGCATGAAAACCCTCCACAATGTGTTATTTGCAAACTTGCAAATAACACCCTCCATCAAAAGGTTCGGCCGGGAAAGAACAAAGGAAAACCGGCCGGAACGGAATGCAAACTGGCAACTCCAGAAAACTGGTCCCGTAATAAATTACAGGAAAACCCCGATACTGTGCATACACACCCGCATCTGTATACCGACCGGATACAAATGCAATGAGACAAAATCCACACTGTACTAAACTAGGATCCGGCTTAAACCAAAGCCGGCTAGTAATATCCGTTCGATCCTGATCCGTGCAATACCGCACGTATCTGATCGAACCCTGCCATATAACTATACGGCCTCTAGTACAAACCGTCTGATCCTGATCCGTGCAATACCGCACGTATCTGATCGGACCCTGCCATATCTCCATACGGCCTCTACAGCGTTTCGCCCGAAAGCTGAGTAACTGAAAGTGTGGTGGACTCTAAAGACTCGTCAATACTATGGCTGTGGATTTAACCACTAGCACGTCAGAAGTATTAGCCAATACGTGACGGGCCACCAGCTATTGACCAAAAGGGACGTCGATGAGCGAACTCATCCTGACACCCTACTGAGCCTGTCAGTGACAATATCCGTACAGTCCGGTCCGTTCGTCTATGAGTATCGCATGGCGGGCCTAGGGGGTAGGTAAAAGTCAGACCCCCAAAAGCGGTATAAGTCGTGTCGGAGTGTAGCCCAGAACACCCTGAGATACTACTGGAATACCTACCAGTAAATCTCCTGCCTCGGCCGAGGGCTTTGTGTAATGGCTCTCCTAGACACAGCGCGACCTCACCCCCAATACCGGGAGAGACGAACCCCTGCAGATCCGCTCACTGCCTCCATGTGGCTCGGGACTGTACCCAACTAAAACCTGTTTGCACGACTCCTTTGAGCCGTGGTAGGGTAGTAATCAAAGCACAGTGGGAACTCACACGAGACAAATGACGATCTCAGGTCGATGAACTAACCTGTACACATGTCACCTGGGAACTGCTATCTGACGTCTGGTATAATCCCAACTAGCAGGTTCCCAGCGAGTCCTGTCCGGTGTACTCATAACCCAATGAGCACCTGTATACATCTTAGGTGAACCAACTGATACCAGTGGCTTGTGAGACCGGCCACCGCCCCTCGTCGGGGTCTCGACTGTATACACTAGTCTACTAATGGAGTATCGATGCCCTGTCTCGAAACTCCTACGACTAGGGACCTTTTAAGGATGTGCTTATAGACTCCAGCTCTCACTTATATGATCGCCCTCATACTGCTGGCAGTCAAGCAAGAATCCTAGGGGCTCTATCAACGTGCAATAGCGACCTGTCAGGTCACCTAAAGCAGTACACGATGATAAAGATAAACCAGATAGCATACTATCATCTCGAGTAAGACTGTTCTACCGGGATAGGTCCTCCCTCAATCATTGCAATCACGTGCCTGTGATCCAATAATTGACTCTGAGGGCACTATCTCCAACAATCTCCCACTTGCACTCAAGGCTAATTATTGTGATGTCGCATACTCACAGCCCGTGTGATACCGAACACCCAACTCCTCTACTAGTCAGTCTCACAAAGCTCGTTTGCGAAACTATTGCGTTCAAGGAATAGCCTCAGTGAGTGGATCCGCTGTGATGTTTCTTTCTATGTCTCTCTATATCTCAAGTTCGCGGAGAAAACCATCTCCCGAAATGAGCAATACCTGTCTAAGAATGTCTGGATGTCTGATGGGACCTAGTTCATAAATGAACTCCAAATCCAAACTTCTTAGACTGTATCGTCAACTGAACTTAATCAGTATCCTGCGCCATGCCTCCCTCAGTATCTGCCTGGATCACCTGTCCAGAATACTGTCCCTCGTCAGAGGGAGAACTATAACTCTGACAACCTCCTTGTCGTCCATGTCACCTTGGAAGCCTGGAGTGATAACCGTCTCCTAAAGGAGGAAGCCGTTATCATATCCCTAGAACATTCACTTATGTTCTAAAACTGCTTCCGACTGTTCCTCCAGGATTGGATCAATATCTACTTATTGCATCTACTGCAAGAACAACATCTGGTGTGGTACTTGACATCTCATGATTGACTCAATTGCCTAAGCAAGTGATCTGCCAATCATGCACATCCCTCTCTACTTTAGTCTATAAGACACCTTTAGAGAGGGTGACTCCATTCTCTGCAGGTACACTACCATGCCAGGAGTCGACCATTCTAAATACTCTTAGAATGCTGTCAAAGTACCCTGATTGGGAAACCACCCAAATCTAGATCTAAAACCATAGATCTAGTTACCAGTATGTCTGATATAATGTCCAAGTGCCATGTGGAGAAAACACTGTGTGACGACCAAAGTATAACCGATCGTAGTATAGGAATATCACTTCCTACTATGTGTATGTCATCCAAAACCAGGACATCACACCCTACTACCTTCTTAACAGATCCATCCCCTATTCTGATGACGTCAAACCTATGACTGTCACATCAGAAATAGATGATCTATCTCCGCTATATCTGCTTTAGTCTATAAATAGACGTAAGCCACCTGTCCACCAATGCTTCCGCTGCTCCCACTGACTACGACAACCATCTGGCAGAGTCATATAGACGTACACTTCTAAAGCTAGTTTAGAACGACGCTATACTCATCCTCCTGCCGGGTCTCACAGTCTGGAACAACAGCAATGGTAAGTCTGGGTAAACAAGAACCTCCCTGCCACCGTCCTTGAGCATACCGAAGTACCTCTCGAGTGCCTGAGGTTACCCACCATATCTGCGGAGTGGCCAATGGAATGTCAAATCAGATTGAATCTTTAGGTTCCTTATCAAATCTTCAGTAATCGTTTGCGGTTCTGGAATCACTTCCAGTTCTACCATACTCCCACTACTGTTTTCTGAAAAATAACCATTTCCTTTTAAAATGTGGCGAGTTAAGAACAATATCACTATTGATCTTTCTTATGGTAGAAAGTCAACCCTCGCCATAGCCTGGGTCAACCCACAAACAGCCATTACAGAAACGTGCCTTGAGTTATCCAGAGTCTGGTTTTAATCATAAGCCGGACAACTCCCCGTACCTTAACAATGTTAAGATATGAACTGTACTATATCCAATATAGAACCAGAGGCACTGATTTAATTTAACCAGATTCAAATCATGCAGCTGTCTCCAGTGCATGTCAACTAAATGGAAGGAGGCCGATCAGCGTTACTCAACTTAGGAATGCTTCCAATTATGAGTAACCTGAAAGAGAAGCAATTTCTCTTAACCATTACTATCAACTGAATACCATACAGAAGTATCTACATCTTCAATCACTTTGAAGAATCCCGATACTTGCTACACATGGTACTCTACTCTATTCAAATACCTATAACTCCTCAAAACTTAGACCCTGTGTTTCTACGAAACACATGTCTAAGAACTAGAGAAGTTAAAAGTAAACAGAATATAGTATGAGGACCAACCCCTCTGTCCTAATGGACACTGGACAACATACAATACTTTGTATAAGTCCGCTGAGTCTAACAACTCTTTCACTGTGCGTCGTAAGTTGAAAACTGTACTTATGGTTAAGAAGAATTACACCGCTGTTTAATGCTCCTTACCTAACCATCCACTGATATAGGTAAATGTCATCGACATAATATCAAAAGGTATATCTCACTCTATGAAAATAGACGTACAGATATAACAATTTGAAATTGGTGCACAACAGCGGATATTCAAAACCAAATATTTGCCGACCGGCAAACAGCCCAGATGATCTCCTCAAATATCACCGATTACAACGAATCCCGATATAATGAGGATGATTACCCTAATTCCCAATAACTTACTCCCACTCATCATCTGAAAAACCATACAGATGTGAGAATCAATCTTGGTAAATACATACCCTGGAGCAAGTGTCTAATCGGGAAATCAGTTTTCCTTTAACAGTACACAGTTGAACTGAAACATTGAAATGTTTCGATGGGGTATCCTGGTATTCCTTGTAATGCCTCTACCATTATCCAGATTCACAACTATAACCGTATAATTCTTTGCCACCTCTCCAAATCCCTTTATATGTCTTTAGTCATTACCTTCTGCACACCCCTTAGGCCAAATGGTTTTCTTCCTTCCCTACCGTTCGGCACCAGCCTATGGTTTGGAAGAAGACTATCCAATAAGCATAATGGGTGTACTGTCCTAGTCCTAGGAGCACTCGCAATGCGAGAGAAGGTGAAGATAAAAGACAACCGAATAAACCTTATTCCTGTTTCTCCTGAACTAGGATCCATCCCCGAACTGGAACAAGTTCCTTTCGAGTTCGTATATAACCATACGATGGATTATCCAATAAACTTTGGGATCTTCGTAGTGATACGGAGTGTCCTGGAGAAATACAAAGGTGATTTAGGATTGGCGAAGAAATACTTGGTTCGGTCGTGAATAGCAGTCGCAATTTACTTTGCCCTCTTACTAATCCCTTGCTTTGTCTTAACTTAATACCTTCTGTACACCATCGTTATGCTAATTGGTTTTCTTCATTCCCCACCGTTCGGCACCTGCCTAAGGTTTGGAAGAAGACTATCCAATTTGCGTAATAGGTGTACTATCTTCTAAACCAAGGAGTACTCGCAATGAGAGAAGGTGAAAAGAAAAGACAACTGAATAATCCTATTCGTTTTCTCCAGAACCAGAAACCATCCTCGAAGTCCTTCGAGTTCGTATATAACCATACGATGGTTTTGTCCAATGGAAGTGGACGTTCGTAGTAATACGGGGTGTCCTGGAGAAAAGGGTAAAAGTAGGAGTGGCAATGAGGTTTGCAACTCTGACAATCCAAAAGCCAGTGTTAAGAAGGTTCGGTCAACTTGGTCACTGAGTCATAGTCCAGGGTCGGGTCAATGGTCGCTGCCAAAGAGAGAGAGAAAAGAAACACTCAGCGTGCACTCTAACCTGGATCAGAATGGTTATCACTTTGTCTAATCTGGAAACCTCCCACTGTAACCTCAAATTCTCCTCCAAACCTTAAAGAAGAATTAGTCGGGATCACCCGAGGAGTAAACCAACTCATCAGTGGGAATCGGGATCCAACTATCATCGCATGATAACGTGACGGAATCCACTCACGTCACCACACTCCAGAAGGTATGCGCATGTCTGGCAAGTTTCAGTTCTTTTGAAACTCCCGATGTGATTTTTACCCCAAGCGGTTTATGACTTTGACTAGGTCAACAAACCATAAACCGCCAGTCAAGTTCAACCCGTCATTATTCTGGATTGCATTAAACCCACCCGTACGTGCCCTTGACTAGGTCAACAAGGCCGCACGACTGTCTTAACCAATCCCACTTATGCAACAAACAAGTACCACTTAGCTACCGAACACTACGTCTTGACTAGGTTAACAAACGCAGCACGAATACCAAATAATACCTGTAGGAAATGACGGAGGGCTACGGCTAGTTTTTGGCGAAAAACCTTTAACGTAATGAACTTGATATCGTCGAAGGAACTGCATAGCCTTTTATAAAAATATAGTGACGAAAACCTTTGCTAAAGAGGTCACTCCCGGTGAAGGGATCTCGGCTCTTTCCCCGTAGAATGAGGTGCAGGATATTCCAACTGAATACCACGATGCAAAGCAAAAGTAATCGGCTATAGTGAAGTTAATGCCCTGACGCAAACTTCTGTCTAAGGGGTCACTCCCAGTGAAGGGATCTCGGCCCTTGCCTCGTCGACTGAGGAGCAGGATATTCCAAATGAATACCACGATGCAAAACAAAAGTGAACGTCCTTGCAATAACAGCTTTTTGAAAAGTGTTCCAACAACATCAGAATAGGTTTGTTTTAACATGCATTGATCCGAATCAACGCAGTCCCATCAATTGATCACACCACAAAGAATGAAAATATACTGATGTACGTATATGCCATCCGCATTCGCCACTGGGTCCCGTCATCACCCGTTAGGTTAGCTAACTAACGGCAGAGCGGGGACTGGACTAGCGCGGATGAAAAACATATACAACATCTACTAATATATATACCAATATATTATATTCGCTCAAGGCGTGATAAAATGCAACATCACAGAAATATGCAGCATCACAGAACAATACAGATATCTGGAAGCCCCGGGTTTCACAGAGCCGCGGCTGAAACCCGACGTTCCCCTGGTCGTGTGGATAGCCTGTGCAATGAAAACCTAGACCCCTACGGGCGCGGCAAGTCACCCGCCAAAACCTGAAGCGAGGCAGCCCCCTTCAGCAACGTGAATGGACCACCCAACACTTCACGGAATCCGGTAACTCGGGCACCCCTCCTGGGTCAACCTGTACCCCCTACAAGTGCGGCGAATAGCCCGCCAATCCTGGAGTGAAGCCCCCTCCGTCCCAATGCCATGAGATGCGGGCTTGTTGCCCTCCAGAACCCGGCTATCCGTGCACCCCACCGCGGGGCAATCCTAGTACAGAAAGTAAAATATACATACAACGGGTACATCGACCGCAACCAGGTCGTGCCCCAAAAGAATAATACAAACAGGCAGTGACGGCAGTCCACATGTCGGACGCTCGCCCCGCAATATCAAATGTACATAATACAACAGAAACTGTACTAGCATTGCATCCAGGCTATCCCCACGACCGATCCGCAACAACACAGCATAAACATAGAACATCAACGTGAAAATCACGTTCGCAAATCCGTCTAACCGGGCTATAGCAGTTAGACGGGATTTACCGATCAAGTGACATTCACGGTCGCAGATATAATGTAAATACTGTGAAATAATGTGTTTAAAATATCCGATCGATCAAACAATTAACAAGTAGGCCCCCAAGCAATACTGTAGCACTCACAGAAAATCTGGGCCCAAATTTAATATCCCAAAACCCCCAAAATCAGCCCACAAGCCCACTGTAAAAATTGGACACAGTGAGGACAGTAAAGTGCGGCGGAACCGCGGCCCAAGGGGGGGTTTGGCCGCGGTTCCGCGCTTCATCCATCGACTGAGTGCGTCGAATTTTTACAGCAGTCTTATAATTTCCAGTACATTAGTTTTATGCAACCTGAAAAAAATTTTGAGACCAAAAATTTTCAACAGAAAACTGATGTGAACAAAAATGAGGTTTTTGGAATTTCGGTCGATCGGATAAGTAAAACACATTAGAACAAGCTAGGCAAGGTTAATGGCGTGGCTCTAATACCATGTTGCGCCACGGCAGCGCCCCGGCCGTCTTACCGAGGCCAAAATGCGGAATCAAAAATTTTCCTTACTTGGAAACTGGCGCTACCGCGGACAATAAAACCCGGATCGTTAACCATTAACCTATACTAGCAAACAAGAGATGGGAAAAGAAGTATACCGAGTGATCCGAGTCCTCCGGTCTTCTCGTCATCGTCCCGATCTCCCGCGGAAAGTCTTGTCTCCACATCGTCGCCTCCTCGCCGGAAGGGCACCACATCGCCTGCGTCTTTTACGGGCTCCCGCCTCAATACCGAGGCAACTCGGGCATGAAGCCGGCAACTCGACATGCTCAAGATATGCTGTAGAATGTGTAATGTAGAGGCTATGTCTCATTTGGGGTTTGTTGCCTTTGAAGGTGATGGAGGAATCAAGATTAGAAAAATGGTGCTTGCATTTTTCTAGCATGAAAATGAGATCAAGAATGAAACTCTCAAGATGAAGCTCTCATCTTCTTCTTCTCTCCAAAAATGAAAACCTTATCATATTAGAATGGTGGAGCAAAGAATATGAAAGCAAGAGGGAGGTGAGTGTAGGAAAAGAGAGAGGGTGACCATATCCAAACATCATCATAACAAACTCACATCAACTATCATCTCATTTCTAATCTTCATAAAGCAAGAAATGATGAAGGAAGAGAATGGAATAAAAAAGATGCTTTCATAATCAAACTATTTGCATGAAAACCCTCCACAATGTGTTATTTGCAAACTTGCAAATAACACCCTCCATCAAAAGGTTCGGCCGGGAAAGAACAAAGGAAAACCGGCCGGAACGGAATGCAAACTGGCAACTCCAGAAAACTGGTCCCGTAATAAATTACAGGAAAACCCCGATACTGTGCATACACACCCGCATCTGTATACCGACCAGATACAAATGCAATGAGACAAAATCTACACTGTACTAAACTAGGATCCGGCTTAAACCAAAGCCGGCTAGTAATATCCGTTCGATCCTGATCCGTGCAATACCGCACGTATCTGATCGAACCCTGCCATATAACTATACGGCCTCTAGTACAAACCGTCCGATCCTGATCCGTGCAATACCGCACGTATCTGATCGGACCCTGCCATATCTCCATACGGCGTCTACAGCGTTTCGCCCGAAAGCTGAGTAACTGAAAGTGTGGTGGACTCTAAAGACTCGTCAATACTATGGCTGTGGATTTAACCACTAGCACGTCAGAGGTATTAGCCAATACGTGACGGGCCACCAGCTATTGACCAAAAGGGACGTCGATGAGCGAACTCATCCTGACACCCTACTGAGCCTGTCAGTGACAATATCCGTACAGTCCGGTCCGTTCGTCTATGAGTATCGCATGACGGGCCTAGGGGGTTGGTAAAAGTCAGACCCCCAAAAGCGGTACAAGTCGTGTCAGAGTGTAGCCCAGAACACCCTGAGATACTACTGGAATACCTACCAGTAAATCTCCTGCCTCGGCCGAGGGCTTTGTGTAATGGCTCTCCTAGACACAGCGCGACCTCACCCCCAATACCGGGAGAGACGAACCCCTGCAGATCCGCTCACTGCCTCCATGTGGCTCGGGACTGTACCCAACTAAAACCTGTTTGCACGACTCCTTTGAGCCGTGGTAGGGTAGTAATCAAAGCACAGTGGGAACTCACACGAGACAAATGACGATCTCAGGTCGATGAACTAACCTGTACACATGTCACCTGGGAACTGCTATCTGACGTCTGGTATAATCCCAACTAGCAGGTTCCCGGCGAGTCCTGTCCGGTGTACTCATAACCCAATGAGCACATGTATACATCTTAGGTGAACCAACTGACACCAGTGGCTTGTGAGACCGGCCACCGCCCCTCGTCGGGGTCTCGACTGTATACACTAGTCTACTAATGGAGTATCGATGCCCTGTCTCGAAACTCCTACGACTAGGGACCTTTTAAGGATGTGCTTATAGACTCCAGCTCTCACTTATAGGATCGCCCTCATACTGCTGGCAGTCAAGCAAGAATCCTAGGGGCTCTATCAACGTGCAATAGCGACCTGTCAGGTCACCTAAAGCAGTACACGATGATAAAGATAAACCAGATAGCATACTATCATCTCGAGTAAGACTGTTCTACCGGGATAGGTCCTCCCTCAATCATTGCAATCACGTGCCTGTGATCCAATAATTGACTCTGAGGGCACTATCTCCAACAATACTATGCTAAGGGCGATGAAATTACCTCACTTGGGCAACCCAAGAAAAACCCTAGCTCCTCAAGGTTGTCAAAATCTAACTTTGCTAGGTCCATTGCAATGAGGGTGAGGAGGTGATCATCTTTTGTGAAGGGGGTATAGGGTTTTGAGGAAGGGTTTGAGATGGGTCATGAGGGTAGAGGAGGTGGAGGAGGAGTTGAAGAAGAAGAAGAAGAAAACAAAATGGAATGGGGAATTAGGCAGTCCCTCTCTCTCTCACACACTTATTCTCACTCCCTCTTCTCTCTCATAGCATGCTCATCTCATCATTATGTCCCCTCTCTCTCTTCTCAATCATTTCTCTTTTCTTTTCTTTACTTTTCTCACCCAAAAGCCCGACCATAACATAAAACACACAAATGAAATAACATGTAATTTGTCATGGTGCACTAACCATAAACACTGTAGAAACACGGATTTGGCCTAATCGCGATTAGCAGCGCACTAATCGGGTTTTTATCAAAACTGCATATAATAAATTTTAAAAATGTCAAATCCTTAAAATATATTTTTAAATGAATAAATCATTTTAATTTCTATTTATTTCATAATTATCGTTATATATTTATATCTTTTTTCGAAAACCCCAATTTCGCAAATCGGGCAGTTTTCGGGAAAATATTATTTAATATTAAATTCCAAAAATAATATTTTATATTTTCTGAAATGTTACAATCTTCCCCCCTTAAATAAATTCGGTCCCCGAATTTAAATTTAAACCCCCAAAATCTAAAACATTTCAATAATCAGCTCAAAACAACGGGCTCCGAAATCATGGAAAATGCAGAAATAACACAGCGCGTCAAGTGCGCATAAAAACGAGTACAAAACTCAAAATTGAACTCCGTTAAGCGTCACGCAAATCATCGGATTCGCACGCATATCCTCGGAGTTACAATAGGGATACAAATCTCGAAATCCACTACTGAAATTCAATATACACTAGTCAAATACTATAATACGTGTATAGTACGCATCTTTGAAAACTCCAAAATCTGAATAAAATACATGAAAAATCTTTTCTAAATCGCCGCGTGAATGCGTAACTCACGGCATAACTGACGGACACTCATTTTAAAATAATAATAATATATGTCCATATATATTTTCTTAAATACACGTTCCGTCGTTTTCAAAATATCACAAAAGGTTTTCCTTTATAAACTTTCGTGTCGCTCACGGACACGTAAGAAATAGCGAGACTATAGCTCCCTTTGAAAACCCTTTTGGTAATCTTTTAATGGATGCGGATTACTCAGGTACTGTCCTCAGATCAGTCATGTTTGGCTACTACACAATATAGTGCCCATCATGAAAACAAAGTGCTCAAAAGCAAAATCAGCCTCCAAAGGCGTATCCAACAATCACATGCGTCTGGTGCGCACGGAAATCAAATCCAAATACAGGTGCCATAATATGCACAAAAGCAAAAAGTAAGTGCAACAGGTGTGCACGAAAACATCTGTCCAGTGCAATGGGTGTGCACGACAACAATATCTGGTGCATCTATCGTGCACGAAAAATAATCAATACCCAAACGCATAAACGCAACACCGAGTACACCAAGGTGTGTAAAATCGTAAACGTGTGCAACTGCGTGCACAAAATACAAATCAATGCACTGCAAGCACATATAAGCTATACCGAGTGCAAACATCACCTCATCCGCATGAAATCCATAAAATCATAAACACATGCTACGAAGGCACAAAATCGACATCAAATGCAATGGATATGCGCAAATCGCAAATCAACACAACGGTGTATAAATATATATCGGGTGCGATAACTATGCGCAAACATGCAAATGCCCAGTAGGTGCAGCCATGGTGCACGAAAACGATATCATGAAACTCAATCCTCAAAACTCAAATCCAAGCGATATAAGCGTGATACTCGGATCACAAATGCAAATCGCAACAAAGGACATCGAGGTACACCTCCTACAATGTCGAAAAATAAATCGGTGGGCCTAAAAACCGGCAGAACAAGAACATCCGCTTGCCTCCTGCTCACGGCCTGGCATCCTCGGTCTCTAGGTCCTTATCTTCTCTGTGGATTTACCAATCTCGCAATCTATCGGCTCATCGGCCCAGTCAGGTGTGCTAACGGGGACGATTCCGTTCTGGCACTTCTCTGGTCATCCCTCGGTCAATCATTATGACCACTCGTAAGGCAGCACGTCACTGGCGTCGGCCTCTGGCTCTCTGAATACACGTGACACATCTGATTCTGGGTGCAATTCTCATTGCAGCAATGTCCGGAAGGAATCCTGCTCAGGGTCTCTTCCGATCTCGCCTATGCCGAACTGTACGGAGGCTGGTACCCTTACATAATATTTTCTCGTTTTCTGGATATCTGCGTGTTCCGCACACATTTCCTCGAAAACTGGCCGCATCCCAACGCTCTGTATGCATATCAGATCGCTAATCTCGACGGGGAGTAGCAACAGCTCGTCAGCATCTCGCATGAACCTCTGGCTCCACTCGTCTGTATCATCATCCACTATGACGCCACGCCATGCTATCTGCGCACTGCAACTGTTCTCGGCCACGATCAATCCGGAGTCTCTTACACGGACTCGAAGTTACGAACTCGGTATCTTCATCACTCTGTAGAAGATCTCTAGACGAACACGTCCTCGGGAACTCGTCCCAACCATCGGAGAAATACTCAATACTCATCCGTTCTCGATCAACTCACAACGCATCTGGGTGAGGTCCTCTATCCGAAGCTGGTCAGCTTGCTAATCTCTTATCACATGATATCTGGACGACGTCAAACTTTTCGATCGAGTCATCAAAGTCTATAATTCCCGAAGGCTCAACACCTGAGCACAGTCTAAGAACATCTGGTACATACCACAGCACCTCTGGACCAGCCGTAGAAGGACAAACCTAAGCCTCACTGATGGCACCGCTAAACTGCCGCAAACCCTAAGGTTCTAAGCGGTTCTATGGTCATCATGTCGAGTTAGGGTTTCATTCTTCTAGAGGGTCCACAGAATTACCTGCATGTTCCTCCGAACAATTTAAACTTGGGAAAAATGGGTTTCTGACACTCGTTCGAACTTTTTAATTTCGCCTAGCCAACATGCGAATACCCTCCGTACGCATGCTAAACAATGCCTCGATCCTCCAGAAAAGGCGATACATCGGCGGTCATCTCTGGATCGGTCTGCTCTAGATCTGATTAAGACTCTCCACACACGAAAATTTTCAACTCAACTGGGCATGGGTCGGCGCATCAATCTGACGAATCACCTTCGTCTTTCAACTCGGGATAGACTAGCTATCATCTGTCGCATCTCTGCCTGGAAGCTCCGGCGATCTCAGCTCATAAGCTCTGGAAGCGACATCCTATCAATCTCAGCAACAGCTAGGTCCTCTGTCTGCACGGTAGGCGACATCATAATCCCTGAGGTATGTTGTACATCAATAGTCCTTCCACAGCTGGCAGCTCTAACAGTGGCCCGATCATCCGGCATAAAACCAAACACTCGCCTCCACAAGAGCTCACAACATAACACTACATCGAGACGTTCCCATGTCACTAGAAAACACAATAGTCCGCCCTCGTACCAGACGAGCTCGCCCTGACCGCAACATTAGCAGCAGCTCAAACTGCGCTCAAACCATGGTGACAGGAACCTCAATCGAGTATCGAAGAGAGCAGATCAACGGCCAGAAAGGAAACAACATATCCATAATGGATACATAATCATAAGAAGGAACAGCATCAATGAAAGTATGATCACGGAAACTAATAGAATCGAGGATCTCAAATGGATGTATAATCATGGGTATGAAGAGAATCATAGGTCTCAAAAATATGTACATCCTAAGGTTTCTTAAGTGGAGTATCGTATCGTAAATATGCCGCGGAACATACGTACGGTACGTCGCTCTACTCAAGCTACCTACTCCATCAATCAGGGTCAACCTATGAAACGAAAGTTCGGGTCTAATACCCCCCGTTCAAGTCTAAGTTCCGTAAGGTCAAGCCTAGGTTCCGAAATACATGCCTTCCCTAGACTCCGCATAGTCAAACATAAACTCGAACAAAGGTTAAACCTAACACTTTGATACCAACTTTGTCACGACCCGAAATACTAGCTCGTAACCAGCACTTGAATCACGCAACGTCTAAAGGCGTAACGGAATTCAAGTAAGCCGAAACCCAGAAATCTAAACCTTTTAAGAAAAATAAAGGAGGTAAAGTTTTGAAATAAAAGTATAATGAAATCAAGTTTTCTTAATGCATAGAAAAGGAACATGAAAATGCAAGTAAAATTTACTAATTTGAAAACGTGTTTCGTCTTTTAAAAACTTGGGCAGCAGCTCCTTTGTATATTTTGATCTAAAACTACAATACATAACAAGAATAATGGCATCCCCAAGCGGGAGCTAGCACTTCGCCAAACGGCGGATCACAACCACGCAATACAGTATAAATAAGTATACGACGCCCAACGGCGAAGTTCACCACAAAAAGATAAATAAATAAGCAAGACATCAAAATCACAAGTAGCGAAAAAACCCTCGCTCTAAGTCTCGCAACCACAATCTCACTAAGTCTCATTACTTATACAATTTACTAGTTTTGATTGATGGAGTTAACTAGATACAATATAAAATATAGATATAAGAGTGGGTACGATACAAATGTCCTACCTACCAATGCAAAACACCCGAATGCAACTGTGTGCCAGCGAAGCCGCTACTGATCCAAACGGTCAACCTGCAAGAACTGTGGCACAACGGGGGTGAGTTGCCAACTCGTGAGTAGAAAAATATCAACAGATAGAAATCGAATAAACAACGACTCCTAGGTCAACTATATCATAAAGGTAATACTATGATATCTAGGGTGACCGGGTCTGTATATATGCCAACAAGGTAGTCAATACCTATATGCATGCGGATATCGTCCGACAATATAATCAAGGTATGTATGCATGTGGATCTCGTCCGCCCATATAATCAATGTATGTATGCATGTGGATCTCGTCCACTTATATAATCAATGTATGTATGCATGTGGATATCATAAAAGAATATGCATGAAAGTATGAGGATATAAATCAACGGTATCCTTCATGACACATCAAAATCATGGATCCTGAGTGCCTAGTATCGACACTCGAAAACATCATGAAAACCGTGCCCAGCATCGACACGTAAATCCTCATATCTCGGGATCCGTCAGTCCAGATCGGCCCACGGGCTCCGTCAGTCTGGATCGGCCCATATCATCTCTCGACTCCGGTCGGTATCCTCCAGATATCCGCGGAACCCAAATACTATCACCGGTAGGTAGTAGTCCCTCTGCCAGGCTCACCGTCTGTATACACAGCATCTCTTTCTTGCCCCGGGATACCATACCGGGTCCACCATCTATACGCAATCGGCCTCAACCGCCTCCTCGAATCGGGTTACACATGTCACACGTCTCAGAACCGAGAAAACGCATGGTGGACGCACTGAAATATCATATCAAGAGAAACCGGGTTTTTAAAACAACACATAATCTCTTTTAAAATGTCTAAGGTTCTCAAGTCCAGAAATCTCATGAAAACAGCATATCTCAATGCGTAAAATCATAGAGCATGATATATGCGACATATAATAGAAATGTAAGCATATCCGTATATCATGCAATATGGAACAGTGATATGACATATTAAGGGAAAACTACTCTTTTAAAATGATTCCAGTTTTTAAATATATCCTGCGGTTCCCAATCTCCAAATAAAAACCAGTTCTCTATGTAGGTACAATATGTATATGCGCAAGTATAGATGTACCAATGTATATGTGCACCAATATGGATGTACAATGTGTATGTGCGCAAATATGGATATATCAATGTATATGTGCACCAATATGGATATACAATGTGTATATGCGCAAGTATGGATGTATCAATGTATATGTGCACCAATATGGATATACAAATGTGTGTATCTGCAAGTATGGATGTATCAATGTATATGTGCGCCAATATGGATATACAAAGTGTATGTGCGCAAATATGGATATATCAATGCATATGTGCACCAATATGGATATACAATGTGTATGTGCGCAAATATGGATATATCAATGTATATGTGCACCAATATGGATATACAATGTGTATATGCGCAAGTATGGATGTATCAATGTATATGTGCACCAATATGGATATACAATATGTATGTCATGATGCGGCAACCCTACTGTGTAGTGACATGGCAATTATCGATGATGAAGTGTGTGAGCCGGAAAATCTGTGTACGTGTAACATACGCATCATCGATAATGGTGCAAGTGTACTAGCACGGGTATAAGTAATGCAATGCGAATAACATGAATGCAGCATAAGGTAAATCATATGCAAATGCTGACGGATATACGTATCTAACATGACCAAGTCGGTGAATCTATCAATCGGCATCTAGCCTAACAATATCGCGTACGGTATAATCCATCGTACGACAACCTCTAGTCAAGGGTATGAATCAATCATCAAGTCAAACTCATCATGCACGGAAAATCATCGTACGGCGGCATTAAGCTATCAGGGATCCTATCATCCTATAAGACGAGAAGGGTACGGACCTAACATCTCATACGGCTACCACTCATGATTCACAACATATAATTATCTCTATATACCTATGTCCCAGGTCACATCCGCAATAATCTCATATCAGGGGACTGGCAGGGTATAAATCATCTCAATCGACTCGCATCCGTATACCAACATATCACCAAATCTTCATATCGCGTCATATATCCTTTTCATCGCATTCATGTCCCTCACCAAGTCAATTTACAAAAACATTCTACCTTTACTATAAGCATAAGTATCTAATCTAACATACACACCCGAACCATACAAACAGCTTTTGAAAAGATGTGAATCGTAGTTTTGAAAGTAGGGGCTACGGTATTTTTAAAGAAAAGATATCATTTGAATATCCGTAACGTCCCTCAAGGTATCTGTTTAAAGATGCATACGATTCTTCGGTTTAGAAATAAGTATGGTTCGAATGGCGCATCTACGTCGACTATCTAGTCCTATAGTATCCTAAACGGCAATATCGTCAAACATCATCCTCAAATCCCGTTATCACATAATAGCCGTATTATATCATTTCTAACTATCCTTAGTTTCTAATATGGTTTCACTAACTATCATTCAAGTCTAACCCTAGTTTCTAAATCTAGGTTTTCTTAACCATAAGTTACAAATCGGTTTCCACCAAAACTTTGCGGGGGTGCTATACGCCATCCACCCGACTTCCCCCATGGATATTGATCCACTCACCTGGTCTTCGCTTGCCGAAATCGATGACGCCACGCTCCGTCGCCTCGGAATCCACGCGAAGGTACCTACAATAATAAACAATCGCAATGCGTATTAAAAATTAAGGCGGAAAACCAAAACGGTACACGTTTCGCTCATAGGTTTAAACCTATAGCCTAGCATGCAAAACACAACCAATAACCCCGGTCGTTGACGTTCAAACGCCACACGACGGAAACACGATACCAAATACCAAAATCAAGTCAAAATGAAGTCGTAAAACAATGCATCAACTCATGGAAATGGTCCCAGATTTTACCCTAATATAAATTAGTCAATTCTGCATATGGGAGGGGTCTAGTTTCAGACAATGGAGCTACAGAACAAGAATGAGACAGATCCTCACTGATCTGGCCGCAAATTGCGGCCAGAAGGGATTTAATTGCGGCCTCGTAAGGGAGTTGGGGTCTCAGGTCTTGGGGTTTGTAGCTAGGTGGCTTGCTTATCTCTCTGTCTTTGCAAATAAATTTTCAGAGGCTCCGGGTGTTAGCAGATTTCATTTTCCTATCACAATTCCCACAATTTCAATATCGGCAGAATTTCAAAGTTCGTGTTCCAGGGTTAAGTCTCAGGTTAGGGTCTGAATTCTAGCACTAGAGAGTTTGTGTGGCCTCTACTAAGCTCAATTTCCGAACACAACTCAAGAATTCCACAAATCCTAACTTGGAATTTTCTAACCTCACTAAACATCACAATATCACCTCTAAACTTGTATGAAAGCTAAAGTGAATGAAATACTATGCTAAGGGCGATGAAATTACCTCACTTGGGAAACCCAAGAAAAACCCTAGCTCCTCAAGATTTTCAAAATCTAACTTTGCTAGGTCCATTGCGATGAGGGTGAGGAGGTGATCATCTTTTGTGAAGGGGGTATAGGGTTTTGAGGAAGGGTTTGAGATGGATCATGAGGGTAAAGGAGGTGGAGGAGGAGTTGAAGAAGAAGAAGAAGATAACAAAAGGGAATAGGGAATGAGGCAGCGCCTCTCTCTCTCTCGCACACTTATTCTCACTCCCTTTTTTCTCTCATAGCATGCTCATCTCATCATTATGTCCCCTCTCTCTCTCCTCAATCATTTCTCTTTTCTTTTCTTTACTTTTCTTACCCAAAAGCCCAACCATAACATAAAACACACAAATAAAATAACATGTAACATGTCATGGTGCACTAACCATGAACACTGTAGAAATACGGATTTGGCTTAATCGCGATTAGCAGCGCACTAATCGGGTTTTTATCAAAACTGCATATAATAAATTTTAAAAATGCCAAATCCTTAAAATATATTTTTAAATGAATAAATCATTTTAATTTCTATTTATTTCACAATTATCGGTATATATTTATACCTTTTTCGAAAACCCCAATTTCGCAAATCAGGCAGTTTTCGGGAAAAATATTATTTTAATATTAAATTCCAAAAATAATATTTTATATTTTCTGAAATGTTACAGCTCTTCGGTATGGCCATGTTGAGAATGGCACTGATCTTTTCTGGGTTTGCTTCGATTCCTCGATGGGTGACCATGTACCCAAGGAATTTCCCGCTGGTGACTCCAAACACACACTCAGCTGGGTTCAGCTTCATTTTGTATTTGCGCAGGACGTCGAATGTCTCCCCGAGATTTTTGGAGTGCCCGTCTGATGAAGTTAATTTTACAAGCATGACATCGACGTCGACTTCCATATTCCTCCCGATCTGCAGTTTGAACAGTTTGTTGATGAGGCGCTGATACGTGGCCCCGGCGTTCTTAAGTCCAAAGGGCATCACCTTATAGCAGTATACCCCCCGGTCAATGGTGAAGGCGATCAGTTTTTTGTCGGCAGAGTTCATCCTGATCTGATTGCAACCCGAGAAGCCGTCCATGAAGCTCAGTAGTTCGTGGTCTGCCGAGCTGTCTACAAGTTGGTCTATCCGAGTGAGGGGATAGTTATCTTTGGGGCAGGCCTTGTTTAAGTCCATGAAATCGACGCACATGCGCCATTTCCCGTTCGCCTTCTTGACCATGACTACATTTGCCAACCAATCAGAGTAGTACAGATCCCTGATAAAATTAGCGGCGAGTAGTCGATCTACTTCGTCTTCTATCGCCTTTTGCTTGGCCGGCGCAAAGCTTCTTTTCTTTTTTCGGATGGGCTTTGCTTTCGGATCGACCCCGAGCTTGTGGAAGATCACTCTAGTGTCAATTCCGGGCATGTCCGCCCGTGTCCAAGCAAAAACGTCTGAATTATCTCAGAGGAAGCGGATCAGTTCTTCGCGGCGATCCCCAGTCAGGATGTTCGGTCGTTAACCCCTTCTTCGAGTGGTACCTCCGTTAATGCTTCTACTGGGCGCCTCTGACTTCCATTTGGTCGTCGCACGTATCTAAAGACCCCTGGAAGTCAGGTATGTCCTCAAAATCATCGCTTTGATCTCCGGCAGTGGACGTCGAGGTGAGGCAAATCCTAGCGGTTTGCTAGTCTCCGTGGGCCCGGCCTATCCCCCTTGATCTAAAGGAAACTTAATCGCCAAGTGATAAGTTGAGATCAGGGCTCGGAGAGCGTTTAAGGTCGGACGTCCTAGGAGAATGTCATAGGACGAAGGGACTTTGGCGACGAGGAAATCCACAGGTACGGTCCGTGTATATCCCGCTTCCCCAATGTTGAATAGGAGGGTAACCAATCCCTCGGCAGGGACGGAGTGATTAGTGAACCCCGAGAGTATACGTGAGGTAGGTCGGATGGTCCTAGTCATATACGCTGGAAGTAGTGGTGGAACAGGATATCCGCCGAGCTCCCTGAGTCGACCAAAATCCTCTGGACCTCGTAATGGTGGACTCTGGATATACTGTGGAGGTCTTCATCGGTGAAGATGATGGGCTCGTCTTTCCTGCCCTTCTTCTAGGGTGGAATGCCTACATTCTCGACCGGGAGGAGGCGGTGGTTTCTGCCAGCTTCCCGAGCAGGATCCTAGGTAACAACCATGATTTGGCCGATCGTTATCTCCCCGGGAGGGGGCTGGTTCTCTTGTTCCCACTCTGCCTGCTGCTTGTCTCGCAAGTACTTTGCCAGGTGGCCGGAGCGGATCAACTTCTCAATGTAGTCACGGAATTGTTTGCAGTTTTCGGTCGAGTGGCCCTGCGACTTGTGGAAGGTGCAGTACGGGCCTCAGAGACACTTGCCCGCCCTTTGGGTCACCGGTAGGAGTTTGAAAAACCTCTCTCCTTTGCCTCCTCCAGCAGCTCGGTTTGGAAGATGTTTAGGGGAGTGTACTCCTGAAACCTCGGTGAGTAAGGCTTCGGACGGTCGACCTTCTTCTTCTCCTCTCTGCCCCATTTCTTTTGGTTGGTTTGGTCGCCTCTGGGCAGATCTGAGTTCACCTCGAACTTGAGTTAGATCTCTCATTCGGTCCAGGTTTTTACCTCGGCCATGGTCTTAGGTTGCGCTAATGCAAAAGAGCGAAGCCACTCTTTGTGCCTAAGACCCGACCTTAGCACGGTGATGACTGTTTCATCGCGAGGAATCAATGCTCCGGACCGAATAGAGCTTGGTGCTCGGGGACCTCGAGGAGCGCGTTGTAGAAGCGGGTGACATATCCTTTGAAAGATTCTTTGTCTCCACTCTTGTTGGTGAACAGATAGTCGACCGTCCTCTTCTGCCGTAAATTCCTGACGAAGTGACTGAGGAATTGGGAGGCCAGCTCGTCGAAAGTCGAGATGGAGCGTGGCGTAAGTCCTCGGAACTAGTCCCGTCCAGCCCGGATGAGGGTGGTGGGGAAGGCTCGGCATTGGGCCGCGTCGGAGTTATCCTGGAAGCTCATACCCACCGTAAACACGTCTAGATGGTCCTTTGGGTCGGATTTCTCGTCGAAGAGGGCTATCTTGGGCGGTTTGTTCCTGGATGAGACACCTTCGGCCATCAATTTCTCAGTGAAGGGCTTCGTGAGAGAATCCGTGGAATACCTAGCCCCTTCGCCGGACGGATGGCCGTCTCGTCTTATGCCCTTGATCTTCTTTTTGAGGGCCTCGAGTCGGTGGTGGTAACCCGATAATTCTGCACAGTCGGAGTGGTGGCTATCCCTGCTCCGGGTCTGCGCCAGGGTGCGGCTTCGATTTCGCTCTATCGGGTGTCTCAGATCCCCGAGCGAGACCCTTCTCGAGTAGTCCCTGTGCTCGTCGTTCACGCAATCCCGGCGAGATTAGGGGCGTCGGTCATGCCTGGAAGCAGGCGAGCTGACCGACACCTCCTTAGGAGGAGAGAACACGCGATGGGCATTAGGGCGACGAACCAGTCTTCCTTGGGACCGTGGCGTGGAGCTGTCCGGCGTCCATCGGGTCATGGAATCAGTCGCCGCGTGTGGGTTAAGGTGGCCGGAGTCGGCACGCCGGCGCTCAGTGTCGCTGTGACGAGGATGAGGTAGATCGAGGGTTTGAGTGTGCCCGTCCGTCCTTCGGCGGACGTCGTTATCCCGGGAAGGCAGAGCCGTGCTTTGGTGGTTAGGGTCTGCCGCTTGAACGCGGACGAGGGCATCTACCAGCGTCGTGAGCCGGTCTATCCGGACAAACAAGGCGTGGATAGCATTAGGAGGGGGAGGCGTGCCGCTCTCACCTCCGTTGTGGCGGCTCATGTTTGGATCGTTTCGGTTGTCGCTCGCCATTGGATCGAGGGCGGAAGATCAACTTTTCTGGTGGAACAAAATAAGTATTTCATTCACACAGACAGCGCCAACTGATGGAGCTTCGGATCTCCTTCAGATGCTGTCTTCTGTCGATCCTGTGACGGCTGTCTTGGACGGCTGTGATTTTGTTTTGGAGTTGTTGAGTGTGGATTTCAATGGATTGGTGTTGGACGCCGAACTACCTGCAAAGAATTCCTGGGGTGGATGACTACCGTAGGACCCTCCGACGATCAAGTTAAAGCCGAGGAATAGGAGCAGAGTAGCGGCGTATTGAGATAATTCGAGTTACCTGAGTTGTCTAAGGGGGGTTTTATATAGGGGCCGCGTGGAGCGAGCGGGCATGAAATCACCGCCGTCAGTTACGCCCCAGTGTTATCCTCGTCTTGAATGGAGGGATGCGCCCATTAATGGAGGGATGCGCTAGCTTAGGACACGGATCGTGGGGAGGCGGATATCTCGCCCTGGCGATATACGCGTTGCGGGGCGCATGGAATATGTGCTCCTGGTAGATCGGGGGAGGCCGAGAAAGCTCGGAATGTCGGGGTCTCGGAGACGAGCCTGGAGGCCAAGGAAGCTCGGCACGTCGGATGCTCGGAAACGAGCAAGGAGGCCGAGGAAGCTCGGCACGTCGGATGCTCGGAGACGAGCAAAGAGACTGAGATAGCTCGGAGGTGAGCTATTGGTAGATTCCCAGGTGAAGGCGGAATGCATTCAGAGAGGTCTCCTGGAAGGTCGGACATGTTCCCCGGAGACGAAGTCCCAAGGAACCCTCACAATGCAACTCGTTTATCCCACCTCCGTTGCCTTCGGGACACGTCATCCGTCACGTGTCGTAATCCAAGAAGACACCACTTATGAGCATCATCACTAACCTTTTTGGAGAAAAATGACGAAATAAAGAGATCTTAAGTTGATTGTTAGCTTTCAGTCACAACTTACCAATGTTATCTATACGAGAAGAAACTTTACCAAATTTCAAAAGGACGGTGCTTGGAATCTAAATTCGTAAGCAAGCAATAACAAAAAGAAATTCTTGTCAATGGTCTATAGAGACGACCACCAAAGGAATTTGATAGAGTTTTTCGATTCTGATAGGTAGTCATCGTATTCTTATGTTAATCCAACTGACAACTAAAGAAGAAATATGCATAAGATTCTACTAAAGAAGAAATATGCATAAGATTCTGGATGTAAGGGAAATTTCCCCTCGGTGTTTATTATGCGACCTCTCATTTTTTGCAGAGTGAAGTTTTTACTACTAGACTATTACTTTTTGACTAGTTTGCTGGAGATGTTACTTATCATATGAACCTCACAGTTTACCTGTGATGTACAAAACGGAATTGAGAATGATCGTTTATTAGTCAAAATCTAACCGATGCTGAGTGAGGATCGTGTCAAGTAGTCACTTGCAAAATCTTTTTTTTTCCTTTTTATTTGTTATTTCCTTTTGGTTTTTGGGAATGAATCTTTAATTGTTATTTTGTGCAAAAAGAAAGGAATAAATAAAAATAAAGTTAAACACGTAGGCTATTGATCGACTAGCCATGTCAACAAGTGAACTAACAGTAGGCACTCCAACAAGATCGTCTAGTAAAAGATCACTTAGAGAAAGGAGCTGATCATATAGAATTCATCACGATGACCTTAATTTTGAGCCAACACCAAAATTCAATAATGTGTCGGCACAAGCATTAGACTTAAGCTTACAACTCTGAACCCTCTACCTGAAACCATTTAAACATGCAGGAGAACCTAAAAAGAGACCCGCATTCAGCTGCGCATAGACGGCTGAAACTAATGTCCGGATGAATTTCAGGCGTACGTGTCTTAAAAATCGATATGATTAATTTGAAAAGTTTGAAGGATTTAGAGGATGGAAGATGGAAGATGAGACTTTGCTTTTTTCATCCATGTTTGGTTTGATCAAGGCATATGGGTGCATCCTAAATTGTACTAGTACTTAGATGGATAATTAAACTTAATGATTTATCAAAACCTTAGTCCAGTTTTAGACCTTTGAGAAAAAGTTTAAAATTGACCTTTGGACTTTTTGGAATGTTGGAGACGTTTTTGCCTTATTAGGCCAAGATCAATACACGCAGAGATTTATATGTCGCAGCCATGCAAGCAGCATGCATGTTTGTTGCTTATACTTGCCTCACGAAAACATAATCCTAGTTTAATTAAGTTACCATTTATGTTAATTAGAATCATGCACGTTTCTAATTGTCCAATTTCATAGGGGGCTAGGCTTCATGAATGCGGTATTAATGTGTTGCATTTAGAAAATATAGCATATACCAACATTTCCAAATCAATTATTGATGCTTGCTCGTGTGTGTTGTGTACGTGTGAGTTAGACACTTAGACTTACAGCTCGGTTCAACCAAAAAAAAAACATTTCAAATCAATTATTGCAAATCTGCATTTGATATGAACAATTTTGAATCTCTAATTATTAGTAATTGCGACAAATGTTGCAAACTCAAAAGATGGAATAAGTTCGATTGAAGTTGAAGGGAGATTCTTTAGTTTAATCCACATTTATTAATAAACAAATATTGCAACATTGGAACTTAATTTCCAATCTATTATTGAAAGAATTAATGTTGCTGGCCAAATCTCTTCTATTATAACTAGAAAACTAGAAGTGCTTTGATGATATCATTAATCAACAAAAATAGAAAAATAGAAAAAATGGCAAAATACATGTTGTTCTTTGGTGGTATACAATGGAACCAAAGTTAAATCACATTATATAAAATACAATAATATTTACATAATGAAATAAAACATAAAAATAATTATTACAGAGGTTGGTAAAGTCGTCGATTGAGACTATGTATATCGTTTTTTTTAAGGAAATTCGTGCCACCGCGGTGAGAACCTGGTTGTTCTCCACCAATGCAGCGGGTCTCGACATGTTGCCCCCCAGAATACAACAGTCAACGAATCTCACCGTTTCGCTCTCCATTCCTACACAGAGTAAAGAGCAAGAACCATGCACACATCTTTTTTTTTACCCTATATGTATATAGAAAGTATTTTTTATATATAGAATAAGTAGAAAAAATATCATTTTATTGGATAACAAAGAGTAACATTTGATAAATGAAATTAATGGCATAAAAAAATCATATGATTTAATGTTACATAAAACTCATCAAATTCCTTATGTTTGACCAATGGTCAAGAGCTCATAAGATGGAAATTGTGGCCAAAAGAAATACTAAGAGTAAATCAAAATAAAAAACTTAATGTTAAGTAATGGCCTAAGCATTTAATGTAGCCATAAAACATGAATCAATACCCAATAAAAATTAAAAAAAGGTTTTAAGGCCAAGAATCCAATGCCATAAATCTCAAAATCCATACTCTCCGCTTATTTGCAACAAAATATCATTAGAGGGATTTATTTTTATTAAAACTTCCAATAATCTCCTACTAATTTTAATAAAATAAAAAATGATAAAATATGCAAATAATAAAAATAACAAAAAACCGAAAAATTATAAAATCGTAACGGTGGTAGAGATGGATTACTATGCATCGTGAAGGTATGTCATGCATTGAACTTTTCACTTAACAGTCAACAATTTTCATTCTAGACTCATAGTGGACCTGACTTTGAACTATGACCTTTTATAGAAAATGAAATGGTGTGTCGTACACATAACTTTTCAGGTGTCTAATCGAACCCTTAAGCCAACATGTTTCGGCCTTATGCTAGATCCTGGTTTTCATGAGTCGTTTCAAAGAATAATCCCATATTCTTTTACGAGAGCGGCCCCACTCCCAGAGTCGTATAGGTGAAATCCGTCAAGAATGCTCCTGTAACATTTTGCTCCCCGCTTATAAAAGACACAGATTTTCATTAAGATTTTAACTCAACCTTCTATCGTTACAGCATAGATACACCCACACCATAGTGATGGACTGCGGTGTAAACTAAAAAATTGATGCATCTCAACTCTGACTTATGATTCGTTTTTCCAATTGAACCCAGTTCTCAGGATCTCTGATCGCCGGATTGGGTAATCCTCATAGGCCGTATTGGGCTTAAGTCCCCTCGATGTAACTCAAACCTTAAAATCTTCTCTAATTAAAGAAAGATTGTTATTTAATCTTTATGCAAACATGATGCCTCCTATCAAATATGAGCGTATATTATCATATCAATCGGTTTGGATATACCGTTGTAATTAACGGTTTTACACTTGTTACTCGTAAAAAAGTGCTATCACATGCATTAAAATGGGTGCTATGTATATTTTCCATATTGGAAAATTTCATGTCACATGTCCAACTAGGAAGGTAGCTAGATGAGAAGCTCAGCCTTTATTGGTTGCACATTATTAATTTTCATAAACAATTAATCACCCAAATATACAATATAAAGGATATGTATATTCCATCGGCATAAAACTCTCTTCAAAATTATTAGTTTTCTAAAATTATTTAATCCTCAAAATGCGGGCTAATAATAGATCATGAATATATCACATATCTGCAAATAAAACTTAGGTTTTCAACACATAAAATTTTCAGCCAAGACACTTGCATCAAATTTGCAAATGTCTTGATTTCAAAATATTCTTGAAATATGAACATTTTGGATAAAACAATTCATAAATACCAAATGGAACATTTCATAAAAACTCATTTAACCCTCAATAATCAAAAAGAGGTTTACATAAAACCCCCGCTAATTTCATAGTTTTAGAAAGTAACTATCTTCGAAATAATAGAATCTCAATCGATGCTATAATCATAAGATAAATGAGGATTTGAAAAAATCTGTAAATGTAACCATGTGAAATTTAATCAAGAGAAATACAACATTATTTATCAACCAACGTTTTGAAAACTTTTGATATTTATTTATCAAATATATCTTGGAGTATATACATGAAAATCACACTTTTCCAAAAAAAACTCAATTTTATGTTTAAGAAGATAAATATAAATCGTTTGAAAAGTTATAAGAAATATAAATACCAACACTCATCTCATGTAAAGTCATTTTAAAATAAATGACTAAAGATCTCAAAGCATAATATTTTTGGAGCAAATTTTTTTTTCTTCAACCACATTGGTCAAATATACTCAATTGTTAATCTTCTTAAATAAAAAAAAAACATGAAAGTAATTAAAAATACATCTTTAATTTTCCACATTCTCCCAAATTAAAGTTCACTTGAACTTTGCAATCACCCAAAATTTAATGAACAAAAATAATCTAGCATGACCTTGTTATTCATATGAAGCATGGTTGAACATAGCAAATTTGTCTAACAATTAGCACCAAATTTGCCTACCATCATATATAATAATATCAACAATAAACATTTAGGATATCATAGTCATAAGTGACATTTCAATAGCATAGGCTTAATTAAAAAGCCACATATTCAATCACAGCAATTAGAGAGATTAATTTTTGGATATGATATCTTAGATAGTTAATTGTTCATTTTTTTTTCATTAGTCTTAGAGAATTCCATGTCATACTCTTTAAGGCTTCAATTGAGTAAAAAAAAAAAAAAAAATTTGACCAAGACATAAATCAATACCAATAAAAAGTATCTCAAGAGAATCATTTATTTATAGACGAGAATATTTCGTCTCTTACATCGCTCTTTAATACATTCTGCTCATTTGGATCTCCATGAAAATCTTCAATTGGCCCTCTTCAATTTCATGACCTTCCGAATGTTAGTGATAACACAATAAGTATTTTACATGAAAAAAATATATCAAAAAATGATTAAAAGATAATTAAACTTATCTTTCTCTTATATCAGATAATCGGCTCACTTTAAGAGAAGTGAAATCACCAACGCCTTAGACTTCTATTTCCCAATGAAGTTCCATTATCCTCGAATCGCCTTAAAATTGTTTCTCTGCGCGTATTTATGAACAAAATATTGTATGGAAAAAAATATCATATATATGAAAATAAAATAGAAACATATGTATATATAGGGATTTAAATTGTAACATATGTTGAGAAAATAAAAGGAGAATAACGGGCCAAATAAAGTGACATTAATAGTCTCAATAAACACCAATTACTTGAATCATTCATGGCACTAATAAATCAATTAAAATAGTCCATTAAAATGGCCCTCATAAACCCATTTAATATCAAAATTCATGCATAGCCAAAATGGCTTTTACCATACGGGTCAAAATTCAACATTTAATCACTTGACCTAATTATTAAACCCAATAAAACATAGATTAAATATCCATCATAAAGAATTTATGGTTAAGAATCTTACTAGATATATCTCAAAATCCATACTCTAATTATTCGCAACAACGAATTATTATTATTAGTGAGATTTATTTTTATTTAGCCAAAATAGAAAATTGTATATATCTATCTCATCCACCACAAAAGAAAAAAATATAAAAATGAAAAATCAACAACCATCTCTCTCTTATTCATTATGCGTCTCTCTTATGCTCAAACGCATAAAAAGAGATATTATTACAAATTTATACACAGCCCTTTATATCTTTAATATTTTATGTCTTCAATATAATCAATTGTTCAAAATATACACACGTGCATCGCACGTGTAAAATACTAGTATATACTCCCTTCGTCCCTTTTTACTTGTAATTTTAGAGAGAGAAAAATGTCCCGGTTTACTAGACGTTTTTAGAATAAGGAGGAAATCATTAATTATAAATATATCAATAAATGATATAATACCAAAAATAGTCTAGAAAATTAATTGCTGATATTAAAAAAGTTATAATGCTTTTCTTAATAGTTGAGGACAGAAATGGTATGATTTTTTTAATGGTGACTGTTAGTGTTATATGCCCCAGAGACCATTATTATATAGTATTAGTTTGTATATTACATTTTGGAAGCTTGGGATATACACGGATTTTATGACAGTCTTGCTCAATATGGTAATATGCTACTTGGTTTGTATCTATCTTAATATGTGTATAAGTTTCATTTAACATATCGCTAATACATATTGATAGAGCCCTTAGGATCTTTGCTTGACTACCAGCGTTGTGATGGCAGTCATACTAGTGGGGGCTGAGTAGTCTATAAGCACATCTTTATACAGGTCCCTAGTCGTAGGATTATCGAGACATGGCATCGATACTCCAAAATAGACTAGTGTATACGCTTCTCATCCCAGCAGGGGAGATGGTCTGTCCCAAAGCCATTAGTACATCGTGCTGGAGATAGAATGCAGGTGCTTATTGGGTTATGAGTTATACTGGACGGACTCGTGGGGAACTGCTGGTTGGTACTATACCTATCGTCAAGGAGCAATTCCCAGGTGACATGATTACAGCATAGTCCGTTGACTTGACACTGTTACTTTGTCTCGAGTGTGTTCCCACTGTTCTTAGATTACTACTCTACCATGGCTCTATTAAGTCGTACAAACAGGTAGTAGTTGGGTGCAGTCCCGAAGCACTTGGAGGCAGTAGCGGTTAGATAAGATTCGTTTCTCCCGGTATTGGTGGTTGATATCGCACTGTGTTCGGAAAGCCGTTACACAAAGTCTCTGGCCAGGGCAAGCGAGATTTACTGGTAGGTACTCCAGTAGTTTCTCAAGGTGTTTTGGGCTACACTCCGGCACGACTTATTGCGCTATTAGGGGTCTGACGGTTACCGCCCCCTAGGCCCGATATGCGATACTCTTAGACGAACAGACCGGACTGTACGGAGATTGTCACATATAGGCTCAGTAGGAGTTCGGATGAGTTTGCTCATCGTCCTTCTTATCGACAGATACCTGGGTAGCCGTTACGTGCAGCTAGTACCGCTGACGTGCTTGTGGTTAAACCCACTGCCAGCGTACTGTCGAGTCTTTACAGTCCCACACAGAGGGTTTTCCATACTTCGGGCAAAACGATGTAGAGGTCGTATGGTTTTACGACAGGGTTCAAACATATATGTGTACTTGTGCACGCATCATGTTCGAACAGATAAAACTAGTGGGCTTTGGTTTAAGCCGGATCCTAGTATTAGATTATCGAATTATTTTCGTCTCATTGTATTCGTATTTTTTCGGAATACGGATACGGGTATGTATATACGATAAAGGGTATTCTTGTAATTTGTTCAAGAATGCTTCTAAAAGAAGCCACCTCATTACTTGTATTACCATTTATGTTAAATGGATTAATAAGGTGGAGGTATGAGGTGTTAAGTAATTATGAATGAAGTATGACTACTTGGTGACTCTTGATGGATATTGAGACAAGGTGGCACTTAGATATCATGTATGAGGCTAGGTGTCACTTGGATATTATTGTGAGATATTTTGGCATGTCTCATATCCATCATAATTAGCCATTATTCCTTTGATAATAACAAATACACTCTCTCTCCTCAAGCACTCTCTTTTTCTTCCTCAAACCCTAACTTGTCTCATGTGTTGAGAAATCTAGGGTTAATGAGACTAAACTATCCATAATTACTCTCTACATCCTCTAGGTCACTTAGATTAGTACTCTAGGTATCCTAGTTAGCTCATCTTAGAAGTAGGAGCTCAAGGTAGACACTCTCGGATGGTTCTTCTTCGACTCAAGAAGGCCGACGAGAAAGCGTGATCCATACACACTCCAAAGAGCTCACGTAGAGAAGGAGGAGTACAAGAAGAAGAAGTACCAGTTACTTGAGGTATAACTTTCTTACATAGTAATTAAACCCCTTAGATATTTAGCTAGTTAGGGTTTAGTATCGATCATGGTGTTTAGTCGGTATTGCGATGCATATTAAAATCATTTTTTGCAAATTCCACCTCCCCGCGAACCCGCGGGGTGCGTGATATCGATTTACAGTAGTATTGAGCCTACTAAACCATTACTAGCTAGTTAGCAAAGTGTTAGAAATTCGATCGATGAAGAAATCCCAAAATCACGTTTGAAAACTATGTTTTCTGTCGAATTTTTAAACTGGTCTTAAAATCTTTTTAGAGGCCTTAAAAATATGTGCAGGGTTTTCTAAAAACACTGGAGAAATTTGGTTTTCTGATTCCCCGAGACTGCCGCGGAAACGCGGCTAAACTGTGCGTTTGGCCGCCTTTTCGCGGCTGAGTCAAGGGCGACTCGGTCCAAGTTTCTACAGTGTTTCTATTTTTGTGAATTGTGATTTCGGGAATATTTTGTTTCTGCTTAGTATTGTTTGTGTACAGCATTGTTCATGGGGTAGACTCAAATTTGGTTTATCGATCGAAATTCTAAGTTATTTACTAATCGGGTTTTCTGTGTTTGATATATGTGTTGAACGTCTGCTAATCGCTATATGTCAATTAGTGGGGGTTGCACATATCTGTGATATTGGTTTGTGGATATGAACTTTATTGGATCGTCGTAGATAAATAGCCGGGGATGTGAGATGAGTGTTTTATCTTTCATTCGAGGTAAATTGTAAAGTGATGTAATATTATTTTGCGGGGCACATCCAGGTTGAGGTTGTAACCACCGTTGTATTATTTCTTCTACTGTTTCTGCTTCTAGGATAGATCCAAGGTGGGATGCACAAACTACCGGGTTCTTGAAGTGCCGAGTGACCTACTCATTTTACTGAGGGAGATTGCTTCACTTCGAGAATTTGGCGGGTAGTTTGCCGCACCCGTAGGGGTCTAGGGTAGAGTTTTTGCTATTCATCACGACCGTGGACCCCGTCTTTCATTACAGGTTTAAACGAAACGCGGAATTCCTAGTGTATCCAATATGTTCATCTGTGATCTGGAATGCCTATTATTGCGCGAGACGAATGTATATTATATATGTTATATAATAGACGTTGCTTATGTTTTGCATCCGCGCTAGTCCAGCCCCGCTCTGGCGTTAGTTAAGTAATCTAACGGTGTTAGACGGGGCCCAGTGGCGAATGCTGATGGCATAAGCGTACGTGGTATTTTCGTTTCTTTCTGCAATGGTAGGTGTAAATGATGGGATTGCATTATATGATTAATGCAAAGCAAACAAACCAAAGCTGAATTGTTGGAAAAATTTCAAAACCACTCGGTTTTTTAAAAAAGCAAACTTTTAAATGCAGAGCCTAAACCGCTCCTTTAAAAGCTATTAGGTTCCTTCGATTATATCAAGTTAACTACGTTCACGATTTCGCCAAATCCAGCCGTAGCCCTCCGTCGTTTCAGACGAATATTAAGTAGTATTCAAGCTATGTATTTTGACATTCGCCAAGACATAGTGATTGGTAGATGCTGGATATTCATCTGTTGCATAGATAGATGCGTTGGTTTGGGACAGTCGTACTACTATTTTGGATTTCATCAAGGGTATGTATAGGTGGGTTCAAATTAACCTGGATAATGACGGGTAGAACTTGACATGTGACTTATGATATGTTGGCCTTCGTCAAGGTCATAAGAGCATGGAGCAAAAATCCACATCGGGAGTTTCTAAAAAAACTAAAACTTGCTAGTGTTGCGTACAATTTGGAGTGTGATAATTTTGGTAGGATTCCTTCAGGATTATCACACAATGATATTTGGATCTCGATCCTACTGTGAGTATCCGCTACTCCTTGGGAGATTTTTTTCACTAAACGATCAATGCTATAAACCAAGTAGGTGTCTAGAACGGTGTTAGCGGGGCTAGGCCTCCAGGGAAAAGAGCTTATGTAATTAAGAAACTTCGCGAAAGCGTTGGAAAACCTCCCTCGAAATACCAACACCGGCTTGGCTGAAAGGTTAAGCAAGTATTGTAGGGTGAGATTAATCCTGACTAATTCTTCTTTTATGGCTTGCGGAAGGATTCGAGAAACGGTGGGAGTCATCCTGTTTAGATAAACTAAAAACCAATGTAAACTTGCAAGAGTATCATGCTAAAGTGTTTCTTCTCTCTCTCCTAATTGCAGCGACCAAGATGACCGGTCTTAAGTTACTTTTAGATAAAAACATATTGACGGGGCCAAACTATATAGATTGGCTCAGGAATGTCCAGATGGCCATCACATATGACAAACTGGGTTATCTTCTTACTACAAAAGCCCCCGCCGTCGCAGGTCCAGATTCCAGCGTCGCGGACATTGAGATCCGTAAGACATGGGAAATTGACAGTGCGAAAACCAAGTGCCTCGTGCTGGCCTCCATGGATAATGAACACCAGAGGCGGCACGAGAAGATGGACCTTGATTCCATTTTCCTCCATACCAAAGAATTATATGGAGAGCAATCTCGTATCGCAAGATACGAGACCTCGAAGAAACTATTTCTAGCGAGGTTGGCTATCGGGTCATCTATAGAGGATCACGTCCTTAAGATGGTTAGCTTGATTGAAGAGCTCGCATACCTGGGGACCACGTTGGAGAACGAGCTGTACACAGACTTGATTCTACAGTCCCTCCCCTCTACCTATACCCAGTTTATCTTGAATTTCAATATTCAGGGTAAAGAAGTTTTACTTCCTGAACTCCTTAACATGTTGAGGAGCGCAGAGAGCACCCTGCAGAAGTCCAGGGAGACTCTCGCTCTATTTATTGGAGGATCTTCCTCTTCTAGATCCAAGGCGAAAGCCAAGAGGAAGAAGAAGAAAGCCCCCACCAAGCCGAAAGAAGGGGTCCATAAGGTAGAAGGAAAGGACAAGGAAAAAGTTGGGGGCAGAAAGTAGGGAAAGAAGAATGCTTCTACTATCACAAGAAGGGTCATTGGAAGATGGACTGCAGGGCCTGGAAAGCCCAGAACCAGGGATCGAAGAAAGTTGTGGCTTCGACTTCAGGTGTGTTTGTAATTGAAAATTGTCTGTCAATCAACTCTACTTCCTGGGTATTGGATACCGAATCAGGATCTTATTCCCTTATAAAAATTCAGAAAAAAAAGGGAAGGGAAAATTCCCCACTAATGGAATCATCACGTGTAAGCACGTGATCATCAATCCCTTATAAAGAGACTCACAGAGGGGAAGAGAAAAATTTCCCGCTAGTGGAGCATCACGTGCAAGCACGTGATGCATCTGTATACAGAGTAAGCGGCTCCACTTAATAAGCGGCAATTAAAGCCTCACATGCAAACACGTGATCGTCGTTCACACAAAACGTGTAGGACCCAGTTATAAAACAAATAAAGAGCAAAGAAGCTCACGTGTTACCACGTGATGCCTTCCCTCTGTTTGGACTGCTGCATACAGACAAACCAAGTCAATTCTGTGAAGGGTCACGTGCTGCACGTGAAGGCCTCTAATGCCTTCTGAGCCGATAGAACTAAATTCTAAATAAAGGAATCAGAATCCTATTTTGGAAATATTTCTAAATAATCTTTCTAAACAAGAAAGATTGTGCTCTGTAAATCAGAGCACCGTTGGATCAAAGATCCAATGGTGATTAAAAATCACCAAGATACAGAATAAGTTCTGTAAGGGGAAAATATTTTCCTAATCTTGTTAAAAACAAGAAAAATGTCTTCTGCAAAACAGAAGTCCTTGGATTAAAGATCCGACGGTGGATAAATTCCCCAAATCAATTAAGAAATCTCTCAATGAGAGATTTCTTTAACTGAATCAACAAATCAGCATCCCCTATATAAAAGACCCAAGACTTCAAATCTTGTACAGAAGAACCCCCCCAAAAACTGCAAGTTCAAAAGAAAAGAAGAAACTCTAGGTAAGAAGGAACAAAACACACAGAACATCTGACTTCTTCTTCGTCTCTATAAGAGTTTAACTCTTTCAAAAGAACTTAGTTCTTTCTTCTGGTAAAAGATCTGCAGAAGCAGATCTCCCCACAAGTTGAGAATTTAATTCTTATCGGGGAGATTCTGCCATGCAGATCCAAAACCTAGGAGAAGATCTAAGTTCAGAGAATTTAATTCTCCCAAAAGGCATATAGGAATTTAATTCCTCTGATAAAACTAGGGTTTAACCCTATATAAGAATTTAATTCTTACAAAACAATGGGCTTGAAAGTCTCAAAACTCAGGATCTCCAAGCATGTAGTAAGATTAGCACCCAACATGATAATGGCACATCACGTGCTCTCACGTGAGCACCCTTGATGAACAAAGAGGACAACTGAGTTTGGCTCACGTGATCCCACGTGACCCCCAGATAATGCTTAGCATTTATAAAGCAAAAAGGGAATAAATCAAAGGCAGTTTCTATTTTTAGGGCGCCTCACGTGATCCCACGTGACCCAATAGTGCTTAGCGCTTAGGAAAAAACAAGGGAATAAACCCAAAGAAACAGCGCCAATTTTCAAGCGTCTCACGTGACCCCACGTGAGCGCCTCAAATTTTTAGTGTTTAACACTACTTCAAGTGCTCCACGTGCCCCTCACGTGAGCGCTATTTAATAAGGAGCGCTTAGCACTCAAAGTTTGGCGCTCAGCACCGAGCGCTCCACGTGCTCCTCACATGGGCGCTACTTAATAAAAAGTACTCAGTACTCTTTGCCTGGCGCTCAGCGCCAAGCGCTCCACATGTTCCTCACGTGAGCTCTATCGAGTATTTAACACTCCATATAAAAGAATACAAATAAAACAAAAAGAATAAAGGGTGTCAGAACTCATTTCAATGCTCAGCATTGCTGATGCAGAAAGCGGACCAAGCCTAAATAAATAATCAAGTGGGCTGAGCCCAAGGTTGGTCAAATCCCAAATTAACCCAACCCATATGCTCTTAAATTGGACTTAGTCCCAAACAAGATCACCAAAGCTTTGATGAACACTCATTGGTTCAAGGGTACATCTCTTCATACCTCTGATACATGTCGTTGTAATTCTTCAACGTCTTCAGAGAGGTGAAATGTCCCAATAACCAATAACTTTTGGCGCATCCCCAAACTGTTAAACAAAAACCCTATAGATTATGATGTCTTTAAACATAGACTATTATGTCTTTAAACCCCACAGACTATGATGTCTTTAAATACAGACTATGATGTCTTTAAACCCTACAGACTATGATGTCTTTAAACACAGAATGTGATGTCTTTAAACCCTATAAACTATGATGTCTTTAAACCCTATAGACTATGATGTCTTTAAACACAGACTATGATGTCTTTAAACCCCACAGACTATGATGTCTTTAAACCCTACAGACTATGATGTCTTTAAACACAGACTATAATGTCTTTAAACCATACAGACTATAATGTATTTAAACAGAGACTATGATGTCTTTAAACCCTACGGATTATGATGTCTTTAAACCTTATAGACTATGATGTCTCTAAACAGAGACTATGATGTCTTTAAACCCTACAGACTATGATGTCTTTAAACACGGACTATGATGTCCTTAAACCCAATGGACCACAATGTCCCTAAACTAAATTCTATGGACTATGATGTCCTTAAACTTACATGGACTATGATGTCCTTAAACCCAATGGACCGTAACATCTCTAAACTAAAATAATAGAGTCCAAACGCTCTTTTGCTGGATCTAAATGATCTCAAAATCCTGTTGAGTAGATCTTAGTCTAAAATTAGACTAACGTATTCTCAACAACCATTTAAGTTGATCTTAATCTCAAACGAGATTAACGATCATTAAACCAACCCAAACCCAAATCTAAGAAAATACGGATTTAGACTAATCCTCGCCCTACGGGCGACAACATAAATTAGTCTCCGTATACAATCCACGGGCAACCAAAAATAAAACAAACGCATACGACATGAAGTGAACATCTGGAGAAGGAGAAAGTGGTAACCGCTACGCGGTAACATAATTAATTGCAGGGGCTTGCGCCTGCAGGGAAGAGCGTCCCCACAATCAAAAACCCCTCACAATGAGGGGAAATCTGACGAAATCTGCTACATCGGCCGCATCTGTTTAAACCTTCGATACATGGTTCCATAAATCAACTTGGCATCTTCGGAGAGATAGACGGATAAACCCAAATAGCATCTGCCCCGAAATTCAGGCAAGATGTTTGTCTTCCCGGTTTTCGGCGGCGAACAGATCTCATATCTGTAATTCTTTGCAGGCACTGAGAAGCCGTAAAGTTTTGAAAGCGGGTGATATGACCCTCAGAGTTGCTAACAGAGCGAGCATGGATGCTGTATCCATAAGGGAATATCATTTAGGATTGACAAGTGGAAATTTTGGTTTTGCGCAATTGTTTTTGTGTACCTAGTTTGACTTGTAATATCATTTCTGTATCTTTGTTATCTAAAAAAGGTTATGATTTTACATTTGTAAGCGATGTCGTAAACATCCAGCTTAATCATGATTTGATTGGGTCAGGTACACTAAACAACGGTATATACGTATTAAACCAACTACAAGTTTTCAACGTCCAGAACACACACAAAAGAAAGTCTCCAGAATTAAATCAAGATTTCTTATGGCATTATAGACTGGGCCACATCAATGAAACACGGTTGACTAAATTACATAAAGAGGAATATTTGAATCCGTTCAAATATCAGTCTTTTGCAACTTGTCAATCATGTCTCAAAAGAAAGATGACAAAGACTCCGTTCATTGGACACGGAGTAAGAGCGAGCGAGCTCTTGGGACTCATACGCAGTGATATGTGTGGTCCAATGTGTTAGTTATATGTATGCCCTAGAGGCCATTACTGTACATTGGATGTATATTGTAGTGGATGCTGGGACATATATAGGGAGGACTTTCTTGCTCGACATGATAGTATGCTATCTGGTTACTCTTTACCTTAACGTGTACACTGATTGTCTCTCTGTTACATATTGGTAAAGCCCTTAGGATGTGTGCTTGACTACCTGGACTATGATGCGGATCATACTAGTGGGGACATTGTAGTCCATAAGTACATCCTTCAAAGTCCCTAGTCGTGGGTGTATCGAGACGGGGCATCGATATACCAGAGTAGACTAGCGTATACCTTCTCGACCCATACAGATGGGCGATGGATGATCCCATATCCATTGGTGTTTGACATCAGAGATGATATACGGGTGCTCAGTAGAGACTGGGTACACTGGACGGACTCGCCGAGAACTCCCAGATGGTATTATACCTTACGTCAGATGGCAGTTCTCTGGTGACACTGGAACAGAGTAGTCTGTTGACCCGAGATCGTCATAGAGTCTTGTGTGGTTCCCACTGTGCTTTGATTTCCATCTTACCACGTCCAAGAGGGCGTGCAAAACGGTGGTTTTTGGGTACAGTCCCGAGTCACATGGAGGCAATGAGCGATAGGAGGGGATTCGTCTCTCCCGGTATAGGGAGTTGATGTTGCGCTGTGTTCGATTGGCTATAACAGGAAATCCCTGGCCAGGGTTGCTGAGATTTACTGGTAAGTGTTACCAGTAGTTTCTCGAATTGTTATAGACCTCATATCGACACGACTTATCGAGCTATTGGGGTCTGGCGTTTACCACCCCTAGGCGAGATATGCGACATATCAGACGATCAGACCGGACTGTACGGTAAGTGTTACCGGTTGGATTCACAGGAGTGTGAGCGGGCTTGCTCGTCGATCTTCTGATCGCTCAATACCCGGGTGGCCGTTACGTTTAGCAGACCGCTTGCGGCTTGTGGGTGTTTGATATGATTATCACCTGCTGCCGGCGTATTGACGAGTCTTTAGAGTCCTACACAGAGGTTTCCTGGCTCAAGCGAAACGAAATAGGAGCGCATATGAGATATGTGCGGGACCGAGAATAATGCGTGTATGTGATACCGTATTATATTCTCGCGATGAATGTATCGATTGGTTGTATGCGATATAACCTAGTTGTCGAATCGAAGATTGATTCGATAAGCCGATGCATAGGATACTAGTCGGTTATATGCGATATGACCGGATCGTTAAATCAAGTGTTGATTTAATGATTTAATGTATAATTATATATTTGATATATTACTTTGCATTAACTAGTATTGGTTCACTTTAAATGGATTTTCTCACTTGATTGTGCAAGTTATATATGTGATATACTTTTGTGCACATGATTGTATCATGTTTGATGATACATGCTTATTTGGTTAAGTGTAAAGAACTAAACCATGGTTAAAATGATGATTAGGGTTTTGCTTATTTATTCATTTATTTGTTTATTCTTTTGGAAAAGATAAAGAGAAAAGAATGGTGGCTTGTTTTGTTTGTTAGTTGAAGATTCATGAAGCTTTGACTTAGTCACCATTCTTGTCTCATGCTTAACCCTAACCATTCCACTTAACCATAGTCCTCTCTCTACACTTAACCATGGTTATAGTTATGATAAGAATAATATTTTTTCCTTTTTCTCATTATTCTTATGATAATGATCTTCTTCTTCTTCATCTTCATCAAGATGAAGAACCTTGACTTCATCAATGGTGATTGATGAAATAGAGTGAGAAATCCAATTCTAAAGTCTACCCACTTCCTATTTCTTCATCCTCTACCTCTTGCCAAGTAGTAGAGTGTGTTTTCTTCACAAGTTTCAAGACTTGGTGAAGTTGGAGCTTGATCTAGCGATGCCTCGACGTAGATCATCTTCGGCATCGTCGTCGATGACCTAGCCCGCTTTTTCTCCGATGAAGCCGACGCTAGAGCCCAAGATCCGATTTGTACAGCAAGGAGACATCATCGCGGAGCCATGGAGGTGGAGGACCGGATCTACAAAGGTTGTATTTCCGTATTCTTGTAGTTAAGTGTTAACTAGTTTGCTTTGTCGCCTAAAATTCTAGCCAACGATCTTGTTAGGGTTTCTCGGCACCGTTAAAATTTGAAATTGGCATGGTTGATGCCTTGTGAGACCTCATTAGTGTGCCTAGGAACCTTACACAATGTCTACACATGCAAGAAGTGGTTATTCCTATTTCATTACTTTTACGGATGATTTCTCTAGGTATGTACATGTCTTCTTGTTGAAACATAAATCCGAGGCCTTTGAGAAATTCCGAGAATTTAAGAATGAAGTGGAAAAACAAACCAGCAAAAGTATCAAGACACTGAGATCTGATCGAGGTGGTGAATACTTAAGTGCCGAGTTCATAGATTACTTAAAAGTGATTGGAATTCTCTCTCAGCTTACTCCTCCATACACACCACAACCCAACGGTGTATCGGAAAGACGGAACCGAACCTTATTGGATATGGTACGTTCCATGATGAGTAACGCTGAGTTGTCACGATCCTTCTGGGGCTATGCACTAGAATCAGCTGCATATCTTTTGAACAAGGTTCCTATCAAAACTGTGCCTACCACATCATATCAGATATGGAGTGGGAAGAAACCATATTTTCAGTATCTGAAGATATGAGGATGTCCAGCTTTTGTCAAAAAACAGCATGCGGACAAGCTCGAGGCACGCTCAGTACTGTGTAAGTTTATGGGATACCCAAAGAACTCCATGAGGTATTTTTTCTATTACGCAGAAGAACAAAAGGTTTTTGTTTCTTGTCATGCCCACATTTTGGAAAATCAATTTTTGGAAAAAGAAACTAGTGGGAGCGCAATAGAACTGGAAGAAATTCCAAAACCACAAGCTATTGCTGAAAGAATAGTGGTGTTTCCCCCAATCAGAGCAAGGCTCTACTGAATTTTGAAAATTCAAAATTTGAAGCAACGCTTCGGTTTCCGTGCGCAGTGCGCAATTTGCCACATGGCAGAAGCCAATTCGGCAGCGTAACGCCCAAGACGGTGCGTCCCATCAGAGCAAGGCTCTTCAGAAAACATAATTAAGACTTAACTGCGCAAATGCATGGCAGCGCGACACGTGTCTGCGCAAGCGCACAGATGCGTGACACGTGTCTGCGCAGTTGCGCAATCGCAACTGCGCAAGCGCACAGATGCGTGACGCGTGTCTGCGCAAGCGCACGGATGCGCGACACGTGTCTGCGCAAGCGCACGGATGCGCGACACGTGTCTGCGCAGTTGCGCAATCGCAACTGCGCAAGCGCCCGGATGCGCGACACGTGTCTGCGCAGTTGCGCAATCGCAACTGCGCAAGCGCCCGGATGCGCGACACGTGTCTGCGCAGTTGTGCAACCGTAACTGCGCAAGCGCACAAATGCGCGACACGTGTCACGCGCTGGTGAGTTGCGCAGCAACTGAATGAAGATTTAAATAAATCTTTTCTGTTCTCCTGTAAAACAGGGACCCTTGGATCAGAGATCCAATGGTGGGAAAATTCCCAAAATTATTCAGGAAAGATCTTGGTAACAAATTTAACAAATTTATGAGCACTATAAATAAGAGCCCAGACCTCATTCAAAGGAGGAGAGAGAGAATCAAGAATCATCAAGAGAAGGATAAACTTCTGGAAAAAAAAAGCTCTTGAAGATTAATCAAGAACAAAAGAGAAGGTAAAATTTCTGAAGAACAAAAAATTAAAAAGGGAATAATAAAAAAAAAAAAGAAAAATAGTGCCTTGCACTTGATATGAACCCCTGGTTCTGAAAAATCAAAGAATAATAAATAGTGCCTTGCACTTGATATGAACCCTTGGTTCTGTAAAATCAAGGAAAACAAGAAGAACTTGTTTTCCTTTGATCTAAATTTAGATCAAGAGTGCTATGCACTTTTTGTTCTCAAATCAAGAAAATTCTTGAATTTCTGCACAAGTGCAACTCATCATTCAAAAGGGCCTGGCCCGATTCAAAAAATTATTGAGTTTCTGCAACTCATTATTTAAAGGGGCCTGGCCCAATTGCAGAATAATAAAAAGGGCAAAGCCCTGTTTGGAAAACTCATGAGTTTCTGTAACTCATTACTTAAGAGGGCCTAGCCCAATTGCAGAAAAATCAAAGGGCAAAGCCCTGTTCAGAAAATTCCTGAGTTTTTTGTAACTCATTATTTAAAAGGGCCTGGCCCAAATCAGATTGCAAAATAATGAAGGGGCAGAGCCCTGTTTAGGTTGATTCTTTTAATCGGGCAGAGCCTAAAATAAAAATTGGACTTAACCCAATCCTGGCTGTAAGTCCTTAAATTAAATGCCTCTCATAAACCAAGTCACGACCGGTCCGAGGGTACATCTCCGAACTCCTTTGACACCTGTCGTTGTAATTTCTCAACGACGTCAAAGAGGCGACGGGTCCCAACGACCACTCATCTAATATCGGACCGAAACGTCCCTAAACTAATGACGGACCGAAACGTCCCTAAACTAATGACGGACCACTACGTCCCTAAACTGGCGACGGACCGAAACGTCCCTAAACTAAAATTGGACCGAAACGTCCCTAAACTAATGACGGACCACTATGTCCCTAAACTGGCGACGGACCGAAACGTCCCTAAACTAATAATGGACCACCACGTCCCTAAACTGGAATATGGACCGTTACGTCCCTAAACTGACACAATAGGGCCCAAACGCTCTTTTGTCGGATCTAAACGGTCCCGTCTAAGTTGATCTTAACCCCCAAATACGGTTAACGTGTCCTTAGACATCTAAATAAACAATAAAATCCCAAACCAACTTTGGTTCAAGGGTACATCTCGGAACTCCTCAGACGTATGTCGTTGTAATCTCTCAACGACGTCAGAGAGGTGACGAGTCCCGACAGCCAGACAATTAAATCAATCACTACGTCGAGTCGATCTTAGTCCAAAACAGGACTAACGTATCCTTGACGAACGTTTAAGTTGATCTTAGCCGCAACGCGACTAATGTATCCTTAAACCAAAAAAAAAACACCAAACCCAAATCTAAGTAAATACGGATTTGGACTAATCCACGTCCTACGGGCGACGGCATTACTCAGTCTCCGTATACAATCCACGGGCAACCACAAAGAAAACAAATACACACGACACGAAGTGAAATTCTGGAGAAGGAGAAAGTTGTTACCGCGATGCGGTAGCGTAATTAACTGCAGGGGCTTGCGCCTGCAGGGAAGAGCGTCCCCACAATCAAAAACCCCTCACCCTGAGGGGGAATCTGACGAAGTCTGCTACATCGGCCGCATCCGTCTAAACCTCCGATACACGGTGCCATAAATCAACTTGGCATCTTCGGAGAGATAAACGGATAAAACCCAATAGCATCTGCCCCGAACCTCAGGCGCGTGACGTCCTAACGTCTACGGCCGTCGTTCGGAGGGGAACAAGTGGAACCAAAAGTTTCGAAAGAACCGGACATCCCCGCGCCACTCCGCAGGAGTAGTAGGCTGTTTCATCCGCCTGAGAGATGTTGGATATATGTATGCCCTAGAGGCCATTATTTGATATTGGATTCTTGGATGTATATATATATACAGAGGACTTTCTCGCTCGACATGATAGTATGCTATCTGGTTACTCTTTATCTTAACATGTTCACTTGATTGTGTATATTATTCATTTAGTACATGTTGATAAATCCCTTAGGATATTCGCTTGACTACCATGCTTATGATGCAGATCATACTAGTTGGGTATAACTGGTCTAAAAGCGTATCCTTAAATGTTCCTAGTCGTGGGTGTATTGAGACGGGGCATCGATATTCCAGAGTAGACTAGCGTATACGTTTCTTGACCCATTTGATGGGCGATGGATGATCCCATATCCATTGATGTTTGACATCAAAGATTGTATACGGGTGCTCAGTGGAGACTGGTATACTGAACAGACTCGCTGAGAACTGCTATATGGTATTATATCTATCGTCGGATATCAGTTCTCTGTAGACCCGAGATCGTCATAGAGTCTTGTGTGTTCTCCCACTGTACTTTTATTTCTACCCTATCACAGCTCTACTGAGTCGTGCAAACAGGTGGTTTTTGGGTACAGTCCCGAGACGCATGGAGGAAATAAGAGATAGGAGGGGTTTCGTCTCTCCCGATATTGGGGGTTGATGTTGTGATATGCGCGATTGGCTATAACTGAAAGTCACTGGCCAGGTCTGATGAGATTTACTGATAAGTGTTATCAGTAGTTTCTCGATCTGTTATATGCCATACATCGGCATGACTTATCGAGTTATTAGGGTCGACGATACCATCCCTAGACTCGATATGCAACATATCAGACGAAGAGACCGGACTGTACAGTAAGTATTACCGGTTGGCTCTACGGAAGTTTTGACAGGTTCTCTTGTTGTTCTTCTGTTCGCTCAATATCTGGGAGCCGTTACGTGCAGCTAGTACCGCTGACGGTTTGTAGGTATGTGATATGATCTCTGCCTACTGCTAGTGTATTGACGAGTTTTAGAGTCCCACAAAGGAGTTTCCAAACTCAGGCGAAACGATGTGGGGCGCATATGGGGATATATGCAGGAGCTGGATTAAATACGTGTATTTGATGCCGTATTTTAATCTGGCGTTTTCTATTGGTCGGGTCGTATGTGATATGACTGGATTATTAGATCAAGTGTTGATTTAATATCAATTGACCATTAGCTCATTTATTAAATCCTTTCTTTATTTGTATGCATGTATGTATGTATATATGTATGTATGTTTATATTGATATGTATGCATATATGTGTCATGGTTGATGATACATTGGAGATGGCTATACAAGACTCATATGGAAATATTTGTGAATTTTTAATTATTGAGTTAATGGAAATTAGGAATTAATCCATGGTTGATTTTTTTATTTCTACACACTTCTTTTAAAATATCTTTGTAACCATGGTTTCATTTCTAATCCTCCACTAACTCAACTACTAAAATATCTAGATATTTTCATGCCATGGTTAAGAGTGTGTGTGACTCTCTCATTTGATATGATTATTATTCTTGTGCTTATCTTTCTTGAGCTCAAGCTAAGCCATTTCCATCTCTTTCTTCCTCAAAGCTCTCTACCATTTTCTATTGAGAAAAAAGAAAGAAAAAGAAAGGTTTATTAATGAGATTATTACCTACTTCATTAATCTATACTAGTCTAGCACACTTGTATAGGTTGTTTGCAACACTTCCACTTAGGTCAAGTGTAGCAAGGAGCTTGAGTAAAGGAACTCCGTGGTAGATCATCGTAGATTTCGAAGGCTTCAAGCGGACGCGTTCAAACTCCGAGTGGAACCAAGGAGTCAAGGGTGCCTACACGGAGCTAAAGACAAGTAGGAGAGGTCTACTAAGGTTTTATTTTTTTCTCTTAGTGTTAGACACTTACTTGTATGTGATACTTGTTAGCTTTTACGCCTAATTTTCTAGTTCGATTCTAGATTGGGGTTGGTTAGCACTTTAGTTTTTTAAAGTTGTATACTTGATACTTGTTAAAACCTAGTGAGGGTGCTAAGCAGCCCCCAACAATGGTATTAGAACCAAGCTAGAGTATAAGGCGTGACCTAGACGACGTTAAAGTGTTCGAACAAACATCGAAACCCATGCATTAGATGCTCTCTGGAAATTTTTCAAAAGTTGGAATTTTTGGGTTTAAAAATATGCAGAAAATAGTGCAGGGTATTGTGTGGACCCCTAAGAAAAACGACTCCCTAACTCGACCTAACGACCGCTGAACCATGGCCAAAACAAGCTTTTAGCGGCGGTTCCGCGGCACTGTCTGGGTATTTTTGAATATGTATCAAGTGTTGAGGTCTCTGAGAAATGTGGGTTTTGAAAGATCGATCGAAATGTTTAAATCACATAGTTTTTATGTATGTGATACAATATTTGGAATCTACACTAATTAGTTTTGAGAAAATTAATTGGTTGCTTGTAAATCTAACATTTCGGTCTCGGTCGGAATCGGGAATCTTGTTGAATTACCCGATTTCCTTTGAAAATGTGTTTTCATTTTTGAGACCCAAATGTAAGATCTACATTGTTAGGCATGAAAGCCGGAATATGAGATATTCCGGGTTTACAATGTCTAAGTGTTGTGCGGATTCCAAATGTTGTAGTTTTACATTTTTTTTCTACGACCGTAAGTGTAATATGTGCATCCCTAATTTCGTTGCTATACGTCGACAACGTTGGGAATACGCATATTTACTTACGTTGATGATCTGTGATGATTATTCTGTTGATGTGGTGATATGGTGTATAAGATCGTCGTGAATGAATAGTCATGGGTTTTTTTATGTGAGATGAGAATTTTTCTTTTCATTCATGTAAAATTCATTGTATATAATATTCTTTATTGGGACACTTCCGGGTTGAGGATGATGTCGCCATTGATGTACATTATTTACTTTTCCGCATTAGAATAGACCCAAGGAAGGGAGCACAAGTAACCGGGTTCTAGGGTCCAGTACGAGACCATCTCGAGGAGTCGAGACTGGGTCTCCTAACTCTAGAATTGGCAGGGTTACTTGCCGCTCTCGTAGGGTTCTGGGGTGTAGGCTTGGCTATTCGTCACGACCGTGGAATCCGTATTTTTTTATAGTTGGCTTAATTTAAAATGCGGACTTCCAAGTATATCTTATGCATTCATATATCTGATTCTACTGCGATGTTCTGTGATGAGATCATATTACTGCCTAAGACGAATGATATTATATATATATGATACATAATTAACGTTGCTTATGTTTTGCATCCGCGCTAGTCCCGCCCCGATATGCCGTTAGTTAAGTAACCTGACGGTGCATAACGGGACACCGTGGCGAATGCGGATGGTATAAGCGTACGTTCTATTTTCGTTTCTTTCTGTGATGCTTAAGGACTTAAATGATGGGACTATATTAATGAGATTAATGTAAAGAAAAAGAAACCTAAAAGATGTTGTAGAATCGAATTTGAAACCCACTCAGCCTTTTTATGAATAAGCAAGTTTCAAAGATGCGGAGCTTAAGCCACTCCTTTTAAAACAATTTGATTCTACAACGAGATCAAGTTCAAAGCGTTAAAGGTTTTCTTAAAAACCATCCGCAACCCTCCGTCATTTTAGAAAATAGAGTACTTAGTATTCGTGCTACGTATATTGATCATAGTCAAGGCGTAGTGTACGGTAGCTAAGTGATGTCTTCCTACACAGCATATGATGCGATTAGTTAGGACAGTCATGTGATTATGTTGATCATAGTCAAGGGTCATGTGAATGGGTCTAATTAATCACGAAATGATGGGTAGAATATGACTAGTGCTTAAGATATGTTGGCCATAGCCAAGGTCATAAGCTGCTAGGGGTAAAAACCATATCGGGAGTTTCAAGAGTTGAAATTTACAATGAGATTGCATACCTTCTATATGATAGTTGGATCCCGATCCCACTGTAAGTAAGAGTTACTCCCAGGAGAGTTTTGCACTTTACAATTAGCTAACCCATTAGGTGTCTAGAAAGGTGTCAACGAGATTATGCCTCTGGGAAAACGAGGTTTACTTTAATTAGGTTCGTGCGAAAGCACGGGGAACCTTCCTCAAAGTACCGACACTGGCATGGCTGAATGGGTAGCGAAGTTGTAGAATGTAATTAATCCTGGCTAATTTTCTTTTTAAGGTTTGAAGGAAAATTTGATAAAAGAAGTGGGAGATATCGATTAGATAAGATAATAACCAATCTAATCTTTGCAAGAGTCGCTGGGTGTATTCTTTTCTCTCTCCTAATGGAAGATATCCATGACTGGACTTAAGCTTCTATTAGAGAAAAATAAACTGACGGGGCCCAATTATAAAGACTGGCTGAGGAACATAAACATTTCCCTTACATATGATAAGGTATCATATGTCCTCACTGCCTTAACCCCTCCCATCCCAGGCCCTGAATCTTCTGTTGTGGATAAGGAGATCCGTAAGACATGGGATATTGATTGTGCCACTGCCAAATGCCTCACACTTGTTTCGATGGATAATGTACATCAAAAGCAGCATAAGAAGATGGATGTTCAATCCATCTTTCTCCATACAAAGGAGTTGTATGGAGAGCAATCTCGTACCCTGCGCTATGAGGCATCTAGAAAGCTGTTTCAGATGAGAATGACTCCTAGCACACCGGTAGGTGATCATGTCTTGAATATGATAGCTCTTATTGAAGAGCTTGAGATCCTCGGATGGACAATGGAGAACGAGTAATATGTTGATATTGTTCTACAGTCTCTCCCTCCTGCCTTTGCTCAATTTGTAGTAAACTTCAACATGCACAACATGGAGAAGTCACTACCTGAACTTCTCAATATGTTGAGAAGTGTAGAGAGCATGCTCAAGTCGGCGAAGACTCCCTCTTTGATTGTTGGGCAATCTTCCTCTTCCGTCCCAAAAAGGCCAAGGGAATGAATAAGAAGAAACCCACCAAACCGAGAGGTGGAGCCAAAAAGGCAAAAGGGAGAGACAAATCCAGGGCTGAGGAATCAGGAAAAGAAGAATGTTTCTACTGCAAAAAGTCGGGACACTAGAAGCGAAATTGTGTTGAGTATCTTGTTGATCTCAAGAAGAAGAAGCATGGTGATGCTTCCGCTTCAGATGTGTTCTGCAGGGTTACCTAAGATGGCAGCAAGGTTTCGGGAGGCATCGTCCATGCCAAATTCAAAAAATGTCATTCTAGCTAACCCTAACCATGAATCGTAAACTAGAAATCGATGGAATATGAAATGAAAACACTTTGCAATAAGAAGTGAGCAAGGAATACAACCTTTGTAGACCGGTCCTTCACTTCAATAGCTCCGTGTAGTAGTCCCTTCACTGCGATCGTGAACTTCGGACTCTAGAAAGGCTCCCATGAAGAAACAAACATGCTTGCTTCGATATCCTCGAGGCCGAAGATGATCTAATTCGAGGAGACACTAACCAAAACTATCTCTTCACTAATTATAGAATTAGTGAAGCAAACACCCTATACTAAATGGCAAGTAGTATAGGATGAAGAACTAGGAAGTTTGCTCACTTTAGATTTCATTTTCTCACTCATTTTCTCACATCTCCATTGAAGTGAGAAAGCTTTGAGGAAGATGAAGAAGAATATGAACTCGTATGAATAATTCATCCATAAGAATTATTGCAACCATGGGTGAGTTAAGCCCTCATGCTTAACTCATGTAGAGAATTAACCAAGAGATAAGGTTAAGAGTTGGGTTAACAAATATCCTAAGGAATGAAAAAAGAGTGGATTTTGTCAATGTTTCTACAAGCTTCATCCAAGCTTGACAACATTGACCAAGTCTTTCTCTTTTGTTATAACTTAAGCAATAAATAAAAACCCTAACTTAACTCTAGCATGGTATAAATCTCATACACCCATCTTGCATGTATCATCAAGCATGACACAAAACATGTACACAAATATACATATCACATATATACAATGTGCACACCAAGTGAGAAAAGAATCATAAGTGAGCTAATACTAGTTAATGTAATATAATATATCTAATATATAATTATACATTAGATTATCAAATCAACTCTTGATTTAATAATCCGGCTATATCACATATAACCGACTAATATCATGTGTAACAACTTATCGAATCAACAGTTGATCTGATAACCCGGCTATATCGCATACAACCGACCAATGTCACAATTCACGAGAATAGAATACGGTATCTCATATCGTATTAATCTCGGTCCCGCACATATCACATATGTGCTCCTACTCCGTTTCGCTTGAGCCAGGAAACCTCTGTGTAGGACTCTAAAGACTCGTCAATACACCGGCAGTAGGTGATCATATCAAACACCCATAAGCCGCAAGAGATCTGCTAAACGTAACGGCCACCCGGATATTGAGCGATCAGAAGATCAACAAGCAAGCCTGCTCACACTCCTGCGAATCCAATCAGTAACACTACCGTACAGTCCGGTCTCTTCGTCTGATATATCGCATATCTCGTCTAGGGGTGGTAAACGTCAGACCCCAGTAACTCGATAAGTCGTGTCGATATGAGGCTCATAACGGGTCGAGAAACTACTGATAACACTTACCAGTATATCTCTGAAGCAGCCCTGGCCAGGGACTTCCTGTTATAGCCAATCGAGCACAGCGCAACATCAACTCCTAATACCGGGAGAGACGAAACCCCTCCTATCGCTCATTGCCTCCATGTGACTCGGGACTGTACCCAAAAGCCACCGTTTTTCACGTTCTCTTGAACGTGGTAAGGTGGAAATGAAAGCACAGTGGGAATCATACAAGACTCTATGACGATCTCGGGTCTACAGACTAACATGTACCAGTGTCACCAGAGAATTGCCATCTGACATGAGGTATAATACCATCTGGGAGTTCTCGGCGAGTCCGTCCAGTGTACCCAGTCTCCACTGAGCACCCGTATACTGTCTCTGATGTCAAACACCAATAGATATGAGATCATCCATCGCCCATCTTCATGGATCAAGAAGCTATACGCTAGTCTGCTCTGGTATATCGATGCCCTGTCTCGATACACCCTCGACTAGGAACATTTGAAGGATGTACTTAGAGACTACACTGTCCCCACTAGTATGATCCGCATCATAGTCCTGGTAGTCAAGTACCTATCCTAAAGGCTTTATCAACATGTAACATAGAGACAATCAGAGTACATGTTAAGATAAAGAGCAACCAGATAGCATACTATCATGTCGAGCAAGAAAGTCCTCCATACATATGTCCAAGCATCCACTACAATATACATCGTATGTACAGTAATGGCCTCTAGGGCATACATATCACTAACAATCTCCCACTTATGCTAGGGCCATCTGTTGTAGTATCTCATACCCAACAATCAGCAGTGGTTGAAGTATCTCATACTCAACCATCGCATAAAAGTCTCTCCTGGGAATAGGCCTTTGTGAGTGGATCCGCCATGTTTTCCTCTGTGTCTACTCTCCTATCCTTGATCTCCCTGGAGATCATCCATCTCCATGATCAGGTGATACTGCCTAAGAATATGTCTGGATTTCTGATGGGACGGGGGTTCCTAGGCCTAAGCCACAACTCCATTTTCACACAATGGTAGGAACGAAGTTCATCTCATGAACTTATATATATCCAGACTGCCTCTTTGGTAGCATCCTTGGTAGCAATGTATCCAGCCTTTATCGTCTAGTATGCCACGGTATCTAGCTTGGAACTCTTCCAATATACCGTCCCTCCACTGAGGGTAAAGACAATGCCTGTGACTGACATTCAATCGACCTTATCACCCTGAAAGCTATCCAGTGATTCTCCCCAGGATCGATTGATACCATCTCACTACACCTAGTGAGAATCCTAACATCCTTTTAGATCTATCTCATAGATCCAAAACCCAGGATTTATGAGGTATCATCTTGATCCTATATGGAGAATCCTTATGATAAGAGGAGATTGACCGAGCGTAGCATAGGAAACACCTTCCCTATCAAGAGTATGTCATCCACGTACAATACGAGGATCACCACTATACTCCCTACTATCTTTTTGTATATACAAGGTTCATCTACCATTTTGATGAAGTCAAACGCTTTGACTGCTACATCAAAACAAATGTTCCAACTCCGCGATACCTGCTTTAACCCATAAAGCAACTTGCACACGTTTCCGCTGCTCCCACTGTCTACGAAGCCCTATGGCTGTGTACTTATAGACGCTCCCTTCTAAATCACTATTTAGAAAAGCTGTCATGACACCCAACCGCCAGATATCGTAGTCATGGTATGTAGCAAAGGCAAGTAGGATCTGGATGGACTTAAGCATAGGGACTAGAAAAGGTTTCATCATTATCCACATCTGGTGGATGACGAGAACCTTTTGCAACAAGTCTTAGTTTTGAAAGTCATAACTTTTCCATGTACACTAAGTAATCTTCTCAAGATATACTTGCTCTTGATGGGGATTTAACCGTTCAGATAAAGCAACCAAAGTCCATACTTTATTGGTGTAGATGGATTCCATCACAGATCACTTAGTATCCAACCATTCTCATAGAGTCCCCACTCCTGATGGCCTGCTCAAAACTAGTTGGGTCATTATCTCATGATGCAATCCACTGTCATAGAGAAAACCGAAGTATCTCTCAGGTGGGTGAGGAACCCTACCAGATCGGCGGAGAGGCTGAGCTTTGTTGGGAACTATTGAATCATCCGGTTCTACCAAAATATCAGCTGTAGTTTGTATAGCTGGAACTCCTTCCAGTTCTACCTCATAACCACTAATTTCTTCACAAGAAATTCCTTTCCAAAAGGTGGCATGCTGAGAAACAAAACACCTTTTGCTCCTCGGTGTGGTAGAAGATATTCCCTTGCTAATACTTGGGATATCCAACAAACTTCCACAGAACTGACCTTGTCTCGAGCTTGTCCAGATTTTGCTTTTAGACATAGGCCGAACAACCCTAAATCTTAAAATCCTTAAGAGATGGGCTCTTCCCATACCATATCACATATGGAGTGGTAAGCACCTGATTTGATTGGAACCCTATTCAATAGGTATGTAGCTTCACAAGTGCATAACCCCAAAAGGAAATAGGCAACTCAGTAGTACTCATCATAGAGTACACCATATCACATAGGGTGCGATTGCTCCGCCCCGATATACCAACGTGTTGTGGTGTATACAGAGGAGTAATGCTGAGAGAGAATCTCATTCTCCTTTAGAATAGTCCAGGAATTCCGTGCTTAAGTATT